>CM041537.1:3635123-4050123 GCA_023238725.1 Scortum barcoo
TGCTCACTCACTCCACAAACAACCTGAGACTCAGTATATTCCACTGTGGACACATTATTTATTTACCTTGCGGTCGTCTTTTGAGTTAAAAAAAAAGTCTAATTCTGTGTGGCGATAGTTAAAATTGCCTCAGGGAAGACATTTTTAAATTTCAGATCCTTCCACGTAGATGGGAAACAGTACAGTGAGGCCTCTGGGTGCCGCAAAAACAATTGTGTAGAGTTAATGATGCATTTACATACCTAACAACACTTTTAATACCAGAATAGATGTTGAGGAATTCCACGTGTAAAATATAATCTCTGGTATCTTTTTATTGTTTATTTTATTAATTCTCGTTCATCTTTACTTTCTGTTTCTTAAACGTCTTTCCAACTATGTATTTTCTTCCAAACTTTTAGAAATTTAAACATCATGGGGGCAAAATAAGTTTCACATATAACTGATAACTGTTCTTATTAGTCTGTGACCAGAACAGCTACAAAAATAATCCACAAATTTTACTGTTGGGTTGTAGTTATTTAAAAAAACAAATAATTAGTTGATGATTGAGTCATTTTCAGACCTATAATAAGAACATTTATGTTTTTTTGTTTGTAGGAAATGTTGAGGCTTGGCCATAACTAAATATCACTGTGTTTTATCCTTCATTACTCAATGATATGAACACTTTTACATTGTGATACTGATTTTAATCAGGTATCTGAAACTTCCAGAAGAAGAAGAAGATGTTGTGTTTAATATTTGTGTCTATCTGTTGTTAAATTGACAGGGAGAGGAGACTTGCTCCAGCACAGATACCTCAGACAAGCCTGACAGCACAGGTCCAGGTGAGACAAACTGTACACTTTCTGCTGTTTCACACAAACATATTTGCTAACATCATAAATGCCACACCGATACACAGTGTGTGTCCTTAGGGAGAATCTTCTTTACGAATCACAGAGAAGCATCCTTACATTTAGACGCATGTGAACACATGCCAGCTCGACAGACAGCTGAATAATGTTGCAGCATTTGCAGGTCTTAAAGGTGATATAAGTTTCAATAAGTCATTTTCTTTTTTGTGTAATGAGTCATCTGTTTAGACGATACGATATAATTACTCTCCACTGGATTCATCTTCCCCTCTATTGTTCGGTCCAAGGGGTCTTTCCCATGACGTTTCGTATGTAAACCCATTTCACCTTTCAGCTGACGTCTTCATTTCAGCGCTGCTCTGCAGAGCACGGGGGGTGATCCAACCAGCGAAATGAGTTTTGATAGTTTTAATAGTGCTCGCTGCCTCAGTGGGTCCATTTAATGAACATCTAATTGTTGAACGGCACACCGGAGAAAGAGATGGAGAGACATCCACGAATGGAAATGAATACCCTGTTACTCATTGTTCTGCTGTAAATGAGCGCACATAAAAGATATAGTAATACTGTAAAAGTCATCATAACTCACCTTTTTTTTTTTAGGTAAAAGAGCCCGGCGTGCTGCTCCGACTGATCTGAGCAGTTTCCAGTTTCAAATATTCTCTGGTGTATAGTGATTCAGGATCTGTGCCACGATTTGTTCAAATCCAAGATGGATTAAATCATTTTCTAAGGTGTTTGGATTCTGTGTTTTCATAAAATTAAACTTAAACTCAAAAATAAATATGTTTTCTCACTAAATGAAGCAGAAAGCAAATATGTGTGCTGCTCACAAAAGAGTGTACTACAGACAAACTGTCCCGTTGAGTTATTTATTGATCAGTTATTTCCTGATTTAAATGATCAAATAAATGGTGTTAAATGTAAAACAAAAACTTTTTATATGAATGGTGTTTTAGGTGTTTTAGTACAGAAACAATAACATTTTATTGGTACCAGTGTTAAAAAAAAAACATGACAGATCCCTTTGATGCCTTTCTTTTAGAGTGGATTTTTTAATATTTTATTATATGATTAAAACCTTAATATACAGACCTTCTGTTGTAGCAGCATCACTAACTTAAGCAGGGTGTAATGAAGTCAAAATGTCCTGCACACCTGACTCTGTCTTTCCTCCGCAGACTCGCAGATGTCAGGTGACTTGTGCGCTCAGGATGGGACTCTGGTCACCACGACGACCACAGGTACGGGCACGGGGGTGGCGGCTCTCCACGTCGTCCAGGCCCGACCCCTGTGGCCCACCGGCCCCGCCCTGACGGCCCGCTTACGCCGCCTGATCACCGCCTACCAGCGCTTCACCCTGCGCCGCGAGCCGCTGCTCAGGCCCGACTTCATGCTTCACGACGGCCTCGCGGGCATGGGAGGGATGGGAGGAGGAGCGGGAGCCGCTCACAGTCACCACGCCGGCGGGCCGTTGGCGTGGCAGCTGGGTGAGGAGCTGAGGCGGTGCTCGGTGGTCGCCACAGAGCCGGACCCCCTGTTTCTGGAATGGCAGAGAAGGTAACGATGCTGCAATTCAAAGATATAAACTCATTAAAAGAGTCAAAGTGTAGACGTGTTGAATGTTTCTCACAATCTCACAGGAAGATTACTTCCAGCTGTCAGAAGTGGTCAGCCATGTTTGCATTTTATTTTGAAGGACAAACAGCAGAAAATTTACACTTGAAAAAAATAAATAAACCATTTTAGCCTCTAGCCTCTTCTTAAAAAAAAAAAAAACACAAAAGTGCTCTTCAGGCAGCTTTTCTAGTGCAACTTCTTGGAAACTGTTAAAGATTCAAATACTTACATACTTTATTTGAGGCTGGTTTATAGAAAGAAGCCTGGAAGCTACAAATACTCTTATTTTAATGTATTTACTCAAACAAAAATCTTCCTGCACAATCTTCAAATTAAAGCACTGCAGGTTGTCCTGACGTCCAGGCTTTGTGTCATTTTAATTAACTGTATTTTGCACGTCTACAGACTTGACAAAAAATCCCCCTTTGCCCCCCTCCATCATGTTTAAGGTGGACTCGCCGAGAACAAGCTGATTTTTACCGCACCGTGTCATCGTTTGGGGTGGTGTACGACCCGGAGAGGAAAGCCTTCGACTGGACCCAGTTCAGAGCGCTGGCCCGACTGGAGAGGAAGACGGACGAGAGTTTGGAGAGATACTTCAACTCCTTCGTCAACATGTGCAGGACAGCATGCAAACTGCCCCCGAGGAAGGAAGAAGGTATCGTGTGTGATCAAACGCTACAGCCAGGTTTCAACAGAGAGGGGCGCTAGTTGAATTTACTTTGATAATGTGGATATTTTTACAGGATGCTCAGGATTTCCTGCCTTTTATTTTATAGCCACAGTTCACTGGTTTTACAACACAAATACAAGCTTTATGTTAAATCCTACAGAATCCAGCACTGTATTATTCATGAGTTCATTTTGTCTCTAGCTGCAGACCTCATGTCCCCCCATGAACCTCGCATGTCGGGAACATTACTGACCCCTGCTGGTGGGAGGATTCACCTGCTCATTGATAGTTTATTTGCATCTCAATACATTAAATGGTAATGCTTCAACATTCATGTAAATTGGTGATAATTAGCATGTAATGTATTTGTAATTTCTTTTAAATGACCCCCAATCGACTTCATTATTTACCCAAAATTTATTGGAAATGACTCCAACATAATTTAATAATTATTTTCTGCAATTTCCAACAATAATGAAGAAATGAATTATTTCTTCTAAACATTAGCAGGAAAGCAATATGAATTTTACCCTTTAGCTGTACATACTCGTACTAACATTTCCTTGTATCCTACATGATAACTGAATGAATGAATGAACTTTATTTATATGGCACATTTCATACACAATATGCAGCAAATGAATAAACTTTCCAAGTACATTTCCAAGAAATTGCAAAGAAGTTTTCTGCTAAATTCAGCTGTGTTTTGTGTAAAAGGTGCCACATAAATAAAGTCCATTCATTTATTCATTCACTCATTCAGTTATCATGTAGCTTACTTGCTAGAAAACGTCAGTAATGCGTCAAATTCACATTACTTTCCTGGTAATATAGAAAAGAAATGACAGGCTATTTATTATTGCGGAGTATAGGAATATATAGTAATGTTGGGGGAATTTATGATAAATTTGGGGTAAATAATTGGGGAATCTGGGCATTTCTTGGATATTATCACCTACTTTCCATGAAATCTGCGGACCACTAAAATGGAGCTTCATTCATTAAATTAAGAAAATTAAACATTTTAAACTGTAAATCAAACTTTGTAAAGACACCACAAATGTGACCTCTCAAATGAATGTAAACTGAGCTGGTTTATCCCTTTTATGTTAATAAAAGTTTGTTTTATCGATGATCGATGGTTGACAGGAGGACATCACATCACACAAAACATCGCACTCATACACCTATTTTAAGCTGCTGCTCTCGTGTGGGATGAATCGCTCACACAAACGCACCCCAACTTAATCATCCTCTCTCTCTCGCACCTTCTTCGTCACGCCTCTCGCTGCCTCCACGCCGGCGTTGACTCTCTCACCTCGTTTTTCTTCCAGGTTTGGTGGATCCCGCTGTGCTTGTAGAGCCTCTGACAGAAGAGAGAGCGGCGCGGACTTTATACCGCATCGAGCTGCTCCGCAAGATCAGAGAGCAGGTGGGCTCTTTGAAATAACAAAGCTTATTCATTAAGACTAGTTTTCACTGTTGCAAGTCAAACTCGGAAAATTGACTTCAAAGCGTTTCTCCGACACAACAGTTGTTTGTGTACGGTTGTGTGGGAGTCAGTGTGTTGATGGATGCACAAACAAACCTTATTCATCTCTCTTGACGTTTTATCTGGAACATTTGATCGATGCGTGGTGTGTCAAAAATAGCTCCTCCTTTTAGTGTCATAAATATAAAGTCTGGTGAATACAGACATCCATAAATCTAGAAATCATATAAAAAAGGCCACAGTAATCAAATAGTTTTCTACACGGAAAAATCTGTTGATGTTTGTACATTCAGAGTCTCAGTGCAAACAGGAACTGCTAATACGGTGACTCTTCATGTCTCACACTCTCCAACATGTAAACAAAAAAAAAAAGCTCAGGTGATGCTCACAGCTTACTCACTGCTCTTGTTGCATCCTGATTGCATCACCTAAAGCATGATGGGAACTGTAGTACAAACGCTCAAAGCACATGTATCCTAAGAGCAAATAAAATAAAGTAAATCAAAAGGACGGAAGCAGTTCATGAGATTGAGCTTTTTTTTTTTTTCTTTTAGTTTTAGTCAGTACATTTTTAAAGTATAGCTGTGGGCATGTTGTGTCTCTATTATCAGTCTGCACTAAAGAGATGACAGGAAATGAGTGGAGAGACAACTGGGGTGATAAACACCTTAAACCATGAGTGTCTTATCAATAAAGTTTTGAATCTACTGAGGCTTTTTCTTATTTTAGATAAATATCAGGCAACATGGATCACTGTTCTTATTCTTAATTTTATTCTCTTCTGCTTTACATTTACACCTCCTGATCTCTGAACTGCGTCCTCCCCTCAGGTTCTCCGTCACCCGTTAATCTCGGCCCGCCTCCAGCTCTGCCGCCCCTCCCTCTACCTCCCGGTCTGGTGGGAGTCTGGCAAACACGACCGCGACCTCCTCATCGGGGCGGCGCGCCACGGCTTGAGCCGCACCGACTTCTACATCCTGAACGACCCCCAGCTCAGCTTCCTGGAGGCGCACAGGAACTACGTGAGGGGACACCCCTCTCATCTCCACCCTCAAGGTCATCATCACCCCCACCACCCGGGGTTGGCGAACCACCCGGGCATCTCGTCTTCGTCCTCCTCGTCTCATCCGCAGCTGCCTCACCCTCACTGCTGTCTGTACGATTCGGGCCTCGGTCGCCACTCCCCCCAGCCTCCTGAATACCCCCACCAGTCCTCTCACCACCAACACCACCACCAGCATCACCCAGCGCCTCCGTCGGCTCCTTCGCCTTCCTCCTCCTCTTCGTCATCCTCTCACCCTCACCTCCACCCTCCACCGCTGGACACCCACAGTTCTGCCTCACCAAGCCTGGGAATGGTTGCCGGGTCGCGGGGAGACTTCCTCGACTGTCCTCCCCTGGATGAAACCCTGGAGCTGGGTTCGCTGCACCATGACGCCATGTCTGCAGACGCTTTGCACGGGGGGAAGGCTTCCAAAGACGCCCTCAACGGTTTCCCGTTCAATTCGGCGGCCGGCGGTCAAAGCATGCTCAACTCATACGGCGTAGGGGGGGCAGACCTTGATTCAAAACTGAGGAGCGACGTGCTTGTCGGTGAGCAGGGCTCCTCAGAGGAAACCGGACTGATGGCACCGTCAATGGAGCTGGACCAGTTACAGGTACGGTGCATTAAATCAGTTTAGTAACGACCTGGTGAATTATTTGTGTGTTTGAATATGAATGTTGTATATAAACTGCCTGAGGTGAGCTTGTTGTGTTTAAACATGATGCAGAAAGAAAGGATTATTTAGATTATTAATTAATATGTTTTTACTGTTTTTGCTGCTTCTCAGAAACAAAAAAGATTAAAACATACAATGCACATTAAAGGACAATATCTTCATACTTTTTCCTGCCTGTAATCCTGCGTTTTGTGAAGAGCGTCATGCAGACGATGACGATTTGCAGCACTTCAATATATATCAATATATATACATCAACATATAACAATAATTTTCATGATTAATTAATCTATTATTTATGTAGTCTGTAAAATGTGAGACATTCGTGAAAAACCCACATTTTTGCACATTATCATCTTTTATTCATTGTCCCCGTCGTCCCTGCAGGCTCCCTGGGACGGCACAGATCACTCCAGTCCAGCTCACCATATGTTCAATGAGTCCGATCCCATACTGGGTCCCTCCGCTCTGGAGACCGGCTTTCTGGAGGAGGAGGATGAGGAGGCACAGGGGGGAGACAGAGGAGGGGAGGAAGGGGGAACCCTGGAGGAGTGTTTGGGCCTCCCGCCTTCATCCTCTCCTTCCCACCCCTCTGCAGGAGATTCTGTGGAGCCGCTGTCCTCAAGTTACATGCTCTTCAAGGTCAGTGTTTGTTTTTTTTTGTACCCGGTGCCATCAGGGTGACATTAGTAACTTAACAGAGTAAATGGTTTTCATTCCTGATTTCCTGATTTCCTAATTTCAATTTAAATGAAAAGAGTAAAGTGTAAAAATACTGAGAAAATGTGTTATCTTGAAAAAAAGGTTTTAAATTCTGAAATCAAAACTCTACTAGTGTCTTTAATATTCAATTTGATATTCAATGATTGGGTCATGTAGGCCTAAAGCACTTCTCCTGTAGCCGATCTTTGTCAGGGTCATACCACTCAAAGAGAACCATAATACACATGTTTGAATGGCTTTTGCAATTTTTAACATTTTAAATTGAAATTTTAAAATGCTGATGTGCTGAGCAGCGAGACCTTCTGTTCTCTGATGGGTATTACGATTATGCAGCAGGGGATGTTCTTGACTTTAAGTAGACTTAGACTTAGACTTAGACTTAGACTTCACTTTATTGATCCCTTTGGGATGACTCCCTCAGGGAAATTTACGTTTCCAGCAGCATACAGGTATAGAAGCACACAGTTGAAAAATAAAACAGTAAGTACTTAAAATACAAAATATAAAGAATGGGAATAAAAGTATAGTATAGTATAGTATAGTATAGTATAATAAAAGTAATGAGGCAAAAAACACCAGCACCCATAAAAGTCGACCTCAGTTAACTAGAACTGGGATTTTTTTTTTCCAATTTTATTAAAAAAATAGCAAAATTCACAATCAAAATAATCACAATAATATTCGGTGTAATAAATTCTCTCAACAAGTCTTCATAAGACACAAAAAATAGATTTGAATTAAAAGTTGCTAAACATTTTATAACCTTTTTTTTTTATAAATCATTAATATATCCAACAGTAGTGTTGTTCTAGTATAGGTTTTAGTAAATCAGATTTTTCTCTTTGTATTCAGGAGATTGGCGTGAGCGAGGAGCCCAGCGCAGATCAAACTGACCTTTCGGCGAGCCCCCCTCCAGCCTACGTCCCCCCTCCTCCCCTGTCTCTGTCTGACATCACTGCCCACGAACCGCAGGATAGGCTGGGCCACTCGGATGTCGCCGAGAACCTGACCAATCCTGTCGATGAAGGAGAAGGGCAGGAAGAAGGCGCTGCGTTCGAGTTCGACGACAAGGAGGACGAAGAGGCGGAAGACTTGTCGGGGGCGGCCGAGGAGCAGGATGTGAAAAAACTGAGAGGTCAAAGTCTGGAAAGAGAGGAGTGTGACGCCGACCAAGGTGTGTCATGAAGTACAGGTGTTGTTTACGCTGTGTTTCAAAACTAAATCCTTTCACATTTACAAGAAAGGAAATACAGACTATCTTAATGGTGCTGGTAAAGTGTCATTTACCTTTGGAAAGCAAATAAGATGATCAACCCAAACAGATTAAACAATTTAAACTTGTTAAAAATGTTAAAAAGGGTCATAAAGAGACTTTAGCAGGCTCTCTCATTACCTATAAGACACCATATGCATGGTTTGAAGATATTTTCTTTTGGCGACCCCCAGTGGACGTTTAAAAAAATACAACACATATTGGCACCACACCGCCCTGCTCATTCTGATCCAAGGGACACTGACATGAAATTAACTCATAGACATCCTAACTTGACGGATGCAGTATCCACATAAAACTTACGCACAGTGACTTTGATTGAATTTTAATAATTGCCGATAACTATTAACATTTTTATGGTTTATCCTCACAGGGGCAGACCAAAGCTTGGTAGTCCTGAATCCGTCCATTGAAGTACCGCAGATGGATAGGATGGAGTCGGAGCCGGGCCTCAGAGAACAGGACGAGAGGATGGAGGTCTCAGACCAGCTGTCTCAAGACCTTCGCAAGGACCAGCTGCCGCAAAGCGTGCACCCTTTTCTCGGGAAGCTGGAAGAGGAGGATAACCTGGCGTGTCCCGAGTCTATCGAAGAGCCCGGGGAGGAAGTGGATGGGTTGATTTTGTATCAGACGGTGGAGGAAGAGACGATGGAAAACTCTCTTGACGCTGAAACGCTGATGGGCAACCCAGCTGGAGAGTTTGTGCAAGCAACTTCAGAAAACTCCAGAGAGGAGTGCACAGACCTCGCAGATCAAGTGGATGAGATCTCAGAAGGGCGGATGGATGACGTTTCTCTTATGGAGGTTCCAGTGGTTCAACCCTGTGATGAATCAGCAGAAAAGGCTGCTGAAGATGCCAAACCTATTGAGATGGAGCTGGAGAGCATTTACTCAGAATACGCACAACCCTCCCGCCCTACTGCTTCCGGCTCATCCTCTGCTGTAGCACCAAAGTCTGATAAAACCACCACAAAGAGTGTCAGCGGAGCTGAAGTCAAAACCGAAGCCTCCATGGACCAGGAAAACTATGAAGGTACAGGTGAAGATCTGAACTTATCAGATGGCAGCAGAGACTGTAAGAACAGAGCCATGACATTCTCCTTCGATCGGGACAACAAAGACAATGTCCTTGAGCAAAATGAAAGAAAAATAGCTGCAAACAGTATTGATACAAAGCCGCCTGATGTTAAATTTTCTCTTTTAGCAGACAGAGGTGGTGAGAAGAAACCACCACAGCAAATAGAGCTGCCGATCAAGGTGGAGGAGACCAAGACGGAGGACGTCTACCCCGACAGCTCTGAGGTCAAACATGTAAAATTCCTCCCCTACGGCGTTAAATCAGAAGTCTTGGTGACCAAATCTGAGCAGTTCGACTATCCCGTCAAACCCGAAACGCTGGAGACCAAACCTGAAGATCTAAGCCTCCCCATGAAGCCCGAGAGCGTGGACAGCAAAGCTGAAGTTCTCCAGTTGGCGGCCTACTCAGACGGCGCCGAAATCAAACCCGAAGAAAAACCAGTCGCTCTTGGGTTCGCCGCTTATCCGGACGGGGCCAAGCTCAAGACCGAGACGAAGCCGGAGGGTTTAAGGTTCGCCGTCTTTCCTGACACATCGGCCGTCAAGCCCGAGGGTCTGGAGTTCGCGGCCTTCCCGGACAGCTCTGAGATTAAACCTGAGGCCAAGCCGGAGGGCCTCGAGTTCAGAGCTTTACCCGAGATCAAGGCGGAGACGAAGCAAGAGCTGCTGGAGGCCGACAGCACGGTCCTGACCCCGAAGCTGGAGCAGGCCGACGTGCTGGTAGACACCTCGGGGAGTCTGGTGGGCAAAGGCCAAGTGAAGGAGGAGAGGCCAACTACACCAGGTAACAACACCAAGACCTGGTGAAGGATGATTCAGAACAGATTTAAAAAAACTTCCTCTAATGATTAGTTATTACTAATGTTTCTACTGATCAATCATCCAATCTATTGTTTGGACTACAAAATTACAGAAGTACCCAGTGAGCAAGAGAGCTTTTCCACTTACTAATTGAGTTTAAAAGCATTCAGTCATATAAAGCAGTTTAAATTTGAGGCGCGTAAAGGAGCTAATGTTTGACATTTTATTTAATAAAGCACCTGAAGCAATAAATCCATAATTAAAATGGTTGAGTTCATCGTTTTAATCAGAGGCTCATGTCATTCGCTGTGTACTGATGTTTGCACTCTTGTCACAATTTTGTTGTGATTGTAAGACATTAATTATGTCGAAAAATGTCTCGCGTCTAAATAACATCGTCGACAAATTGCCGAGTTTAACCCTGCTGTCCTCTTCCGCAGTGTCTGTGGTGGAAGGTTTTGTGAGCAGCCCTCGGTTTGCAGCTCCCATTTCCATGTGTGAGATTCCCGACAGCCTCCACGACACCAGAGAGCCGACCATCGCTCAGCTGTTACAGGAGAAAGCTCTCTACTCATTTTCTGAGTGGCCAAAGGTACCGTGGCGTCAAGATTTGAATGATTTGCAGCTTAAAATGCTCCAGGTTAAAGATGTTTATTGCGTCACCATCTAAGTAGATAAAACTGTTGAACAAATTTGAGAGAATTTTGTGCTGTTATTATTCGTATTCTTTAAGTTTCACCCTTTTTTAGTATTAAAAAAAGAGATTTTGTCTTTAAATAAACTAAAATTTGTGCTTTTGTGGAGCGTCAATGCACTTTCCCTCATTTTATCCGACTTCTGAGTTAAAATGAACGTGTACCTATTCACATCAGCTGTTATTGCTCCCCGTAGGACCGGGTTATCATCAACCGCCTGGACAGCATCTGCCACGCCATCCTGAAGGGGAAGTGGCCTTCGTCGAGCGAGCAGTATGACTCGCCCGGCTCCCTGGCTGCCAACTCCTGCCTGGCCAACAGCTTGGCCCAGCACCACCGGGCGGGCTTCCTCCCCACCACGGCCTCCAGCTCCGTCCCGAGCCAACCCAGAGTTCAGCAGGCCAACCCGGGGCTGGGCTTCTCCATCCCTCCCCCTCTTACAAGACTACCTAAGGTGAGAACATCTCCTGCGACCCACTGAATGAATGACTTATCTCCCTTTGTTGTACATATCTACACATCTGTCATCTGTCCACATGTATCTCCACGATCTCACGCCATGGTTCATACAAGTGGTGTCCAGCTTGCACTGTTAATAATGCTAAATGTGCTCATAATGAAACAGACCGAGGACTCCTGATAGCTAACAGGCTGACAGAGACTAAGTGATCATCAGACTGTTTTTTCAGTACATGTTACTCTTCCTTATCAGGTTTATTGATAAATTAAAGAATATAATGCAGTGTTTTACAAATAATTATGTATTTTATATTATGTACCTTTACTTGAATACCTTTTCTGTCTGTTAGAATACAAAATATGTCAGATGTCAAAGGTAGACCAGGTTTTTCAGCGAACACTGGGCACCTCTCGTTCACACCATTGCTTTGTTGCTTTTTTTGTAAAGTTCCCTGTCTTTGTAATGTGTACTGTTGATATTTATACATGTTGATATCAGACTTGGGCGGGTAGTCGTATTGTAAACAATTTATTTAACTGGCGTATATAAAGAAATAAGTATTTTAAAGAGCAAAAATTTAAAGGAAAACTGTGTTTGTTCATTTATGACCAATTTATATTCAGTGTTTCCAAAAACGGCACAGATCAGAGCAGGAAGATTATGAGCTACTTATCTGACTCTTTTTAATACTTAAAGAGATAAACAAACCAGGAAAGCTTTGTTTAAATCATCAGGTGTCTAAAGCAGCTTCCAAAGAGAGGAAAGTCTCTCCTTTCATTTATTTTTTTAAACATCTGTTGAGGTGTTGGACTCACGGTTTTACCCAGGTCTGGTTGATAGCCGCCACTGTGTTGTGTCTCAGTCCATATGTATGTTTAACAAAGCCATCATCTCTCTCCCATTCTTGTCTACCCCTCACCCACCCTGTCCACCCTGACAGTACATGCCGCGGGGCGGGGCATGCGGGCGCGGAGCTTGGCGCCTCACCTCCTTGCCTCTCTTACAGGAGAGGCTCGTGGCTCCTCCCTATCTCCCCGAGCTCAAACGAGCGGGAGGTCGGAGGTTGTTCGACTACGAAGCTGCAGCCGCTGCCAAGGTCTTAGCCGGGAAATCCGCATCGTCATGCCACACCGCCACCACCACGAGCTCCAGTGGTGTTACCCCCGTGGTGGCCCCGCCCTCTCACCGTACAGGAGCCATGTTGATCAATGGTTGGCAAGAAGCAGCCATAGATCTGACGAAGGCGTCCGGAGAAATCAGCACCACCAGTGCTGCTGGAACAGGAGAGGCTGTGGTCGCACCGGGAATCAGCCACCACAGCGCCGCTGGTGCTGGCGGCGGTCATAAGCTGCCACCGCCGCCCCCCATCACAGCACCGCTGCCGGGCGCCGTGGGAATCGATATGGCCGGAATACTGCAGGCCGGGCTCATCCACCCCGTAACGGGGCAAATAGTTAACGGGAGCCTGAGGGGAGATGACTCACTGAGGAGGAGGAGAGGGAGGAGGAGAAACGTGGAGGCGCTGTACTCTGAGTTCACCAAGAGCAGAGGACTGCACCTCCCAGAGACACAGGTGGGTGGAGGGAGGAGGGCCTGTTCAGTGTCAGGGTGTTAGAATTGCTGCATGTGCTTCAGTGTGACAGAGAGAAACCCACACCTTGGGCATTTTGGGGAAGTCAGAAGGTAAATAGAAGAGGAAGAAAGTCCTTTTCTGTACTCTCTAAAATGCTGTTTAACGCCTGCGCCTGTGTGTGTCCATGTGTGTCCGTGTGTGTGTCTTTCCACCTGCAGGGCCGAGTGGAGGTGATCAGCCACTCGTCCGTCTCTTCCTCCACCTCCTCGCCGTCGCCCTCTCCTTCAGAGAGACCCGCCGGCCCTCCCACGCCGTCCTCCTCCTCGACGCCCACCCCCACTCAGACCCCTCCCCAGCCCGAGATCGTGGCCATCGACAGAGAGGCGGCGAGCAAAGGCCTGATCGAGTGGCTGAGACAGAATCCAGGTTACAGCATGGATCTCCCCGCCTTCGCTCATGTGAGTCAGATGTTTTGTATTTTTTTACTTCACGAGCCGGCAGTCGAGTTTTTCTTTGACACGAGCTGCATTTCTGTGTAAATCACATTTATTCAGACTTAATTCAGCTTTAAAAAAAAAAAAGAGTCATGACTGTCTGGTTTATGATTCTCATGATTCACACCAGCTGTACAAATAATAACCAGTAAAATGTAAATAAACAGATTTTTCCAAGTGTTTGTTATATCTGTGTATTAACATGAAGCTTTTTCTTGTCTTCTGTGTTCACGTTTATTTTCACTTTTTTATCTGTTGTGTGTACATTTTGGTGTTGGTGACAGTAAACCAGAGGAGCTTGTGGTTTCATTTACAGCTGTTTGTTTTCGGAGGGCAAACGTCTCATTGATTCTTTCTTACTTCCTTCCACTTTTTCTGTCTTGTCCCTTGTCTCCCACTCTGCAGGCTGGAGCAGGTCTGTTGCACGGTTTCGTGGAGCGTCCCAAGCAGAGGAGGCACCGCTGCAAAGACCCCACCAAGCTGGATATCAACACTTTGACCGGGGAGGAGAGGGTTCCTGTTGTGCACCGAGGCACCGGACGCAGGGTAGAAAACACAAACACACAGTATATAAACCAGGTCACTATAAAGTTGAGAAATCAGGAGAAATCCTAAATTTGAATCGATGTCAGTGCTCTGATGTCATGTTTCCTGCCTTGCAGCTCGGCGGTGCCATGGCTCCGGCCATAAAGGAGCTTTCCAGGTGGCTGGACGCCAACTCGGAGTATTACGTAGCTCCAGACTGGGCAGACGTGGTCAAACACTCTGTGAGTATTAAACAACGCAGAGACGTCTCTCATCATGTCCTGCTGCAGAAAGAAACATGCAGGATTGTGAACTTAAACATTAAATGATGATTTTAATTTCTTTTTTAGGTTCTTTCCATTTTTATAAACTTCTTTTTACTATTGTGATTTCATTTTGTCTGCATTTCTTTACATTCACGTCCCTTGTGAAACACTTATTTTAATCCACTAATGTGTAACTCCATGACCTTTAACCTCTTCCTCTCCTCCTGCTGCAGGGTTTTCTCCCCGAGGGGAAATTCTCTCGGATCCTGACGGAGCCGGTCAACAGGGACCCGGGCTCTCGCCGTCGTGGGCGGCGGCCTCGCAGTGAGATGCCGAAGCCCCTCCTGTCTGTCTCCGACTCCGCCTCCTCCGGGCTCGGGCCCCCGCTCTTCATGAACGGTGGCTTGATTGGCAGCATGGACTCCATGGTGGCCATGCAGAACCTCCGCGGTGGTATTCCTGGAATTCCCATCTCCGGGATCATGGCGGCCGGATTCCCTCACGGTTTCCCTGCAGCCGTCCAAGCGGGAGGAGCTGGAGCGTCGGCAGAAGATGCCAAGAACGGGTTGAGTATGTTACCCATGATGCTGCACGGCATCCCACACCCCCACGGGGCAGGCTGCGATTCAGCAACACGCCTTGTTCAGCGTCGGCGCGATGATGGCGCACACAGCGCCGCCTCCTCCTCACCCGAGTTCCTCTGCTTCTTCTTCGTTGTCCGCCGCAAAGATCACCACAACGACCGCCCCGTCTACATCGGAGGCAGCCAGCCCTTCGTCGACTACGCCTGCAGAGAGAGAGAGCGCCGCCTCCTCTGGCTCTGGCGGAGGCGAGAAGGAGAAGAGCCGGGAGGAGAAAGGAGCAGCGGAGGCCAGCAAAAGACCAGGAGGGGTGGAGGCGGCCGCCATCATCACCTCCACCAGCAGGGCACATCTCGGCTCGGCGCACCTCGGAGCCGGCACCGGCAGCCATCTTACCTTCAACCCCTTTCTGATCCCGGGAATGTCCCACGGCCTGCTCTACCCGCACATGTTCCTGCCTTGCACGGCGGCATCATGGCGCTGCCCGCAATGCCTCCCGGTGCGGTGGACGCCTCCCCGGGCAGCCCCAAGAGGAGGAGGAAGAGAGGGCGGGAGGAGGGCGAGAGGGAGGAGGAGAGGGAGAAGGAGAAAGTGGCGACGACGACGACAGGAGGAAAGGTGGAGGAGAGGGAAAGTACAGTTAAGGCTAACGTTACCTCCCACCCAGCAGCCTCCTCCTCGTCTCCCTTCGCCTCCTCTACCTCGGCTCCGGACACAGAAGAGCCCCGCGACAGAGAGGAAGGGCCCGCCGAGCCCCAGGAACCAGACTCCCATAACCATCCAGAGGGAGCGGCGACGGAGGAGAAAGAGGACAGATTGGAGGACACAGGAGGAGAGGAGGTGGCAGCGGAGCAGGAGGAGGAGGAGGAGAAGCAGGACACTGAGGAGGAGGAGGAGCAGAGACAGGTGGAAGGAGAGGAAGCGTAGAGGAGGAGAAAACTGCAGAGAGACAACCACCTCCTGCTCTCTCCTCCTGTCTCGTTCGTTGCTCCATTTCTTGACGGAGCAACAGTGTAAAGTTTGTGCCGTGTCTGTCAGTCAATGTCCATGTAAAGACTTTTATTATGATGATGACTAATAATAATGATGATGATTATATTCAACTTGGTTATGTTTATATGCCAAGACCCCACCCACCCTCTCCACTCCCTCCTTGTATACAAAAAAAAAAGAAAAAAAAAGAAAAACCTAGTGTAAGAAATGATCTTCTGTGTATTCTTCCCCTTCATTCTGCATCCAGACTGAGTCCAGAGGGACATTTCTCAACAGGAACACACACACGCTGCAGGCAGGATGTGCTAACAAGGAGCCGCTTTTGCAGTAACATCGATCTGGTCGTAAGTTAACTGATCGAATATGGTCTGTTACAGAAGTCTACATGGACACGAGGGTCACGGCGGAGAGTTGCTGTCAGAGGTGTTTTTTTTCTAAAGCTGTCAGAGTTTGTCACCACACTTTGAGAGCTCGGAGCACTTTGTCTTTAATGTTCAAGGTAAAAAAAAAAAAAAGCCTGTGTTGTTATTTTGACGTCTGGCACACTCCACTAAAAAAATGATGTTCGATGGGTTATCTCTGTGCAATGTTCAGAAAAAAGAAAAAAAAATGAACCAGGAAGTGTGTCTGAACCAGCATCCCAGATACATGTGACACTAAAAACACCTTTTCCATGTCAACACTGAGGGAAAACACTCATAAATGTTAACGTGCGGTAATATGCAGTGTCCAACCCTTTTAAAAAATTCTCTAAATCACCTTGATGTGACTCCCAGAATAAAAGTACACTTAGTTCGTTTAAGAAAGCTGCCAAATAAAAAAGGACTTGTCTGTTCTTTACCTGCTAAAATTTGAAAAATTGTGACTTTAATATTGAGTCAGAAGTCAAAAAGTGGCAATGCAAGTGTGTTAAATGAATCCCAGGTATGAATGTTGTATCTTAATTTAAAGACCCCCCCTCCCCATTTTAAGTCGTTTAATTTCTCTTTGACTATAACTTTATTATTTTCAGTGCTTATTATGCTCATTGCTGCTATAACTTCTTTTTTAAAGAAGTTCAGAATTAAAAGTGTCATTTTCTCTTCACACTAAAATAATAATCCAAGAAGAGGAAGCGTGAAATGTTCAGAACAAGAAAAATTCCACCTTTCTTCTCTTTTTGCTTTCATTGATAAAAGCAGAGAACAATCATGAGATCTGTTTGTTTTTATTTCTTTAAAGATCAGGTGAAGATTTTTTTTTGAGAGATTTCCCCTCAAGTGTCAAACTAATCAGAAGACATAAAAAAACAAACAATAAATTCAATGTTAGCAGCTCAGTCAGGCCAGCAGAGGGCAGACTTGATTGTATCCTGTCCTGCAAACATGGAGGTGGAGGGATTGTGGGAATAAAGAGGAGAAGTGGAGGGTTTATTTCTTGATTTTATCCAATTCCCAAGTAGATTTAACTTCAAATCAGTGAATCAGTGGCTCATCACGAATTGTGCAAACTGCTGCAAAACGGTTGCAATCATGACCTGTAGCATCATTTTTTGTTTTTCTTCTGGCCCCTCCTCACTTTGTTTTCATTGAGGGATTCAGAGAAATAATATCCGTGCTTCGTCACCCATCTGTCCAGTAAAAGGGATTTTTTTTTTTTTTTAAAGGAATAAAGGAATGAAGAACAGATAAAAGAGGAAGAGTAGGGTGTGAATCACTCGGGATTAGTTTTAATAGCAGTTCATATTAAGAGTTTCTAAATATGTAAATCTATCGCTGTATATTGCTGTTTTTTGTTTGTTTTTTTTTAAGTGCACCATTTCTGTCTTTCACCTTTTTGTTTGTTTCTATTGGGATGAAAAAAAAAAAACTTGACAAATGCGAGGGAGATTTTTTTTTTTTTTTTTCCTGCATTGAGGTGTTAGTCCCAGTGTTTTCTGTATCAAACAGGACTGTACTGTACATTAAATGGATGCAAGTTGCTGGTTTTATTCAAGTCTTTTTAGAACAGGGTCTGTATTTTTGGGGGTTAAATGTCAAAAATGTTTCCGTTCATGATGTCGGACTTCACGTTTTGTTTTGTTTTCACACACGAAAACATTCATTTTTTTTGCACAATGTCTTTTTTGTGAATGTTAACCTGACTCTGTACTGTCTTGTGTTTCCTTTCTGTGTGTGTGTGTGTGAGAGTGTGTGAGATAATGGAAGAGAGAGTGTGTGTTTGTGTGCATGCATGCGCATTACACGTTTCATCGCTGTGTTTAGTCCCTGCAGTCACATTACTTGTTTGGGGGGGAGAAAAAAAAAAAAACATAGTTGTTGCCTTGTCACAAGTTTGTGGCTACATATAATTTATTATACTTTTTCTTTTGCTTTGCCAAACTTTCACCAAATACGACATTCTTTCTCTTAGTTTTATTATGTATTATTATTCAAAGTAAAATGCCTTATTTAGCGAGTATTTTTTTTGTATAGATGTTCTGTTACATCTCCATATAGATACATGTTATCGTGTTTGTGTTGAGTTTGTCCGTTTATGCATACACGGCCTTGGTGATGTGCATTATCTTCGAAAAGTCAGCAGCAACGCGAAGGTACCGCTGTCCAGATCACTAAGTTAATACCCCAAAAAAGTCAATCAGTCATCCCTGAAAGCACAAATGGAGAGTTAACAACAACAAAAAAGTGACTGTTTTCTTACCAGTGCCTCTAAAATGACTTTAGTTTCTTTTTTTGTGAGCTTCACTCGTGCTCTCTGTTGACATCCTGACATCTGTGGTGACTTCATCGTTGGGGAAAGTTTGAAAATGTTGGGAAAATGTTGGATTTCACCTTTCGCAGACAATGCCCTACTGTTCATTAAAAGGAAATTCTGGATTTGTTTTTTCCAACCATGCGTCTTAAATGTGTCCGGTGTGATTGTTTTTGTTTTGTTTTTTTTTTTTGTTGTTTGTAATATTTTACTCACCAGCTCCGTTGTAGAGATTTGGAAAACTCCTCCCCTTCAGCCTCTTTCAAACAAAACTGCCCCTTTACAAAACACACTGACTTCTCTGTCTTTTTAAACAGTACGACAGTGTTTCTGTTGTTTCTGTTGGCCAACGATGCAAATTCACACACTCAAAGTCGATCTCTTGACTCGCAGATCAGCCAGAGACTTCAAGTATTTATGGATGCTGTAAATAACTCCAAGCTTGTTGAATTTTTTTACTTTAATTCATAAAGAAAGGAGTGTTTCTCTGTCATAGTTATCGCAGGTAGATCCAATAATAGCAAATCCATACTGAATGCCCAGTAGGAAGAGTGAAATACACAAAATACAGCCAAACTAATGGTCAGAAATTCATCAAATTAATAAAAAAATCAGCTTTGGGCCTTAAATTTAGCAGCACCAGGAGGGTTTGTTTGAGTGTTTCTGCTTCAGATTTGGGTTTTCAGATTTAGACTCGTGCAGACGTGATACCTGGAGATACCTGGAGATTGTTCTGTAGTTCCTTTTGTTTGGCCACGATGTTTAAGTGTGTAAAATCTGTAGGACGCTCGTTACCTCGATCACAGCCTCCTGATCAATGTTCACTTTCCCAAATCTCTACAACCGGGGTGTTGAGTAAAACGTTTGGGAATGAGACGCAGATTGCAAAAGGCCGGCGTTTCCCTTTTTAAATAAATAATCACACACCTTTCACCTTCCTGCACGAGGCCTTCTGTTCGGTATCGAGCACACGCAGCATGTGTCCGACTCTTGTGTGTTTGTTGAGATGCCTGGAAAAGTGGAAGCTGGTTGTTTTTCCGTATGACAGCTAAATTATTGGGTGTTATTCCTCAGCCCAGGTATGCACATCATGTCTCGTTCTTGTGTAAAGACTTGAAACAAACTCGTAGGTGCAGCACGTGACGGCAGTTTGGAGGTCGGTCGAGGCGACGGCTCGGTATCCTGTCACACCACGCCTTCTTCAACAGTGTTCTCTCTTTTATTTTTTATTGTTTTTATTATTGAAGTTTTTGTGGTTAAGTTAAATTCTTCAGAACGGTCACCTCAAAATGTTGTAAACGTTTTTATCTCATCATAAATGATGTATTTATTGTGTAGTTCTTGTCTTCACTTCGTCGTCGTCTCGCGAGTGATTCATGGCTGGTTTCGTTGGTCTTGAAACGCTCGGAAGTTAAACTGTCTACTTTTCTTGGAAGACTTCGTCACTCGCTAAATCTGCTTTTCAGACCGAATGACACGATAGAGAGTCCCACAAAGAGCTCCTCTTTATTTTCTCAACATATTCGGGGGGTAAAAGTGAGCTAAATGTGCCATACAGTAATAAATCAGGATTATTGGACTGAAAATCGTGAATCAGATTTAAATCATTCACAACATCCATAAATGGACAGATGTTGGATTTCGTGGCCCGTTATATATTTTTTTTTCCCCTTTTCATCAGCTCTAAAAAGCTTCACCATGGAAGTGATAAATCCCGAAAACTTTATCGTCACGTTGTCGCTGGTTGTTGGCCGATAACTTCTGGTTCTGCTGTTCGACCTTTTTTTTAATTTATTTTTTTGCCTCCATCACACTTATCGATTACATCTGTGTCCTTAAGCGAGACTCTGAATCCCCGTCAGCTGATTTGTAGCCAACTGTGACCTTCGACCTCCCTTTAGACGGAGAGCAGATTCAGTTTATCATCGGATGAAGTTCATAAAATCTAAAAAATTGGGGAAAAAAAAGGGAAAACGTAGGCGGGTCATGTGATAGTCCAAACACACTCCAAAGGTTTCGCCCCGATTCTGAACACGACGACAAATCCGATCAGCAGACGTGTCCCTTAAATGCTTAAAATCTTGAAATGTTGTTCCATTTAAAAAAAAAAAAAAAAAATGTAATTATAAAAACCTATTTTGCCTTGTAAAAAAAAAAAAAAAGTAATTTTACAGAAAGTGAGAAACTCCTTTTATGTACATCTTAATTCATTTCAGGCTGGTTTCACAGACACTGAAATGTTTTCTTGGCAGTTTAGGTGAAGCTCCTGGATTTATCTTTGTAATATTATATGGTTTAACAATTCACTAAAACTTTATTGTTCTTGCAGCTTTCACTTGCAGAAAGCTGCAAGAACTTCTGCGAAATGAGAGCCTGAACACTTGCTCCTCAGTTTGCAGCACAACCAGGCAACTAATTACAGTTAATTGCAAATATACGATTTTGACAAACTGTAAAAGAGAGCTGGAAAAACGCCACCGCCTCCTAATTCATGTCTGTGAAACCACCCGGCTCAACGTCACTGAACCGAGCGCAAAGTAATCCACACAAAAAAAAGAAAAACAAAGTGGAGAAAAGACGATCACTGGCTGCTCCTGAAGTCAGAAACCTGGTCATTACTGAGTAAGTTATGTGGTGGGGTTTTTAAATCTTTTTTTCCTTTCTTTTTTTTTCTTATTTGTAACTATAGCTCTCTGTATTCCCATGTGGACCAATCTCATGAGTCAAAACATGGTATGTGTGATCTTTTATTGTGCAATAAAAGATGACTTTCAACTTTCTTCAGTTTCTTGTGAGGAATTCGTTTACTCTGTGGCGACTGAATTCTGTAAAATCGCTGCTGTGATTTCACAGTTTTATGTCAAATATCAGGTTTTGTGAAGGTGATGATCCTGACGGGGGTCTGTCAGCCTGTTTAGTGTGTTTTACTGCTTTTTGCAATGCATTATGGGAAAGATTGCCATGAAAACTGTCCAACACAACCAACAAACTCACACTAACACCTGATTCAGATCTAATAATGATTTTTTTAAAAAGTGCCATGTAAAGTCTGTCATCTTATTGCTGCTGCTATATGCAACATTTGATTAGTACTTTTGGAGTAAAAATTAAAAGTACTACCAACATGAATTTATAATAATATGTAGTTTTATTAATCATTAATGCATTCATGTGTGAGCATCACTTTACAAGCACACAAAGCTAATTTTAACTACTTTATGTACTGCAGGGTAGCTTAATGTGTAATAATTCATCAAATGTGTTTCATTATGATGTCTTTTAATATTGTGAATCTGTAAAATAACCAGTATGTAGTATAGTATAATGTTATGTCATTTAACATAACAAAGCTCAAGGGAACAAAAGTAATAATGAATGTGTGGTTCATTTGAGCACAGCTGATTTCAACCTTCAAGATCACTGTGATGACTGTCAGGGAGGATCCATAACTGATCAATAATTAAGGCCTAAATGTGGAGTTTGCTTTGCTGCAGTTTCTTCATTGGAGCAGACAATCTGGTTTTATAGTCTCCAAAGATGAGAGGTTGACCCATCTCTCTGCTTCAGCCAGCAGCTGCTCAAATAAAGCCATTATATATATTATATAGAAATAATGAAGACATTATTAAGCTCATCCACTGTACATAATGACCCCCATGACAGGTAGTTGAGTAAATGTACTTAGTTACATGCCATGAATGGATAAAGCTGAAACAAAACTAGAATAGTTACTATTAAAGACATTTTAAACATCTAAATTACACATAACTCTTGTTTCAACAGCATTTCTGTGATTTTTAAACCTGCTTCACATGAACTTCTGCTTAAAAATGTTCATTTCCAGCCAAACTCAGGCTTGTTTTGCCTTCATCCAGACATCTTTTCACCTGTGAAAAAAGTGTTTAAATAAGCAGCTGATGCCACCATGATCGTCTAAATGGAAAAAAACCACCACAATTAAAAGAAAAATATATTTTCTGCATAATTTCTTGGGAAGTGCTGAACAAAAACACTTATGACCTGCTGAAAATATATTAAATGATGTAGAAACAACAGACGTCTAAAAATGATCACGTTTCAGCCGATATTGGTCCCATTTTAACATCGATTGATTGTCTGGCATATACGTGCTCTTAAAAAAACAATCAAAAATATTTTACACTTATGCTCTCAAAGCCACAATCCTAATGTCACATATGCAATTTCAGAAATTCAGTTCAAGTCTGCAAATAATTAGTCAATAAAAAGATGCAAATGAAGGCTGCAGCATCAAAATATACATTTATTGAAACATACATTCATGTTGTGGAATAAAATCCCATTTAGTCATAGAAATATCGATAAATATACATTTGACAGAAGCTGGCCAATGAACACATCTTTTATCAGCTCTGAAGAAACGAAGGAACGCCCACATTTTCAGCTTTCCATGTGCAATATCAGATGAGGCGGGTGGATAAAAAGGCTACGAGTTACTGAATTTAATTCATACTTTGTCTCAGCTGTCCCTTCATACACAGTTTATATAATAAAAAAAAAAAGTCAAATGCATACTTAAAATGGGATTTAAAGGCCGAGTGTGAAGTTAAACCTGCTTCACTGTGCGGGAATTTCTTCTTTCTTCTGACAAAATACATCAAACCATTGTGAAACACAAGAGAAGGTATTCGTTTGTCTGCATGTAAAGCAATTTAATTCATCAACGAAGCCATCCACAGAAAGTGACTCTTTATTACTGAGATGATTCAGATTTGCCCATCTAATAAAGTTTATGACTGAAGACGAAGGCTGCTGACTGCAGGTTTTAACCTTTTTTTTTTTTGTTTGCTGTGTGGCATGATGCTCATTCCCACCGACGGCGGTAACGTGGAGAAATTAATCCACCGAAAGGCCAGAGAAGAAGAAGACAAGCTGGTAAACAGGAAGTGTCAAACTTAAAAAAAAAAAGACGTCTTTGCAAAGGCTAAATGTGAAAGAAATAAACTGTGAGGATTCACACGAGGTGTCTTTGGACATTAAACTGAATGTAATGTTAAACTTTCATCTCATAGTTGTTGACATTTCTGAGATTATTTCAACAATTTGTTTCAGATTTCTTTGTTAAATGCACAAATTTCACACAAGTGTCTTTTCTGACTTTTTTCTGATTGATTATTGATTTTATGCTCATTCCAGATAAAAGCTGGATTTCTCCACAGAGGGACCTTTTCTTTTTATTATTATTGGCAATCACTGAGTTGCAACATGTCATGGGTGTGGAGATTTGACTCACCGGTCGCGGTCGCATGCATCACAACGTAAGAATTTCTTAGTCATAGCTTCTTCTTATTTGTGCATTTTCCAGTAAACAAAGTTGAAGTGAACGTCAGAGGGCTGATTGGAGACGTGACAAACTGTGAATCTGCCGTCAGGTATCAGAGCTCCTGCTGACCTTCAGCTGACCGATGCTCCAACACCTGTGTCAGGTGTGCTGTGTGTGTCCGGCGGCCTCGTGCCCTCCGCCGCAATCCGTCCGTCGTCCCGTTCGGCGAGTTGAAAGGTCGTTGGCGAGCAGCCGTAGTCGTTTTCGCTCCCTCTTCTTTCCAAGTCCTCCTTTTTTACTCTGTCCTTTCTCTGACGGATAAAAAGTAGAAAGTAAAAAAGTAAGTAGTGCAAATATTTTTCTCCTTGATCACACGTCTTTATTTTGTTCTTTGTTTTCTCCTCATCATGCAGTTACGAGCACATTAACCCTTTAACCTTCTGCTCGACCATTTGGTAAAGCACACTCTGAGTCACTATATCTTACTGAAAAACATGTTGTACTTAATCCCATCTGTTTCAGCCATCTCTGCCACTCGGTTGAGGTACGTCACACTAAAAAAGTCCACTCGATGTCGCTGTGTTTTAAAATAGCGTGCAGAGCAAGTTAGTCTCCTCACAGGTAGGAAGTTAGCAAGAACAAAATCACTCCTGACACGAGGCCTCTGTTTGCTGTAATTGTAAAAAGGAAAACTAATATTTTCTGATATATTATCATGTCTGAGGACTTGCTGAACATAACTGTGTAACTTGAAACATAAAAAGGATTTACTAAATCATGAAGGGACATCTCAGCCGTTTGGTAGAGGCCAATATTTAAAAAAAATTGGGGTCTGTTCATAAAAAAAAAAAAAAAAACACTGATTGTTGTTATTAGTGCCCCAAGGAAATAAAAAATATACAGAAAAAACTTTGTCATTGCTTTTTTCTTGGTGAGGATGTTGAAGGTTAAAGCTGCTGTCGCCTTCTTTTAGTATCATTTCCTTATGAATTAGTTTTTTTTTTCTTTTTTTCATTAATAGACAGATTACACACAATGCAAATACAAATGTGTCTCCATATATCTCTTTGTGACGAGATACAACTTTCACAAAGTCTTTCAGCAACTCAGAGCTCTGATTTGGTGATTTGTAGGTCAAAAGAGGAGTTGAAACGGCTTAATGAGCGCTTAAATTACAGATGGTACAAAGCAGCAGCTGACAAAAGTGCTTTAAAACTGCCTCATTAGAATAAAGTAATGTGACAAGACTACTTTTCATAGTTTCACCTACACAAATACTGCACCGATGAATTTATCTTTCATTTGTGGTAACTAAAATTTACACCCCCCGGAGACTACAAAGATATATATTGATTTATTAGCAGTTTAATTTCAGTTCTAATGTAAGTCTGTCTTATTGTTGTCGTTATGTTTTCAGCTAAAGTCGGGAAAATCTGAAGCTGTGGGAGTTTAAATGTGTTTTATTTTTCCATGCTGTGTTGGGAGGGAAAGGTTCAGTTGTGAAAACCATAAAAAACGAGAGTGAAAAGACCCGATTATCTCACACTGTGTTAAAGACCTAAATTTACGTCCAAACCGTCTTGAACTGGTCTAACATGAATGTGTGTGTTTCTCAGAGGCCGACCTGAAAACAGCTGCTCTGCACGTCGCTCACTGTTCAGATCACAAATGATGTTTTCCTACATTTCACATCAAAAACAACAACAAAAAAAAAGGTGGAAAAAACAGTTTAACTTTGGTGTCAGTTCCTCAGACTGCCTCCATGAATTCATCTAAAGATTTAGATCTAAAGATTTTTTACGCACTGTAAATGTCATTCAGGTGTTCGGCCAGCCTCAGATTTTGATCCAGGATAATTACTGTGAAGCACGATGTGAGCTGATGCGCCGGGCAGATCTGACAAGTGTCAGTAAAATATTCCCGGTGATGTATCGCTGCTTTGAGAGGGGAATTTTGGCCTCCAGAAAACAGGAAAAATAAAACCTTTTCCCGTCTCTTCAGCAGAGATCTGATGGGTTCCCCGTTGGGAACACACAGATACATCAGATTTCATGTCATTTTAAAGGCCTGAGGACTCGAGATAAAAACTGTGGGTTTGAACTGGATAAAAGTTTCGATATTTCACAATACATCATGACACATCAGGTCAAACGGTGTCCATATATCTCATAACTGTCTCGTGATATTAAAGGTCGAGCTGAGAGAGAAAATGTGGTTTTGATGTTCGGCGATGGAGAAGAGAGCTTCAGTATCTTTGGCTCCGCTTTAAAAGTGGAATCATTTTCTGTAATATATAATAAGAAGGTTGATTTAGAAGCTGGTTTGACATCAGAGAGTAAAAAAAGCAAATGCAGGCAGAGAGAGAAGAAAAGACGCTGATCCAGAGAGCGTCCGGAGTCCAGAAATGACCTTTTCGGTTCACACAGCAGCATAAATCTTAGAGCTTTGGGGAAAACCTTCTTCTGATCAATATTGAAATTGGCTAAATTTTCACTGCAGCTGCTCGATAAACTCACAATTGTCTACAAAGCAAACTGCAAACATGAAAACAAATCAACCTCCCTTCTTCCTCACAGTGGGCCTCTTTGGTCAGACAACACAGAATATTCATCTGAAACATCACAATACTGATATTTCCAATAAATATGTGATCATATTTATTTATAACAGCTGCACTGACAGACCGCTAAGCTGTAAAATGGAGTTTAGGTGGGAGTCGAGGCCGAATGTTGTTCTGCGTTCGTGTGGGCTTGTTGCTTTGGGTACCGATGAGACCGTGAAAATGTGATCCAGAAAGTTCAGTCTGACTCACAGATCCACGAGCTGGAAAAGCTTAAAAACACCACGCAGAGGTTTATTATATCACAAGGAAGATTATTTATCAGAGTCTGTAAGTTTGTCACTGCAGCAACCGTTTTATCTCGAATGTGTATTTACACATTTGCTGGATGTTGAATCAAGTGAAAATTTTACCAAATTGATGAGCATTAAATCATCCTGAAGTACCGACAGCTGCTACAGATGCATATTTTAGCTTCAGCCAGAGAAAACTTCTTAAGAGAACAGGAAATAATACAGATTTGAGGCTTTCAAAGCGAAGTTTGATTGAGAGGTCGAACTGCAAACAAACACCTTCTTTTCTCAGGTTTTTTTCCATCGATTTTCAGCAGCAGCTCTCTTCATCAAACAGCAGAGAATCAGATTGAAAAAGGCAGCGACCGCGTTCACGAGGCTCCTGATCAGAGACGGTGTGGAATGAGTCCTCCAAAGAAAACCACAAATAAAAAAAACGCCTTTTAAATGACGAAATTCAGACGTGTCAAAGTAACGCTGCAGCAACAGGCAACAAGACCATCACAAGATATCTTTATCAGGGGAACGTAACACGTATTCATCTGAAAAAATAGATCAGCGCTCTCATTTCTCGAGTGACGACGGCCTTAAAGCGTACTGAGTTGTTCAGGTTTTTAAAACTGGTGAAGATCAACATTTATTCAGAACAGAAACTTCAAAAATTTACAGCATGACTTCATTTTTATTTCCTTCATTCTCAGCTTTTCTGAATTTTCCTGAGTGAATCTCTTTATGAGAAAAAAAAAGACTACATGGACTTCCTCAAGTGATGTTGGAGAAAAAAACACAAATGATTCAGAAAGAATGATCGTTTCTTTCTCACAGTGACAAAGAAAAGTTTTTATCACATTTCGCTGTGATTGTAGCTCGTATGATGACTGATCACTCATCATCAGCTCACATCCGTCAGTCTGAACTCGCTGCTTTAAACGCTCATCGCTGTGCATCTTGAGAGGCATCGCTGGAGTTTCCTGGTTTCCACAAAAGTCTCCAAACTGCCATGAGAAGTTTTTGGGCGCCAGCCGCTCGCTTGACGTAGTCGCCGCTGGCCGCTGGTGCAGCGGTTAACTCGGCGCTGGAGGTCGGTCGCTTCTCACACGTCGCTTTGAATACTTCTGTTGTTTATCTCTCGTGTCAGAGGCCAAAAGTGATGAGAGGAGGAGTTCAGCTCTGTGTGTTTATATCGGGCCCTTCTCTTTTCTCCCTTCCTGCCCCGGCTGTCATCTGCCCTTCATTAGTGATGAGAGCCCGTCATCATCTCAGATTGTTTTTTTTTTTTTAATCCCCTCCTGTCTCCTCTCCTCATCCTCTTCCTTAAATCAATCAGCTCTTCCCTCTCCTTCTCCAGCTCCGCCCCTATGTTCTCCTTCTCTTTCCTCCTCCTCCACCATCCCTTTATTCCAGTGATCTGTCCTTCATTAGGGATGCTGTCACAATGGCTTTTATTTTGGACGCCGTGCTGATGATCAGGAATTCAGACAGGCTGTCCTGAAATGCCTCCCTCCTCTCTCTGTGTGTGTACATATGTTCGCCTTTAAATAGACGTCCTGTGAGAGTTAGCTGATTATACGTGAACATGACGAACTGTGGCCGTAACACAACATATATACGGCTTCATCTGTTCGTCAGCAGGGAGAGGTTTTCTATGGGATGTGAGTGAATCACCAGTTAAAGTTTTGCGGATCATCAGGTGACTCAGGATTGACCAGAGGCGAGAGAAGATGGAGGGGTGGAAAGTTGAAAATCATAACTTCATGCTGAAAAAAAAAAAGTCTCTAGATGACATCATGATTGTAGTTTTTAGGATTCCTCCAAGATTATAAACAAAAATGAAGCCCCGCCGGACAAAAGGAAATTGTTGTAGATTGTAGATTTCTTATTTATATAAAGGATAAGCTACTTGCAATGTTTGCAAACACACACACACACACACACACACACACACAGTGACAAATGGCAGATTGTGTCATTTCCATTGTGAACCTGCCAACTAAACTCTCTGTTGACTGAAATTCAGGTCAAAGCAGCTGCGGATGTGTCGGCCTCTGATGTTTGCTTTGTGCAAAATCAAATCCTTCCCCTGCAGAAAATTAAAAACTGAGTTCAGTCCAGTGTCGCCTTCACTGGTGAGGCTCCTGGAGGTTTTTTCGAGCATCTTTACCGTCTGCAGCTCGTCCATCTGCTCCCAAACGCTGCTGCTGCACCCGAAAGAGAGACCACATCACCCCCCTGCTGGCCTCTTTTGATTTCAGGGTTTTACTGTTTGTTTTGAAGGCTCTTCAGGGGCGAGCCGCTTCGCATATCTTCACATCTTTTAACCCTTTTAAGTCTCTTCAGGTCTGAGGTTTGCATCCACCACTGGCTCCAAATACATTTTCACCTTTAAAGTCAAAGTAGGTAACATAACTTTGCTTAAACTTTGCTTTCACTTTGTCCGGACAGTAGTACATGAGCCAGATTATCTGATGGAGCTCTACCATGTGTTTACAACAACAGTTTATATGAAAGTTAACTAAACAGAAGAAGACAAACAAGACAAATGAGTTAAAAAGAAAAAAAAATAGACTGAGCGACGCTGATGGGAGGAGCTTTGGAGGTCGATGCATCGTAAACAGAGGAGGAGAGACCGGGTACATGTACACTACAGGCCAAAAGTTTGGAAGCAAGTCAAAATCAAATTCTGTACAAAACAAAGATCATAGTTTCATTGGTATACTTTACAACTAAATAAACTTGATTATTACATAAAGAGTAACTTATCAGAAGACATTTTACTATAATTATCAGGTATTTGAGTTTTTCTTGCTTAGACTTTGCTTTCTTCAAAGTAACCTCCTCTGGCTTTAACTGCAGCATGGCATATACGAGGCGCATTCGTTCCACAAGTTTTTTAAGGTATGTGCCAAGAATTGCATTCAAAGCTTTCTTAAGTTCATCTTAAGTAGGTAAACTGAGGAAAATGGTGCATATCAATGAAAGCAAAGTCTGATCATGCAGTAAATACATCCCTTAAATACATATAACTCATGCTGGTTTTTAAGAAAGGCATTGTGAACAGAAACTTGAAGTTGCTTCCAAATGTTTGGCCAGTAGTGTATCTTCTCTGATTTCCAAAATAACAGCATATCCCTCTAATTTTACCAAGTGGTGCTTTAAGCGTTTGGTTCTCTCGTCTTATTGTAATAAATCATCTGAAATGTTTTTTTTTCTGTTTTCATATCAGTTGCATGATTACCCTGCTAGTCTAGTTCAAAGAGGTCTGAAAAGCTCCTCACAGTCATGAGAAAAAATGCACTGAGGGCGTGTTTTAATGCACCGAAACAAGGCTGACTGGGGAGTTTCTGAAAAAAATAACTCATTTTAGATGATTATTTTTGAATACACAGTCAAGTCAGCTAAGGTAGATATATGTAAAGAGTATAAAGAAGTAATGAAGGGAAGCAGAAGTCTTGAGGGTCCAAACTGCAGTCAAGTAGAGAACAAATGTTTTGTTTCTCGCCCAAATGCACCCTGACCACATGTGAGTCCAAGCAAACCTGTCGCTACCCACAAGACTGCAAACAGAAACAAGATCTTCACATCCAACACACACACACGCACAAAGGGGGCCTTCGGCCCCCAGCTTCAGTCTCCACAACAAGCCAAATCAAAATTAATGCCATGCATTTGTACATTTTCTTTGCCACCATATGCAAATAATACTGAGTTCAACATGTACATTGCAGCACCACGTCCTTCACCCCGAGACGCTTCAGTCAGCAGTGTTCAACAAAATACGGCTTTCACAAACATATAAAGACTTTCATTTTCTTATTTTGCTCATGATACACTACAGTACAAGCTAAACAAATGAAAACAGTCTCTAACACAAGGTCATAAAATATCCTTTATTAGACTATATGAAATACTTTATACCAAGGCCAAACACTGTAAACCAAGAGAAGGCTTTAACTTGCTTTAACAGGTGACAAATTAAAACACATAAAGTGTCTTATTAAGATGTTGGTCCACTTCCAGAGCAGCTTCAGGTCTCCTTGGCATTGACTGAACTCTCCTGGAGGGATGAACATCATTCTTCTAAATGTAGCAGCATAGAAATGCTATCTTCTATGTCCTGTGGTGCTGCTGTGAGTATCATGGGCAGCCAATCAGTGAGGGAGGCAGGTATAAAAGTCTCAGTCCTCCACCTGTCTCTCCCTCTTACGCTCTGACTGACTGATGTCACTTCCGGGTCAGAGGTGTTTGCCCTCGGCAGGTATGGTATGGCCGCCGCTGCTTCATTCATTGGTAGTTTGGTCTCTTTGTGGTGCTTTAGGCCTGTGTTTTATACTGCAGATAAGCTGTTTGAGTGCCCGTGGCTCCTGTGTGTGTGTCACTTGGCCCTGTCATTGTGACGGTAAGTGTCCTCTCCTCTCTGTCTGTGTAGTCACAGGTAACTGCTGATGGCTGCCTGGGTCCCTCTCTCCCTCCCTCCTCGTGAGTATGAGCTTCTGTCAGGAGGTACGTAGTTTGCAGCCGCATCATTTTCGGTTCACTTTGGGTCATCCTGGATTTGTTGTAACACTGACTTATCCTTACTAGGTGACACTAATCACCTGATTTGGACCGCTGCTTCCTTGTCTGGACGCGAGTTTACACGGCTGTATTGCTGTTACTTGTTTACACCGTGATAAACGTTATTCTAAGACGGTGGAAAAATTCTTAATTTGGGGTCAACCTGTTTTAAGTGAGTGAACTGTGGGGTGACACTGCCCTTATTTTTGGATTATTTGTATTGTTTTTATTGTTTAATTATTGTTTGATTCAGTTATATTCGCTCATTTGATTTCTTGTGGGCAGTTTTTTTTTTTATATTGTATAATTTACTTAAGTAGTTTATTTGTAATGTGATTATAGATTTGTATATTTTTGGTTTCTTTGTGTAGTGTTATCCACTAATTTCCCTTTCAGTTGCTGAGGGTTGGTGGTGGCGGTGCTGATGACCTGGGTGACGGGGTCCCCCCCTCCACTTCATGTGTGCAGTGTTTTCCTGGGACGTGGGTTCTTTCACTGGGTGATTTATGTTGGTTTGTTTTTTGGTGGGTATCCTTCTCCCCCTCACTAGCTCTTGTCCCACCGGCCCCAGCACCGATTAACTTTCCCCTCCCCTTTTGTTGTTTTTTTTTTTTAGGATAAACTATTAAAGTTTGCAGGGTCGAGGATTAGATTTTTCCTTTAACCTGTTAAACTAAACCTCACTTAGGGGACTCTAAAGTGGCTCCGCAACAAAAAGCATAAAACACTGCACTAATCATGTAAAAATATGATCATAATACACATCAAATTCAACAGAAAAAACTCTATAAGCGCTATAAGCGCCTACAAGTCACACTTCAGCCTAACTTCACTGTTTGAGGAGGGCTTTTGTTTCGGTTCGACTGGCTCACGATGCATTTGCCTCTATAATCTTGCTTTGCCTCACTTGATAAGAATCAATCTGGGCAGAGAGATGATCACATATTTTGCTCTGCTTTGATTTAGATTTAGAGCTGCAAGCTGCATCATTTCAAAGATATTCATTGTAAAAGTGTGAATTTTTTATTAGGCGGAAATGAAATCTTTTATGCAGTGTGCCATCTTAATTTACTTACACATCTGAACAAATTTCAGAAGTATCCCCTTTATTATGACATCACAATTACTCAAATAGACCTTGTAGATGCAGAGATATACTCTATTTGGTTTTGGGTTAGCTTTGCATATGTTGCATACTTCCACTGTTTACGTCCAAATGGCTTCGATAGATAAATGTTTTTGCAGATTTCAGTTTCATTTCATCAGTGTCTGTCTCAGGAAAAATTAGACAGGCATGGAGCTGAGGCGTCAAAACACACGTAAAAACACACATTTAATACAGATATACTCTAAATTGGAGACACTGGTCCAGATGGGTTGTAGCTGGTATGTCATGAGAGTGAAACATCCCTCAGCCATCTTAACTGAATCAAGCTCTGTGCTGGAAAACTGCCCTGCTCATCACATAACAGCCTAACCACAGGCAGACTACACACACACACACACATGAATGTATACTCACTCGTCATGCATGTACACACACAGAAATACAAATGTTGTCCTTGTGGCTATTCTATCGAATTCCATTTCTTCTCTAAAACCATGACACTAAATGTACAACCACATCACAAACTCTTCAGCGGACTCGCTCCACTTTTTGTCCAGATCGTCAACTTTTCTTTTAAACTATAAAAACACACATCAGACTCCTGCGTTGCCGCGGTGCCGTTGACCTGAATACACCAACGCAAAACTTTAGCGTCAGTACGTTTAATTTTTTCAGCTTTAAAACTGGAGAGTGGATTCAAGTTAGTGGGCGGCTTCGGTTGTTTTTGTAATGAGTGGGATTTCCAGAGAAATTCATCATTGTACTTGTTTCAGGGAAATAAAGGATCACTGCCAGAAAAGTGAGATGTTAAAAGAAACAGTTCAATTAATGTCTGTGGTGGTTTACATTACTTTATTTAGATGTCATAAAGAAACTAGTAAAATGTAGGATGGTATCTTTTATGCAAAACACAGAACAACAAATTTAATCTAGGGTTAGTTCACTTAAATATTAAAAAATAAAAATAAATCACTGTTTTTCCTAATGGTGTTTAGCCACGCAGATACTGTAGTTTGTTCTCAGTGTGCTGTGGTTTAAAGGAAATCTTATTGTGTCTGAATATTGTGTTTGGATTACTTGTTTCTTCAGGCGTAAGGAGAATATCTGATCCATTATCCGGTTTAGCCAGGACATTGTTTCTGCAAAGACACACTGCTGTTCAGGTTTTTCGGCGTCATCCTCACCAGAAAAACAGCGACAGCGACAGTCACATGATCAAACAGGATTCAAACAGAATTCAAGTTCAGTTGATATTTTGGCCTCAATTTAAAAAAACACATTCATGGGTTTCTTCCTGAAATATTGCTACTGGTTTCAGTGACTTTCTTCTTTTGGTGGAAAAGTGATGTTATATAAACCTCTTGGAGAGAATATGGTCAACATCAATATTCAATATTCAAAGTTGACTCTCTTAAATGTGACTTCAGTACCTTGAGGGAGGAAGAGGATGAGAAAACATTTTTTTTGTTTGGGGATTTGAACAACTGACCTTTTAAATCGAGATAATATCTGACTGAGATGTGGCTCCGTCTCAGAGCATTAAAATTTACCATACAAAGAGCACAAGTAAGAGTATTTTACCAAAAAAAAAAAAATGCTGGTATTATCCTCTCAGACTCCTTGCACAACACACAGTTACACTCAGAACCACATGTTGCGGTGGACCAAAAAAACAAAAACACTGTACCATCGGCATAACGGATGATAAATCCACATGGTATAAGCAGCATGGAGCCATGTGGGCCAACACACATTGGTTCACACACACACGCGGGGTCGCACACAAACATGCACCCTCGCCTACACAAACACGACACGGAAAAAGCAACGCCCCTGAAAGTTCATATAAAGGACGAATTTGACTTTTGTGACTTTTAATTTGGAAATATCTGAGCTGCATTGGGTGGAAAAACAATGACTTTGTGCAAATGTGAAGCAGTGATGAATGTGATGAAAAAAGAGCATCTGTGTCAAATCAGCCTCCTCAGAATAAAACATGCAGGGTTGCATGTTGATAAAGACATTAATTAACTTGCTTTTTGTCTGGTGTGAAGGGGAGTCTACAGCTACCTTATCATTTCTACGAGTTGTTGAGATACATCAGTGGTGGACATTTTTATTCCAGGGTAATGAACATTTAATTCTTGCAATTTTTCACATAGTCTGAATTGTGATTTTTCTGTTTAATCTCTGCCTATGTGCCTACAGCTGCATTACATGGTTGAAAACATTCATTTTTAAAGTTGTTTTAGATAATATGAAGAGTTTGGTGTCAACTTAGTTCATTGCTTTGAATGTTTAAATGTGATTTTTTAGCAAGCAGTGTAGTGACTTTTCACAGAGAAGACAAATAAGACCTGAGGTAAGAATAATCTACAAAAAAGCATGTTTTGTTTGTGGTGACATTTTTGTCACCTGTTCACATGTTGGATGAGATATAAATTGCAAATAAAGTGCACTTATACGGCCCTTTTCAACTTTAAATGATTTGTGTCTCTCCTGCGAAGTGGTAGCCTGATTATTTGGAGCAGTTTGGAGTTTAGTATCTGCAAAAGAGACTCCACCTCCACCGTACACACCACACACATGCTCACACTCTCTTAAGTTCGCTCTCATGATCAAACCAAAGACTTGAGAAAAAGCACCACAGCAGGTGCAGCAGGCCTCTGTAAATACACTAAGCAGTACACTTCAGTCTTCCTCAAGGTCTTCTCAAGGATCTCTGGGTGGCTTCGGCTCTCAGGCACACTCAGACAACAGCTGAGGAGGTGTCGTGCAAAAGGAGGAGAGACACCTGCGAGTTATAAAGCGAGCGTCGAAGCAGAACAACGAGGCGTCTTTGATACATTCGGCGCTTCAAAACAGTGGATATAAGGGCCACCTGTGGGGCACACTGAATCTCCAAATCCCTCATGGGTCGATAAAAAACTTTAGAAAATGCAGCTAAATGGACTGAATCCAGCCAAATTGAATCAGTAACGCAACACAAAACCTCCTGAAAAATACTTTTCTCATCTCTGCCCACAACTTTAAGAGGAAAGTCTGTGAAAGGAGGAGTAAAAAAAAATTACATTATTCAAGCTTTCACTTAGGCCGGCCTGTAAAATACATTCAAGGAGTGAAAGTGAGAAAAAAAAACATTAAGATGGTGTGCAGCAGGCTCCTTGTTCTCTAATGAATACCTGTCGTCCAGGGTTTTTAGTCACCCCGAGGCTCTGTCTGCACCGGGATCACTGCGCGTTAACTTAATACACATGATACTTGGGAAAATGTACTTTAGCTGGCCGTCTGTGTTGTGTTACTCTGTAAGATCTACCCAGATCCATGTGGAGCTGGACGAGAGGGCCACAGAGTTCTGCGCCGTACAGGCTGCATATTAAAGCAGCGCCGTCTGAAGCGGCGTAATCTGACGTTAACTCCCTTTCTGTCAGGTGGGATTTGTCTGACTGAAAGATCGCTCTTTGCAATATAATCCAGTCCCATATATTAAAACAATGAGTTTTCCTCTGCCCTCAAGACAGACAGATAAAGATATTGAGTTGTAAAACTGATATGACTAACAACTATCCGAGTTATCCAAATGTAAAAACCGTGTGCAGGCTTCGGGAGTTAAGATTACATTACAACTCTCTTAATCAAATGTGCACTGATGCTTAAATTTCACGATTACATGATGAATACTTGGGAAAAGAAATCATCCTGAACGTGACATTCAGTGACGTTCAGCCGTTTGTCACCAGAAAAATTAGCTAATACTTATTTAAAAAAGCAACTTTCAATAGTAAGCTTTTAAACCTTTGCTGAAGATGAAAACTTAATTGCACAACTGAGGGAAAGGACCAAGAATATAAATACATCTGCTCATCATTTCCTCATAGTCTCATCTTTCTTCTGTAAATTACATTCAGTAGAAGTATTTTATGAAGCATGGCTCGTTTAATCAAATTTTGGGACGTCAGACTCAAGAATGGGAAGTTGCTTTCTCAAATAATGACACAGTCTCATGTTGAAAAGTGAAGTAAGAGACTCAGCAGAAAATACTGTGTGTTCTCACTTTTAGTTAAATAAGCTCTCTTCAGTGCTCAGATGTTTTGCAGGCTCCACAGGTTTGCATTCAGCAAGGGATAATTTAGACCATGATGCACAGCGTCCCTCGCTACCAGAAGTAACCAGTATATCTGCAGCACATCTGCTCTGCACGGTGGACTGTGGTGAAAGAAAAAAAAAAGGCCCTGGAAATTTGAGCCAGACTGGTTCATCACCACACCACACAAGACACATTTTCTTTAATATTAAGTCTTATATTATATTTATCACATTCAAATGTAGGATATATCTGAAATGCTGCTATCAGTCAGTTCTGTTTCGAGGCTTTCTGTCAGTGAACATTCGAATTTCTAATGTGGACCAGACTATCTGATGTTCTCCATGTTGAACATTTCCACACCACCAGTCCTGTCTGATCAGCAGACGGTCAAAGAAACACAGATCCACGGACACATCACACGGTCAGTCCACACTGGCAGCGTTTTTTCATGCTTCCAACAAGGCGCCATATTCTCCATTTTAAGAAATACATCAATAAACACCAACTCAGAGACGTGTCAAGATGTCACCTCTCTGCATGTTTTCCTTTAAATGTCAGATGACTTGTATGCAAATTTTGTCATGCTTCGTTCAATGTCCTGGTTTTGTTGTTCTTGTTTTGTTTAAGTTTTGTATGTCATGTTTCTGTTTCCTTGTTCTGGCGTGTCATGTTTTATTTTGAAATCAACTCTCCCTCATGTTTCAGGTCCCTTTACTTCCTGCCATTGTGTGTTTCCCTTGCCAGTGTGATTGTCTGCCCCGCCCTGATTGTTTCCACCTGTTGCCCCTTTCCTCATGTGTATATATATAGTCTGCGTCTCCCCTGTCTTGTTGCCAGATCATCAGATGTTTCCACAAGTGTTGCCAGATCGTCAAGAGTGTCTTCAGGTGTCAAGTATATTTCCTCGTCTTGTCAAGAGCACTTTAGAGATCAAGCCACTACCAAGTCTTTGTAAGATCACCTTATTAAAACCTCAAAACCATTCGTGCCGTGAGTCGTGTCCTGCATTTGGGTCTGCCCGTCTCCGCGCCGGTATAACAAATTTCTTATTAAGTACATCTATAGTGATTGTTTTCACTGTATTCTTCTCATTAAGCTTATTTTCCTACTTTATGTCCATTAAACTTGGACGTGTCTCAGCATGGTGAAGACTTTACGTTAAGACAATATAACGTTGTCATCGGTTGGAGTCGCTGCAGATCGAGCAGATGAACGCTTCAGCAGCTTACGTGCAGCTAATGTGTCATTTGGTGTGATTACAGGAGAAGAGGATGGAAAATTGTTGTTGCAACCACCATAACACCATCGCTCATACACTGAAAGCCATAAACATGAAACATCTTAAATCACAGAGGTTTTGATGCTATCAGTAGCACTGAAGAAGTTCAGTACTGGTACCACTGTAGACTATAGTAGAGAGTTTCCTCTTCCTTTATTAATCCTAAATTTGACTGAACGATAAGTACCTTTAATTAATTTAAACAAATTTTTATCACATTTAACCTTTATTTAACAGAGTGATGGTAAACATGAAGTGAAGACATGCAACAGCGGTTCGAGGCGCGTGCCATGCTGAGCCGCCGCGACGCCCCGAGGCCGTGCTTTTGTGCCTCTACACTTAAATTAGCTGAATTTTTGTTGTGACCACAAATGAGCTCGCATCCCGCATAAAAACAGTATCTGGATAACGTCACGCGGCCCGTCAGAAAGTAACCCCGATAAATTCACACGTGGTCTCGATTCGTCGTAATGGAGCTGCTCCAGAAAATGTTGCTTGTTAACATCACGGACTGGAAGAAAAAAGTTTTTTTCTCCTCTGTCCAGCTGTGGGAGGCACTTTTGTAAACAAATTATACAAAATGCACACATGAAGACAGGAATAACAAACCTTAGAGGGCCGTAATAACGGAGACTCTAGAACTTCCTATGTAATCTAATACAGTTGAGCTTCACAAGACGCCCCAGTTAGACTCCAGAATCAAGAGGCAGGTGAAGGACTGAGGCCTCTGTGGTTGCAAGAAAAGCAGAAAATGGGACGTGAGAGAAGTTTTTAGAGTCATGAAGATCTCAAGAAAAAAAAAAAAAGATCGGTAGAGCAAAAATATGTTTTTTCTGTGCTTTCGTATCGATCTTCTTGCAACCCCTCCGATTTATTTTGAAAGGAATATAGAGTGCAGGCGTTCTCACTACACGTCATCCAGTCCTTATCAACATGGCCAACATGGGCACTTTTTTCCTTGTCAATATGATGCAGCTGCTCACAGAAAATATTTGGATGGCTGGTTGATTGAAAATAAAATTGGCAGTCGTCTTCTAAATTTGAAGTTCAATTGTTGTCCTTATTATTTATTTATTATTTCTCCCAACAGTTCACCTTATTCCCTGTCAGTGTCAGAATATTAATTATTATGAGTACAGGCTCAAAGATGTAATTCCCGTGGACAGCCCAACTCTGTGTGTTATTTTCAGCCTCATATTGTGTTTTGAACTCGTTCTTGGCTAGCTAGCTGTAGCGTGCAGATCCGTGAGTGTGCTGTGGGACTGAACCGAGCCTGTGCTTGATTTTTATTGCATTTAGTACATTAAACACTGAAGTACAGCTGCAGCGTACTCTTCCAAAGAGGAATCACTTGTACGAATTAAGCTTTTTCTTCTTCAGCATTCAGATGGCAAAAAGTAATGACCAGGCAACGAGCCACGAGGGACTTGAGTTTTGTATTATGGCTTATATCCATTCATGTCTACTTTGCAGAATTTAAAAAAACAATACATGCAGCACTAATGGAGTAGTAATGAAGGATGGACGTTTGACAGGGAGCTCAGCCACAGTTGTGTTAGCCTGCTGTAATATAGATGCAAGACAGATGCATGCTGCTGGACTTTGACCATAGATACCACTGTTCCCCTCCAGTTTACATTCGGTTGAACTGCATCATAAAACACCGACCATGCAGCTTCTTTCAATTTCATAGAAGGGAAAATGCATTATGTCCTAAATAAGAGCGGCACTCCTGCTTTCTTTCTTTAAAAGGGAGGCAAGTAAATCAGTCCGACTAAGGGATATTATCACCACCATAAATACAACTAATAAGCTTTCACACTAACACCAAACATATGTCTGCAGCCGCAAAAGCCATTTTACAAATATATTTGCAGACCAAACCTAAGAAAATCCTGAGTTATCAACATGTGGACAGAGTGTGTATAATTACACAGCTTGTGATTTGTTAGTTTTTTCCAGTTATGCTGGTTAATTTACAGCCCATTGATTTGTGGTGAACTAAAAAAAAACAGTGGATAAAAAGACTTTGGCGCTCTTATCATTTGTTTTGGTTGCTTTGTTTAGGAGCCGAATGACTAACTACAGAGTGTTTTTTAACTTCTAAGATCCAGGAGTTGTGTAATATGACGGATGTGCGTATGTTTAATCACCACCCTGTGTTCATGTCCTTCTGATTATCATAAATCACAGATGATTTGTTATCAGTGTGAACAGTAAAATGAACTCAGTCGCTGGCAGACTTTAAGTCATGTGAGATGTCCTCAGACAAAGTGCGGCTGTCGTGATTGAGTCATTTAAAATGCCGTAAAAATGAAAAAAAGCCTTTGAGCTGGCAGCTCTTATTTTTTACAATGTTTTGTTTCTTTGCTCAAACAGTAGGACTGCCACAAATCAAAGAAGACAGAGACAAAAATGTTGTGGCAGGATTTGGGAAACTCGAGGACGCAGATTAAGTAGATGTATTCTTACTTACTTTACTTACTAAACTTCTTTTTAGGGGAGTCTCACAGAAACATGATAGTTTAACTCATTATCATTAACACACAGGCAGATTGAGTTTAACGTTTGGATTGTTGGATTATTTCCTGATGTTTGATGAAGAATCTAAAAGCAGCGCCGCCGCTCTTTAAAAGTTGCCGCTGACGAGATAATGTGGATGCAAGTGGAAATATATTTGCGCCACCGGGACGTTCCCTGACAGCGTACAGCCTCATAAACCGTCTCTGTCAGATGTCGCTAAATTGTGAGGAAAACAAGCAACAAACCCTCCTCTGTTAGTGACAGTTTGCTGCAGTCGGTTAAGAGACTGAGAGGAGAGAGAGTGGACGGGGAGATGAGACCGTGTCCTTCCTCCTCATCTGAAAACAATAAGACAACAAGAGAGCGGGAATTAAAAGACTAGAGCCGTCTAATCTGGAACAACAGAGGAATGTCAGGGAGATGCCACAGCACCCTTTTATCCCAGATGTGTGCTATTAGGTCCACGGGCCCGATCCCCGCGCCAGACTCCGCTGGATCGGATTTCTTCCTCTGCTAATGCCACCGGACATATGATCTGACAATGATAATGATAATTACTTCAAATGACATGCCTTCCATTGTGGAAGAAGTGGAAAACACACAGGAACGCAGACACACACACACTGAAAAAACAAAAAAAAAAAGTGGACAATTTTTGCAGAGCTTTAAAGAGAAATTACTGCTGGCTTTCTCACCAATTTGGAAAAAGTTAACAACACGGCTCTGTACATTCCTCTGCGCTATTTAAATCCTTCACAGCTTCTCGCGCTGTTTGTCTAAGAGGAAGAAAATATCGAACAATAGAAAAGGTCACAACAACAACTTGGTTTTTTGGAGGGAAATCAGAAACCGCTGCCAAGTTTGGTTTTTAATGTTTTGGAATATCTGTATGAAGTTCATCATTAATTTAATTCAGAGTCAAAAAACAAGAGCCAGACACTGCCTCCAATACAATAGTCCTTTTTTGCTGATGAGTGCCTTAGAATGAGGGACTGAATTATCTGTGTTTTTGTTCTCTTCAATACAAATTTAACCAGTGTTGACAGCATTTCCACAGTGCAGAGTATTTTTCAGGTTCCTTCGAAGCAGAAACACTGAACAAACGTTGAGTTTTGCATCCTGCATCGTGATTACTATCTCTGTGAGTTACACCGAATCTGAGCGGCTGGATATCCTTGGATGGAAGCGACATGAAACCACAAAGCTCTGGCGAGGCGGAGGAGGTGTGATATTTTAAGATGCTATCTCAAAAAAACGGGGCAGGCAACGTAAAGAAATACAAGTCCTTTTTTAGCCACAGGGAGCCGAGCGAGGTGGAGCCTGTTATCGCTCTCCTCTATCTTCACGCTCGCTCCCTCCTCCTCAGTTTCCAGCCGAACTAACTCAGGACAGAAAGCTCGGTATTAGTCTGGAGATGCATCTTTGAGAAGGACTGAGGAAGCGAGACGAGGCTCCGATAATGTTGTTAATGCTCGGTTTAAAGGAGTGAACCAATGGAGTGATTGGTGTACTCGAACTCAAGCTGCTTTTCAAAACCTGCTTCCACTTTTTCCACAAAACTCTGTCACAAAAAAAATCAACCCATCTGAATAAAACATAAACATTTTGGAGGTGGTTTCCTCCCAACGGCTGCTCACTCGTTCCCCTGCATGCCGTCATCAGAAACTCTGGTTTGTACCATGTTTGTGTCATATTTCATTTGCCATAAACAAAAGCTCATAATCAGTGTTGTCGTGCTTTAAAAACACAAAATCACAACATCAGAACAACACGCTGAACTCATTCATACGTTTCCCGCCAGCTGCAGCACTGACCGTGAAGGATGAACAGCCCCGGAGTGTGGTGACGGCACCGCAACCAGATCCAAAGGATGTTTTGACTGACCTCATGAGAAAAACGAAATAATCACAAAACAGCACGTTTGCGTTCAGCTGACGATGAAGAAGTCGGGTGACGTCATTATAAAGCCATTGAATCTGCGTAGGTGGACGGATGAGTCAACAAGACATCAGGTCATAACATGATAGGCCACAGTTTTTTTTTTCCGTTTCCTCCCCCAGGTCATCATCAGTTTATTTTACACGTAAGAGCAGTCGCTCTGTAACCCCGACGAAAATCCACCAATCCTAACAAAGCAGTCATTTCAATGCCAATCAATGACGTTTCCTGAGTTCCAACCTGGTTGTTTTTCTGCCTTTGTAGCACAAAACAATCATCTTTCAGAGATTTGTAGTTATTTTGGACGTCACTCTGATGTCAGCGAAAACAAAACAAAAACAACAAAACAGCGAGAATGATCAAATGTAAAGAAACTTCCCTCCCTTCTTACCCGCACTTACATCACTGCTCCTGTTAACGTCAGTGTTAATTAGCAGTAGCACATGTTGGAATTTCTTTTATAGGGTCCAATCTCTCCCACTTGGCATTATAAAGTTCACAAGTGTGTCAGCCCGGCACGAAACACCGGACCAAACAATGCAGGGAATCCACAGATGTTGGCCGTCCAGCATAATAAAGAATAAATGAGGAATAATTGTAACCTGCCTCCTTCCTTCTTTCCTTTCACCCTTCCTTCCTTCCCCTCTCACCTGTAGGACACTTTTTCTTCATCCTGCACTTCTGTGTCTCGCTGTAGGATGGGCAAAGTGACGCTGCTTTCTCTTTAGACGTCCTGCCGGAGTGCCCGTCGCCCCGGGTCCTGGTCTGCTTGCCCCACCTGAAGCCGCAGGTGGCGCCGTCGTGGAGACAGACGCTCCAGTCGCTCCACTCCCCCAGCGGGGCCGGGAGACAGTCCTCTAAGAGAGGAGAGATGAGAGCCGAATAAGACATCTCAACACCAGGGACGAAAGAGATTTATTTTATATCTGATATCTCCAAAGAGGACAAGGTTAGAAATAAAATAGGGAAGCAAAGGCCAAATATTCAACATGTGATGAATCCTTACAGTGCTCTTAAAGATGACCCAGTGAGGTTGAACATTGTGTTTTAATATTATTTGCCCAACTAGCTAAATAAAGACTTTAAAAACATGCATTTTCCTTTTCTTAGCCTAAGAGTGCCGAAAAAAATGTTATTTTAATTGAAATAAAATGGCTTGGCTCGACATTCTCGTTCATACATGGATTAATGAAATGCAAGGACTGAGACAAATTAAGATAAATGAATAAATAACAACCATAACCTTTGGAGTGGTAACAATATATGAAGTGGTATTTTTTTTTTGTCAGACCCCTGGCAACCGCACTGCTATAACTGAAGAAAGATGAATGCCAGCTGAAGCATTAATACACTACATTACACTCGTTGGTGACTCTTTGCTGATGAGTGACGTCACCCATTACAAAAATCAGTTGCCTCGAGTTTTTCCACGCGATCCGCAACGGAAAAACCGGCAACCTCGTCCAAATGTCGGGACAACATTTCTGGGTAATCATCATTATGGTTGTCAGATTTTGGGTATAAAATGAATAGATTTCCAGTGACTCTTTTCTGGAGTTGCTCAAGGTGTGTACCAACAGTCAGACTTGAAACCTTAACATGGCCATGAAAACCAGATGTGGTCACCATGCCAAGAAACAACAGTAGCTGCAGATGGTGCAGGTGGACGGCAGAGAGGGAGAATCTGAAGTTCCAAACAACGGATGATGAGTGAGTTCAACAATATATCTCACTTACTTAGAAGGGAGGGATGATAACACAACGAGATATGAAGATAAATTCTGAAACTTCTCTCAAGACTTTTAATGTGAATCGTGTGCTGCATCCAAACTTTGGCTCTGTATCAGTAAAAAAAAAGAGCAGATGAGGTAGGAAATATTTTGAAATATTTCAAGACAAAATGTCCCAAACAAATCCAGAATTTGCAGCTCGAGTGTGTCATTAAGCTGTCAGCGCTATTTAAAGTGATACAACCTTTGTGGACTTTAATAATGTCCGTTCCTTCAGAGCAATGATTCGATCCATGTGAGAGTGTTCAGACATCATTTGTTTTCCTGTATCGTGGTCACCGAAACATACTGCGGTTTATTAAAACAGGTGCAATTTATCAAAAGTCACAAATTTCTGACTAAGAGCAGATCGATGCGAGATAAAAAAAAAAAAAACCCACGAGTAATGAAATACAAACATGAAATACTGCAGAAAAGTGGCTGCGGATAAAAGAAAAAGGAGTTTGCAGGAACACGTCTGTTGCTGATTAAACCTCTCAGATTAGCTTCACCAATGCGTCCACTGCAGAGCGGACCTTTAGTTCACTTTATCACAATCAGATGAAGGTTACTCAGGTGTTAGATGGTGTGTTAGTAGACGAACATTCGAATGACATCGTTCTCAGCGATGATTATGTCTGATCCTGGGGGGGCATGGGATATGAAGTTTACATGAAACCTAAAGATATCTGGTTATCCATCGGCCTGTTTGCATGCCTCTAATGTTATCCAGGTTTCTAACAATGTGTGTGCAGGCATACATTAGCCTGCGCGCTGTCACATCGGCTGACAGAGTTACCTCATCAAGTGGAGACAAACCTACTTTGGTTTCAATCACTGCGCTGCTTTGGCTTCTCTCCAGTCAGTGTCAGACTTTCACTTTTTCTAAGCGTGTAGGCCAAGATTATATCATTTAACTATACATGTACATTCACCTGCACACAGAAATCTGGATCCAGAGTTTACATGCTGCAGTGCTCCAGTTTTTGCTGCATTCACCACCACAAACTCAGGTTAATTAAAACTGATATACAATATATTTAATGTTGGTTGGCAGCATGAAACATAGAGAAAATCAACAGCCTTAGCCTTTGAATTAGAGATGCAACAAACAGGAACTTAATTAGCTCAGTTTAAAAAGACAATACTGTCTACAGGGGCTGATTATTATATGAACTTAAACAGTCACTCACTCTTTCAGATTTATTCTTCAGCACCCAGTAGTATGTTTTGCAAAGCTCAAAGCTGCATTACTACTGTTTCTAGTACCCTATTTTGCATGAGGATGCACGGTATCATATGGACACCAAGAGAGGAGATATAAATTTGACTGTGTTGTTTTATTTCTGTTTTGTCACAATCATGAAATGATAATTAGTCAATGACCTCGACAAGCTTTTCTTTGAAATGGAAAAATCACTGTGACAACTTGATGTGTCACATCATCATGATATAATTGTTTTATGCTGAGATCTCAAACTACTTTTCTGGGTTTTCGAGGTTGAGAAGCTCCTCTCTGTCCTGTCCCACATCGCTGGATCTCTCCTCTGATAAAATATGCCCTCTTATTGTTAGATTTGTTCTTTTTATTTGCTGCTGCCCTCTGATCAGACTCAGTAAATGTGTCAGATGATTTACATTTGTTTGTTTGAAGTGTTTCCAAGTATTAAAAGGCTGTAATTGAGCGTCTTCACTCACCCAGGCAATCTGTATGGTGGGCAAAGGTCCCCTCTGGACAGCGGGTCAGACACTTGCCTTTGTGCAGCTGGAAACCCGGCTTACACCTGGTGCAGAAGTCTCGGCTAAAACAGTGCTCGCAGTCCGACGAGCGGCACTCTGAGAGGAAGAGAGAGACCGTCACACATCCGCTGAATAAATAATGAGTGTAAACTCTGGAGGTAAACGACGCTCCCTCCTCCACCTGGTCACACTGATTTTCACTTTAGTCATGGCAGTAAGATGCAGAGGACACAGAAAGAAACTATGGACCTGTTTAAAGAAGATGATCCAGATTGTGCATCGAAAGAAATGCTGCAGAAAACCACAAATCTAAAGAAAGGGATCATGAAGTGACATCTTTACTTCCTGAATATGATGTGTTTCCTGTTAAAACAGGGTGTTGGATTCAGAACATAAGAGAGTGAGAGACCATTTCTAAGTTTAATCTAATAGATTGTCAGTTTTAGGCAGAAAGATTTGACATAGCAGGAAGAAAAAGTGTTCAGAAAACTTTTACTTTCATTGGTTGGAAGTTGTAAGAAGCTGCTTTAACTTAATCAGATTTAACTTTAACATACGTTTGCCAGTTTCACAGTCTGAGCTGGTGACCTTCATGTACGACTTGGTTTACCCGGCCCTCAAAAATCTTCTGTTTAAGCCATCATGGCATGTTGTTTCGTGTACCTGAATATAAACAGTGTAAACTACACCCATCTGGCAAAAACAACAGAGCCGTGCCGGTCGGGTTTTCCAGGAAGCTCAAGTCTCAAAATCTTAAAATCTTCTGACATGAATATGTATACAGACTTTGTGGTTAAAGGTCTGAGTGATCAGAGAGGTTCCCATTGTGGCTGTTGGAGAATATTTCTAAGAGCAGGTCGGATCAGAACATATTTTATTTGTGGATGTTGTTTTAGTAGCATTAGGCTAGTTTTCAGTCTGGGATAAAGAAAGTTCTTGTGAACTCTTTCTGAGGACTTCCTTTGTGCCAAAAACCTTTGTGAGACAAAAACCATTCATTCTTAAGTTTATTTTTCCCTTCATTGGCACAGTATGTTTCTGGAATGAATTGAACCTGGTGCATCTCCATAAAGGAGCTAGTCCCAATGTCTTTTCATCAGATAATTTGATTTTCAGTGTACCTTTAAGGCCTCAGGATGAATGAGTCATGAGCGCTGATGTGAGTGAGAGTCAGTATCAGCAGGTGAAATACATCCCGTGTGGTGAAGACGTACTCATGCAGCGGTTGATGTCCTTCCCTCTCTGTCCGTAGTGTCCAGCGGGGCAGGCGTGGAGACAGGTCCCATGGTGAGACATCCCCTCCCTCTGCAGGAACAGGAAGAGTCGCTCGGGGCAACGCACGCAGCCGTTGTCGCGGGAACACTCCAGGCAGCTCCGACACTCCTCCGATGTCTCTCTGTGAGCTGCAGGAGACAACAGGGAGCGGATCAGCAAGTCCAGTTAGATACAGATAATAAGAAGAAATATAAAAAAGAGGAGGGTAAGAATGAAAGAGGGAAAGTAAGGAGAGGAGACACCGTGAATCCTCAAGATACAGAGAGAATTACACATTAAACTGAAAGACACTGAAACCACATTATATCCTACTCTTAACTTTTCTGTGACCTTTCAAGACAGTAAAATCAAGTCAAATCTTAAATTACCTGATGGATTATTCTGTGCTCCTCATATCTAGATACCTTCAGCTATGTGTTTTTAATTGATAAATCCCCAACTTAATTAATCATTTTAAAACTTATTTTCATCTTGGAGTTTTCTTGGAGTGTAAAAGTAGGTTTAATCTCATTTAAAAGGTATAATGTGGAAATATAAATGCTTTAAAAATGCAACTGAGAAATGATTCTTTTGTTTTGTGCATTTCCATCATTTTGTGATTTTAAAGAACATTCATACATTTCTTAATGAATATGCTAAAAAATAAATGCTTTATGGAAAAAACCAACCTTGTTACGAGAACACAAGCTTTATCTTTGATTTTCAAAAGATCCTAAACATGAAGCTCAGAGGAGGTTATAGAGGATAGAAAACTGAGTTTGTTTCTATTCTACCAAAATGAATGCCATGCATGAACATTTCTTCTGTCATTGCCAAAAAAATGGATTTGTTTTTAAATTTCCTGTTGTTAAATCTGCTGTTTATTTTCAGCTCCACTGTGAAAGAAAACTCAATCACTGAAATAGATTATGACTGAAAATTAATTATATTATTGGTAGCTTTGGTTCCTCGTTCTCCGTCAATGCATTTATTCATAAACTTATGAAAACCTCATCAGACTTACTGAGGTAAAAAACTCTTCTGGCACACAAAGAGAGCTCAGTCGTGATCTCTGCAGCTCACTGACTCGACCGTCGGACAGTCGCACTCACGAATGAGCCAGAATAAGTCTTATTATATTATAACAGCAAGCAGTGACGTCTTCTCTCAGATCCAACAGACAGAGCAGGAATGCTTCCAATCCGACAGGGATCAGGAGGGATACGGAGAGACGAGGCAGGGTGGGATGGAAAGACGGATGGAAAGACGGGCTGAATCTACAGAGAAGGTGCAGGGCAGGCGGTGAGTGTGCGTGACTCTGAACAGTCGCAGAGTCTGATCCTCACAAAATACCTGTGGCCAACGGACTTGGGCAACTTAAAAAAGCTTTAAGTGTGGCTGATTTACTCTTTTTAATGGTTCTGCAGTGCGATCCATGTTAACATATAACCTAAATACACAGATAAGACTGACTGACACAGACTGACAGCTACTCAAAGGAAGGAAAACCACTCAGTTCAATGAGTGAACTCAAGGGACTCAAGGATTATGTCACATATAGCATGTGTAGTGTGAAATGCAATGAAGTAAATTTCTGTGAATGTGATAAAAGATTAGATAAAAAAGAAGGATTACAAAAGGATAAATATTCAAGATATGTGTCAAATGCAAATATGAAGAGTATAAATAAAACAATAATTAAAGGGATTGTCTTTGATTTTGTTAGACCAAGGAAAGAAAAAAAGTAAAAAGTAGAAAGAAAACTCCACAGTAATGATTTGGACGACGAGACTTTGCCGTCTGTGAAGATAAAAAAGGCAAAAAGACCTTTAGCTGGCTGCAGGCAGTCCTGCAGATCACCCTGCAGACTCTTTCAAAATTTACACCACGTTTTTTTGGTATTAGAACTATTTTAAATGAATCACCAAGGGGAATCCTTCACTTTAACAGCACCAGCAGGTGATGAGGAGCCCTTTAACTGGAGCCATTAACCCCCGTGACTTTGGTTTAGCAGCTCTTTGGCACAGCGACACCCATCCTGGGCGTGAATGTAATTCATCAAATAAAAGGTTTCAGCAGAACCGACATAAACTTTTAACAAAGAGCAAGAACTTCTTTTTGGAGCTGCTATTTGCAGACAATCAATCACGCAGAGAGAGATTCATCATAGAGGAGGCAGAAATAAAGAAGTCCACGTTATTGTTTTTCCAAAAGCTGAAGTGAAAGTCAGAATATAATTCAATCATTAATCAATAACGGACTACAAGCCTGAAATTTTCCTTCTCTCCCTCAGGCTGAAGTTTTTTTCCACTGAAAGTCGAGGAGTCAGGTGTTACAGAGACTGTAAAGCAACAGATGAGAGAAAGATCAAAATATTTGACAGCTAATTTGTCCATCAGCAGTTTGAGTCCTAAAGACAGATGCCACTAAATGCCACCTCTACTTTTACTGTTACAACAATAAAAACCCTTTTTAATGGAGCTTAATATGTTTCCAAGAGTACAATTAAAATAAATGTGTGCATCATTGACTTGAAAAATGTGTGTTTATACAAATCTTGCTGAAAATAAGCTATAAAAAAATACTTTAGAATAATTAGCAGTGCAGTATGTTTAGAAAGACTCCTGCGCAGCACACGGTTAGAGGAAGAGAAAGAACAGGCGGTTAATAAACTCAAGATGCACGAGGATTTAGAGGCTGGATCCTCAGAAGGGCACGGCCTTCGGAGGTGTGTCCTTCAGAGGAATTCCAGGCCGAACCAGCTCCAACGAGATGATCAAACCTCACAGACGAAACCTGTGGGTGTTGTTTCAGCAAACACCAAAAAATTACGTATGTTTATGTAGAAGTGACAAAGCCTCCTGTGTGGCTGTAATCATGAACTTAGAGGACAGCTAATGGGAAAAATATCCTGTAACTTCCAATTATCTGTTTATTTGTGGCATTCCTGACATTGTGGACTTATTTTTTATTGGTCCACATCATGCAATCATGACCAAATACCAGGTAAATACGACATTCACATGCACGCGATGGCGGTTTTATTATAAAGTTTAAGACGGGTTTAAACCTGTGCTGTGCGAGTCAGACTCCTGCAGAGGTCTGTGTAAGGTTTTAACGTGCTGGTTTAACTGAGGTTTAAGGTCGTAAAGTTCAGAATAACATTATATTCCTACAGCTCGGATCAATTCATTGAACTCATTTGCCTTGTATGCTCTTTTCACTATAATCAAAGTTGTGGCAAAGCAACAGCCCTGCTATTTCTTCACATGTAGACTTATTGGGTTGACAGGAATCACCACAAAAAGATAGACTGGTTTGGTCTTCCCACTCTGATAACAACAACCTGCTCCTCTCGCTCCCCTCGCTATGTTTGAGAGGAGCCTTTAAACTCGGACAGGCATCCTCGGCCAGTCATGACGTATTCGGCCTAAAATGTAAACTGTGGAGGAGCCAAGCCGTGCTTTGAAACACACCTTCAGAAAAACTCCTTAAGAACTGCAACCAACGGCAAATACGTGGAAGACGCCATCACGGGTCACTCCACTGAGATATCTGGGAAACAAAACCCCCAAAGCGCCAAAGACGGAGGCAAAAACAATCAAAGGTGAACAAGTCAAAGACACACGTTGTTTCACGGTTAATCAGAGGGATGTTTTGTCACACTTAACTCAAATCCTAAGTGACTCTCTTGTCAATCTGTCATTATTTTGTGCTGTTTAGGCAGCACTTAACCACGACCTCTGACCCTGAACATGTTAAGGATATGTTTTCGAGTAATCTCAATTTATCAGAGTTTACACACAAGAGTGTTTAAACACAAGAGTGATTCAAAGTAGAGGAACAGAAAAGAGAAGATGACGACTTAATAAAGAAGAGTCCAGCGTGGAGCAGATTTCCCCAGAATAACCGGGGGATCCATTTCACTGAGCTCTGGGACTCGACTTTGAGGTCTCGACCCATTGTCTGAAAAACAGGTCTCTGCACATATGCTATCGATCTGCAGGCTTAGGGGACTTTTAGAGGCGCGGCAGGTTTAGGTAGCGTAAAACGGTGACCTTTGACCTTGCATGGGATTGCACTGGGCTTTTAACAAGCACCAGGTGTAACAAGCTCCGTTGGGGTTTCAGGGAAACATGCTAGCGTTTAAATGGGGAATTCCACCCTAAACCTGAATTCACATAACATGGTAAAGGTAAGAAATGTAAAGGAAGATGGTTATAATAGCGAAAATAAAGTCTGACTATATATTTTCTAATGGTTTGATGGACACGCCACCAAGTTCTGACAGCAACACAACTGAAAGAAAGATTTTTTCCCAGTATTACATATTACAGCTTCTCCTACAAGTTTCTCGTCTCATCTTAATATGTTGAGTTTTAGTAGCATGCAGACCTTTAAAAATGCTAATCTTGTGTAGACAGTGATTAACCTGGATTATTAAACATCACAAATTTTAGCCTTGTTAGCTATGATGATGAGATTTTAAATGTTTATTCAAATGTTTATTTTATGGTGTCGGATTTAAAATCTGTGTATTTATGGGAGCTGTGAATGTTGCTTGTATCTGATTTTTTTTTAAGATTATGCCACCCGATTAAATCTTGACATAAACAGACGAAAAGCTCATTTATAACTTACACAATTAGTATTTATTACAATACCCAATCTTTATATTATGGAAAGTCAGTATCACATCAATTAATCAGTATGACACAACATCATACTACATTGTGGGAATAGTATCAGCCTGTGAACTGGATAAACTCCATGTTGCAGATAAAAAAAAGGTGAAGGTGTGTTCAGGTGTGATTGTCCGCCACTGCCTTCGCTGGTAGAAATCTGTTTTAGGGTGTGATTTCCCCATAACATACAGCAGCTGCCGCTTCTGTAGATGGAGCCAAAATACCCACAATGCACCATAATGTGTACATTAAAAAGAAAAACGTGCCAGGTGAGGTGACGTGTTAAAATAACACAAGATGTGTTATCCCTAATGACACACGTGTGGATGTCCAGACAATTGATACCAGTTGGGTTAAAGATGAGCTATTGTTGAACACATTTTTTAAAAGTTTGTTTAGAAGTTAAAGGGGCTCGTCTTACATATTAATATTCACACCAAAGACTTTAAACTATGGTTTTCTCCAACGTGACGGGTGACAAGGTCCTATTGAGATGCAGCTTGGTTGTTGAGAGTCTGCGAGTCCAAATTTGATCTTATATTTAGTATAATTACATTACAAACACAAAGCAGCCACCAAATGATGGAGGAAATATATATATATATATATATATATATATATATATATATATATATATATATATATATATATATATAAAAGAATGGATGGCGTCTTCGTAGTTTAATAGTTGAGAGACATACTAAATATAACTGCAGCATCTTTGGTTAAATTCCCCAGAAAAAGGACAACATTAGTCTTCAGACACTATTTGTGTTTCTATTTGTTCTCATGAATGTAATATTAGTTTTTCTGTCATGTTTGGCTGCTCTGTTATTTCCCAACATGTTCGTCAATAGTCAGTCAATTGGTGATAACATGTGTCCTTTAAATAGAAAACTGTCATATGCTGGAGGCTCTCGTGAAGACTCCATTGTCTTCTGACTTCATTCTCAATCAATTGTTGGTCAATATGAAACTTTAAATGGGGCTCGAGATGGGTTTTGTCTGCACATTAAAATTAAAATTGAAATTATTAAATTAAAAAGGAGTACAAGTAAATAGGACAGGCTCTGATGGAAAGTAAAGAAAGGTCAGTCTGTCTGACTTGATTTGATTCCCCAGTGAGAAAACATGTCCTTTAGTTGTTTTGGGGTTAAAACAAATTGAAAACTGCAAAACTCTGTCTGACATTTGTCGTGCACTTAAACAGATAAAATGATTTCTAAGCTAAACAAACATTACGGCACAGTCAAAAACAGTATACTTCCACCAGCAGCAACACGTAGTTCTCAGAGGTAAATGAGCTGAATTCATACAGATAAACACAAATAAATAACTGCTCACAAGTGCTCACAATTACCTAGAGTAACCTTACAGAAAGGTAAATGGCACTAATGAATAATAATGGGTTCAACCTCCTGACTTCTACAGTTTGGTTAAAACCTTTTCAGTCGTTTATGAAGAGGGCGGGGGAGGCGAGGAAATGACAACATAAATCTCTTTGGTGTGAAGTGATGAATTCTGACAGCGGGTCAATCTGTCGCACCCACAACCAGCATTTGACCCTTCAGGGCCAAAAACGGTGTCAAACTTTAAGTTGTTCAGATCTATTAGTATCAAATGTCTTCATCCAGGACTCAACAGTGATTTCAGATAACAGTAATGTTGTCATACTATGTATTTTACATTCATCTAATGTATATCTATTTGTCCAGTTCCCTTACATTGCATGGAAAATTGGCTGCACTGCCTCCTTTGCAGTGCATAAACAAGATTTCAATCAACAGTTTCATTCCTGGGTTTCCATAAAGTTATTTAGTTGTGAACCAGCAGTCATTTTGTGTGAAAGCTCAGGTTTATAATAAGCATTAAATGCATTCTTCGCTGGTAATTGTCCGCCTGACTTTGTTAAAGCTGCTAAATTTGAAGCAGCGTAATCCTTGCTGTCACAAGCTGTTATACTGAATGAGAGTCAGCGGTCCCTGAAGGCTCCATGCAGCCCCTCTAATCATTATCTAACGCCTCACCTCTGCTCGGCCGACGGAGGCTGTGTGGAAATGTCGGAAGCCAAAATGATGGTGTAATTGAGACCGGATCCCCCTCCATTAGTCCTAAATTCCTGAGGAAATGCCAGACACCGGTGAGCGCGCGGGTCACCACATACCTGCGACTGTGGCCAGAACAGTTTTCAGAGGGATTTTATGGGGAATCATTAGTCACATATTTGGATCTGAGGAGAAACTCCAACAAACGTGGAGCGTTCGATGGTGCAGAGCTCAACCAAGGAACGACATGACAGTTTAGTCACTGGCAGCCGTGAGACATGCTAAGAAATATAAAAAATAATTGGAAGGCAAAAATGTGATTAAGATGTACCAGATTCCGCTGGTCCTGTTTAGTGTTTGATTTCTGTATTTGGGACAATGTAAGGATAACTATTATTACATTAAGAATATCATTTGTTAAACATCCACAGCTGCTGGATGTTGTAAACAGTCTTGTTAGAGAGCCACTGAGCAAGGTACCAAACATTGTCCTCTTCATTTGCTGTCATTTATTCTGGATTAGATCAGATAACTGTTATTTTCATTTTTAAATCATGAAACAATCTGACACATAGTGAAGAGATATTCTGCAATGAGAAATCTGTTCAAATATTACATGAAAATAAGTTGAATCAGCAGCAGAGAATGTCAGCTTGAGCTCTTTTTACCAACAGCTGCTGTCTAATGTTATCTATCTACCTGTCTAATACATTTTACAACTGCAGTTTAAACTTTATTTGATGAAAATCAGCAATCTAAATAGTTAGTCTATCTCCTCAGTATTAGTTCGTTTTAAATATATCACACTGTGGATTGCTTGCACTTCCTATTTTCTTATAATAACATGTGTATGTATGTTTGGTGTTGTATAATGTCAATCATGTTCATGCACATTCAAAGAAACTGAGGGCAGTTTTTTACAACCAACTGAAGAAATCCTCATTTTAAAGCTGCAGCCCTGACCCTGTTTTTTTCCCCGGCGTACTCACCACTTTGTTTCTGCACAACGCCAGAGCCCATCCTGATCACCTCACATAGCAAGGACATCACAATGGCAAAGAGTCGCAAATGCATCTGGGCTGCTTGGCAAGCGCCCGCTTCAGCGCCAGGCTGCGGACATCTGCAGGGACTCCAGGGGTGGCAGGTTGAAGATTTAGTTCCACAGCGAGGGACAGAAAGAGAGAAGACGAGAGAAGGGCAAAGACAAAAGGGGGTTTAATAAAAGATAACTGGGTGGATGGAGATGAAGCGGAGAAGGTAGTCTTGCAGGCCCGAAGCAGCGATGAAAAGCGAGTGTAAAGGTGAGAGAGGAGAGGAGAGACAGGAGAGAAAACCCCCTTTCTCCTTTGTCCTATTTCACGCAGAAGATTTAAGGCTAAGACGAGGAGACAGGCGGCCATAAACAACTAAATAAAAGCACAGGAGACTCAGAGAGACCGGACGTGAGGAGAGCAGAGAGCCTCGTCTGCCTCCCCAGACTGGCAGTTCGGAGGGAAAACTCACCATTTAACTACCACTGTCAAATTTGCGATAAACGAGCTCCACTTATCCCGTAGCCATCTTTAACCCTTTATAGGGTGCGCTCTCAGGGCCTAAGTGGTTCCATATTTCCAGCTTGATCTTTAGCCCCCCCCACCTCCTGGCTGTATCTATTGTTGTTGAGTCTCTTCTTTTTATTATTTTTTATTTTTTGCCTGTACTGGGCAGCACTGTTTTCTGTGGCAATTCTATTAAATGTGGGCAGTCGGTAAAGTTAATTTGACCACCCTGAAAGGAAGAAAAAACAGCTGGAGAAGAGCTTCGCAGACAGTTTAAAATCTGATTATAGCCTACCCTGTTTTTGCAATTGATTTGCTGTGTTTGAGTATGGAGTCAGGTACGTAGGAAGGCTGCGATTTATAAGTCTGAGATGTTTTATTGTTTTAAAGACAGACATAGTTTTGGAATTAAAACATGAAGTATGAGTATGTGCATGAGTATGACTTTTTTGACGGATCATGAACAAAAGGTCTGTTATGCGACAGTAAAGACAAAATATGTCTGATGATTCATCTTTCTCTCAAATGTAAAAGCATCTTCATCCAAGCTTTCAGGATTTATCTGCTTTGCTAAATTTGCTTAAATGTACATGATATAACAGCAGTAATCACAGTGATGCATGAAATATAAGATACCCCTCATTATCTACAGTTCATCAGGTGATGTGAAGATTTTGGTAGGTTTATCTCATTGCCACCTGTCAGCCTGTAACACCTGGAAAACAACCAACTTCATTGTTATTGTGATGGAGAAAGTGTTTTTATGCAACATATCTACTTACAGTAATAAATTCATTTAATTGTGTTGCATCCATCCTGCATGAAGACTGGTCGCCTCTAAGGTTTGAGCGATCTGATGATATGGGACAGTATATACCATGAGGTGATGAGAGCCTGTCATATGTATTCAGAGGTATAACAGATATGATAAAACACATAAAACAACACAGGACACCATAATGACATTACTGGATTTACAATAGATTTGGATTTAATGTATTAGTCAGAAACATACATTCCCATCTGGTTATTTTATCTACAAAGGATTTCTCATCGCAGTTTCTAGAAAATGCTGTATATCATTATACACAGTATGTCACAGCCACAGTATAAGATTATGTTGTGAACTGTATTTGTAACTTCTTGTCATCATTCATGTTATAACATGACCCAATACAACCTCTAACCCTGAGTCTAAGCAAGTCTGAGACCACTAATGTTTGCATTTATAAGGCATTAAAATATGCTAAATTCAATGTGATCTTTGTTTATATACCACTAATTTGTTTTCCCAATTACATTTTTATAAAGAAACCTCTTTACTGCCTTGATTACGTTCCATGGCAGTGTTTTTTTCTAGTGTAGGAAGTGCAATGTTTATTCAGTGCACACATGTCAGGGTGTGCAGGACTTTGACAGCAGAGTTCAGGATTTGCTTCCTTGTCTTTAGGTTTAGGCAACCAAAGCACATGTGTTAGATCATAGTTTTTCCCCTTTAGGTCACTTTTCTTAACCTAATAAAGAGCTGTGCCTAAACACAACCATAAGAAAAGGTTTATCATTCTTCGGTCGTTACGAGTTGTTGCATTGTTGTTTTCCAGGATTGGATATTGCAAATAAGTTGTTAGTGAAAATTTTACTAATATGTTCAGTATCAGCATTTTGGCAAATACGTTAATCAACAACATTTCCTCATTATGTGATAAAACAACGTTATCCGCATGGCATTTTTGTCTCTTTCAAAATGTATTTTCTGGGAGACAGAGTTTGGTAAATTATATCACTTGAAAGCAAATATGCCTGTGATGGAAATGATTTACTTATTTGTTTTCTTTAACAAGCTAATTCTCCGGAGAAGTTAGTTCAGCAAGCATGAAGTCGCGGGTGCAACATGTACCATAATGAAATCTGAAAATACCCACATATACAGTAAAGATGCATTTAAATACACAGCAGTTGTAGGATGAGAGTGTTTTCTTTCAACTAAAAATACAATAAAAATAATCAAACCAGATCATTTGATTTCCTCAGATCAGAACAAGTTGCATGAAACATAAGATAAATAAAATGCTCCTTCTATTTAAATACATATGCATATTTTAGTGTATTAGCTCCATAGGCCAGAAGTGCACACCATGTGGTCGCAGTGTTGTGGCTTTGACTTTGACTCACAACCTTTGTTGCATGTTACCCTCTCGTGTCTGTCATGTCCCTCCATCCCCTTTATTCAGAGCAACTTTAATGTCCAATGTCATGTCCCTATTTAGACTAATTTCCTTCTAAACTAAAACTGATTTACTGACTGACTCACTGCACCCATCATTACCAGATCAAAGATGCAATTTTATGTACTAGAGAAAAACTTTGTTTTTCTGCACTCTAACAAGTAAAATAGCTCCAAGAAACCTTTCGGGTTCTTTGGGTGGCACCAGCAGAAGAAGCCATTTGACAGTTTTCTTCATAATGCTTTTATGAATTCAGCAGATGCAAAAACTCTTTTTTTTTTCTTCCAAGAAATCATTTATAGATATTTGTACTAGTCAGAGGCTGTATTGAGCTTGGAGTATCCTCTGATGAACTACAGGCTTTAAAAAGTGCAGCACATGCCAAAGGTATTACATGCACACCGCTGCTCAACGACCACCTCATGTCTCTGAACAGTCAGGGTGGCCTAACGGGTAGAAAGAACCCATAAAGGAAAGGTCACAGGTTTGATCTGTGCAGCAGCTAATGGATCCATCTCTGAAGTGCCTTTGAGCAAAACATTAAAACCTGCTGCTCCCTGTAAGTCCATCAGGCTTAAGAAAGCCTGAAATGAAAGCAGTTAGCCGGTGCAGAGAAATGTTCAGCATAAATGGCGATGTGAACTTTTAATTTGTGTATAAAAACTGCAATTCAAAAGTTTTATTGAACAGTTTTTTATAGTTTTTTTTTTTATTTAAAGTTCTTTTTTTTTAGTTTAACTGATCATCAGTTACAAGGGAACAGACCCTGAAAATTCATAAATCCTGGCAGTTTAGGATTTGCTTTAGCCAAATACACCGCAGACTGTTTTTCATGGTACTCATTTGACTTTATAACTGCAGTATTACCGGTCTGTATGTTTTCACGTCACATGCTTTCACCAGTCGTGCATCTAAATGCCAAACCGAAGACGCTGTTGGAATACGCAGGAAGCTGAGACGGAGAAAACAAAAGTTGTCAGTTTGCAAAAACGGCTTTTGTTTTGGGGGGTTTTTCCGCAGTTCAAACAGAGATGACTCTATTGAGATACAAGGTTTTAATTTGTTTCCCTCCCCACACATTTAGCAATAATGGAATCCCTCTAGTGACTGTCAGGCTTCCACATTAAGCCTGGTTGTAATTTTTATTTAGATGTTTTGCAGCCACAGCCTTTTTACGGGGTTGGACAGAGTAAACTGTGGCCTGTGGTGAAATTAGAACAAGAGAGACATTAAGTAAGGAGATCTCTTATTGGTATCTGGAGCACGCTGCCTCCGTCTGTTTGGCACTGCCGATGGAAGGTTCAGTTCCGCTTTGAGACTCGGCTGTTCTGAACTGCACGTTGAAATGGAGGCTGAACAAAATGTACGGACACAAAACAACTGGGGACGTACCCACTGTGCTAACGCCTGATCATATAGGTGACTGTGCTAAAGGAGAGCTCAGGCCTCTGAATTCTGAGATTTCATAGAAATTTCAGCTTGTGTCCTTCAATAATCTTCATGGGACCTTTTATCCTCCTTAGAGCACACAAAGCATGATGATGCTCTGACGATGAACCTGCAAACTATTTACAAAATCCTTTCAGAAATTAAGTGTATGGATTAAAAGAAAAAAAGACAGATGAAATTTAACTTTGATTTTTGGCAGAAAGTCATCCTATGCTATCCTTCTTACCAAATAGTAGCTAGCCTGCAGAGTTTGCTTTAGCTCTCTGGGCCAAATGTGCCCTTGAGGGTCCACAAGGTACGAAAACCGTCTGCATGTTGTAAATTTATGACATGCAAACAATAAGAACAGTTTGTTAGCAGGTTTATCAGAGTTTTTTTTTTTTTTTACCATAACTGCTGCCTGTTGCATCTTGAAATGACAATAAACTTTTTAAACGTCCACAAACAACAGTAGTTATGAGGCAGCGTTTATCAGCAATATATTGTATTTGTAAATGTAAATGTACTTTTAAGTTTGTTCATGCATTATCAAAGTGAAAAAAAAACTTCATTGATCCTCGAGGCTAAAATGAAATGTTACAGCAACACAAGAAACAGACCAGAAAGGGAACAGATACAGATCTAGATAATGTAAAGTTAGCACATCCTGCTGGCTGCTTCTGTATTAGAAAGCTGTCCTTTTGTTCCATCCATGTCATTAAAATCAAAATGACTGGATTGTTTGGAGACTGTACACCACTGGTACATGATACGTTCTTGGTAGCCACTGCTGTGGATCTCCCCATCATTTTAAAAATCAGGAATGTCATTCAATAATGGGAAAAATATGTTTTATAGAGGAGCAAACTCAAAAACCATATAAACAACTCACTGAAGAATGCAGAGTTCAGTGGATTAGAGTCCAAAAAACAATTAGGTGAACGACCATAAAAGGGTCCACACGCTCACCGAAAAAGAAAAATCGTATTTTGATCTGAGTTACCGAAATGCTTCATTGCACGCATTTCCTGAGTCTCTAAGCCGAAGACCACTGCACATTTTGACTCAGAAGAAAAGCCATAAAGGAAATGACAGAGTAGAAACTTTGTTGTTCCTCACAGGTGCTGTTTTGACCAAGAATAAACAGCAGAAAACCTACAGAAGTCTTTTGTAAATTGTATATTATCAATCCATCCAACCAGGAGCCGCCAAGACAAATAACTTTACGGTTAATTTGCACTGCCACTTGTTTCAGAAAACAGTTTTTAAATTTCTCTTTTTAACAAGTACAACATAAATTCTTCATTCCGCTGAAAGTTGCAGGTTCGCGTCAACACAGCGTGCAGACTCATCCATCACAGTAAGTGAAGCAGGTTACGAGAGTGCCAGGCGGCTGTTTCTTTACTCACTGACAGGCTTAGCCAGCTGCTGACAGACTGCCACTAAACACATTGTTAGCACACACTTAACTTCACATATACACACAGTTGGTGGCTGATTTGGTCATGAGGGTTGGAGGGTGAAACATTTCTTTCACCAGCAGTCAACCACCAGTATTGGCACTTCTGCTCCACGTGTGCCAGTTTCTACTTTGAAAACATTTGTATCATCGATGATAAATGATCTGATTTTGATTTGAGGGAGAAGATGTCCCTCGTGTGGTGGGCTGAAAAGGAGAGCAGGACTTCATGAGTGTCCCCACATGTTCATTTCAGGCAGCACAAACACTTTTGGTTGAGCGGGGGGAATACCGTGGTTTCAGTGAAATGTTAATAAAGTAAACACATCGTATCACATCCTTTAGGTCGTTGTTGACTTTTTCAGTATTTAAACCAAAACCACAAACTTTCTTTAACCCCAACCAACTTCAGTGAGTGCAGAGCCGTAAAAAACATTAACCTCGCTCACCCTGAGCAGATATTGTACTGCAAGAACGAATCCATGGTGAACATCTTTACACATTTTTGCACAAATGATGCAGATATTTCATTTAAATCACTCATATTGCAGATATTGTCTTCATATTGCACACATTTTCTTTATTTTTTAATACTACTGTGTACTTTATAATGTTTATTTTACATTTAATTTATACTTCTGACTTGAAGTATTTGCTTTCTTTTCCCCTGCATATAAAGATAAAAGCCTCGTAGATGTGAAAACCTGCTTGGCAATAAACTTTATTCTGAATAGTTTTGCAGATGTGTGCAGCATGAACATTTTAAAGCATGGCACATTTCTTCATAAAAAAATCATTATGTTGATAAAAAAGTGTCTTTGTTGTCATCAAAACACATATAGTTAAGTGGTTAAGTGAGTTGCAGGGAAGCTCAGAAATGCAGTAATGTCTTCCAACTGCTCCAAATCATGGTGAATAAATGTAGTTACTTTTCACCACTGAAATTCATATTTTTCTGTAATTAAACATTTTGAAATGTATGATAATTTCAATATTGGGTCTAAACTTTTACAGCTATTTAAATTGGAAATTAACTATATCTGCAGAGTCCCTGTAATTTTACTGTGTTTTCTAAATGCTGCACATGTTGTAAAATTAATGAGGACATTTATTTTAGATTCTATTTGCATGTTTTCTTAAGTCGGTGCTTGTTTTTTGCCTTTGTTGGCCAGATGAGATGATGTGAAGTTTATTAAGTATATTTCAATTCTTGCAGCGAAGGAAAGCTGGTGGAGGGAGTGTGACATGTGATCGTGTGCAGTAAATTCAGTTGTTCGGGATACACGAGTCCCTGACTGTTCACACTGTCAGTTCCTACAAAAATACCCTTCACTGTAACCATTTCCCTCATGGTGGATAGATGAATGAAACCAGCGACGGAAGGGGAATTCAAAGGCAAGGTCACGTAGAGTTTGTAGAGTAGAGTTTGCTTGCAGGCGTGTGTGTGTGTGTGTGAGCACATATGTGAGACCAATTGAGACTGTGTTTTTGTGGCTTCAGTCTTTGATCAGATAAAGAGCTGCTGTGGAGCTTTGGATCGTGTCCACCATCGAGGTTTGTTTTGGATGCTCTTTGATGCAGTTGTATGCGTGTTGTATGTTGATTGAAATGGGCTGCGACTTCAAAAATAAAGTTTTAGTCATTGCATTGTTACCACAGACTACACTGTGGCTGCACTCTTACTTACTAATTACCAAGTGTGGCTATCATGTGTAATCCCACAATAAACACTAGAGATGCCCTGATCAAGTTTTTTTGGCCACTGTTTTTTAATATTGGTTACCTGCCAATATTAGTCCAAATACTTACCTACATATATTTACATGAATGCTGATAAATATGTATCTGACACATTAGAAAATAAAATGAAAGTGCAGCCAAATTACTTTTACGTTATTTTTCACAAGCTAGTTAACAGTTTTGAATCAAGACCTTCAGTATTTTGATTAAAGTCATAAGCTTGAATTATTGATATGATACGAATGATTTGAATCGTGCTGCAGAGTGGAGCTTTGTTCCTCGTAAATGATCTTTGGCTGAGAAGTACGGTGGCCGACAAGGTCAAACACAAGCAAAACAAAAGAACTTCTTCAGTTTGACAGCAAAATGACAGCAACAGTGTTTCCAGAGGACGCTGAAAATGGCCGAACATGCTTGTTGCCACAGTTTTGACTTGTGAAGTTATCAGGGTTGAGTCCGTATCATCTCTTTGTGTTCATGTTGTGGATTCATGACTAATGTCCTCCCATCAGAGCAAAAAACTCTATCAGTAATTTTAATGACTTTTGAGGAGCCTGCATGAGCATTATTAGAGCATAAATATCCAGAATTATAGCCAAGCATTGGAATGATAATGAGATGAGCAGTACTGCGATTTTGAATCTCTGGGTGTGAAAGAGTGTATGGTGGTCACTATCAGCGCATGCAAAGATTGGGGCATTAGCAAAATTCAGAAATCAATGACATAAACTTCACGAATCACAAACAACCAAGGTAACAAGCATGTCGAAGGCATGTTCAACACTTCTGTGGTCTCAGAGTTTCTGTATTTGAAGTGTGTTTTCTAAATCGAGGGCGATAATTTCTTAATTTGCTTTGTCTGTTTGCATGTTTTCTTAAGTTGCTCTTTGTTTTGGCCTTGTGGGCCACTGTAGATTGCACATAGGGGCTTGCAGAGAGCACAAAAACATGGCAAACTAACATCAAGTAGCAAAAGCTGATGTGCTGTTTATTAAATATATTTTGCCAGTAAAGGTGTATTTTTTCCACATGTGTGTGAATGTGGAAAAAAAGTTTTTAATAATCTTACATCTGAGCAAAACACTGTCAGAAAGGAGAGCAGATTTGCAACGCGAGCAGGCCGAGTTGGAAGCCTCACAGTCGAGCGCAGTTATGAAAGGATCTGCATTTTATTTGGTTTATTTTAGTAAGAGTATTTAAAACATGCCGGCCCAGATACCGACCCTCAGGATCACCTCAGGACATCTTCAGTAAACACAGCCGCAAAGACCACACTGACAGACATGGGAACAGTCATTACTGACTCATCTCACACTGTCGGATTTTACAGTGGCTTCATGTATCTCTGTTTCTCATCATCTCAGGATCCATTATGCCCAAACATGTAGGCTCTGTACAGGCTGCTAACGTCCTCTTAGTTATGTTTAAACAACATTTATACAGTTTATTAGGCACACATAACTAACACACAAGAAATACAACAAGCCTTTAATGAATCATCCCTTCATCAAAGTGGTTTGAAGTGATTGACTAATTTGTTTATATGCTGCTGCTTGTTGCTGAGAGGTGTTTCTAATATTTGCTCTATCCTCAGTGACATACTGCAAATTGGATGGACAAAATATTAGAAACACCTCAACAACAACAAAAAAGGGCCTTCATGGAAACATCCCCACAAAGTTGGAAGCACACTGTTGTATAAAATATAATCACATGCTGCAGAGTAAAAGCCATGTAGTTGAAGGAACACAAGTTCTGACATATTGCAGATGGATTTGCTGAGATGAGTTACTTCAAAAACGTCCACTAAAAGGCCTCTGTGGTGTTCCAGACTTGTCTGGCGACACCAGCAGAAAATAAAGACTTTCCTAATCGGCTTTCCCGGCGGTTTACGATAAAAATCTGATGATCTGAAGTATGAAGGAGAGGAGACATGGGGAACAATAGAGAGAGGGAAGAGACGACGGTTGATGAAGAGGATGGACGGAAAGAGGGAGGAGGGAGGAAAAGAAGAGTGAGAGTGATCAGAAAAGCCATCCTTTAAAAAGAGAGAGAAGAGAAACATGGGGAGGGGGGGCTCCACAAGGCCATGACCACACGCTAAATGTGCAACAGATGCTCAGGGTGTGTGTGCGTGTGTGAGTTATAGGCTGTTTAGTGGCACCCCATGGCAACGCAAGTTTATCTGCACGTTGTATCTCTGACACCTCGACTCCTGTTTCCCCCGAAGACTGACATCTCCAGTTGAACACGAGGAAACCTAAACACACACACACACACAAACAACCAATATGATGTGTGTACACTCTCAGAAAGGTGCACACACACAATTTACACATGCACTGCATTTTATATACACATGCTGTACGTGCATTTTACGGCCTCTGTGATAAAGCTTAAAATATTCACTTTGTTATGAGAAATGGATATTAAATAATTAAAACTGTGTGTTTCTATAACTTGTAGTTGTGCCGCCTGCATCGGATCTGGTCTCAGGTGCTCCCAGCCCCACAATTCAAGGAAAGTTTGAACAATAAGGTAATTTTCTTGTGAGATATGAAAGGCATGCAGCAGTGATAAAAGCCTCCACATGGAAATCCGCTGCTGCTGCTCCTCTGCAGCGTTTCCTACCTGTGAGGTAAGCTCAGGCCATCAGGTGGGTGGGGGGGGCTGCGACTCTTTGACCGCTGTGAGCTTTCAAATGTTATCTCTGATCAAAATGTTACCATCATATTAGGTGAAAAGTGTTAAAAGTTCTTCGATGCTTATTTTTTGATCAAATCAAACATTTTTAATTCGATTTCTCGATGTTTTTAAAATTGCATTTATCATTAATGCATTGAAAAGTTTAGTATGTTTTCTTAAATAAATAACATTGTTGGGTTAAAACATATTTATAGTTCTGAAACAAGTTTGGTATCAGTGCTGGACTGTTGGCACCAATATAAAAAAACTAAAGAAAATATGACAGAACATATTTGATTTGAAGAAATAGCAGTATTAATGTGAATTTTAGCACTGATATGCAGAAATATACATGAAATACTGTGCATTTATTTTCACGCTGGTGATCGATTTGTTCAAACTTTCATGGACCCAGCAGAGGTCGACTCTGATTGTACCTCTGAGTGTAAAGCAGGCTTTCACAAACAGGGCCGAGAGCGATATCGCTGCTGCAATACTGAAGCATAAAACATTGATGTAATAGCCTCAGGACAAAGAAACATGAAAAAGACTAAACAAATATATACTAATAAAATTGAAATATAAACACATGTGAACACACACACACACACACCTTAGAGTGGAAGAGACAGCCCGTCTCAGAAAAACCCATCCATCACCTGAAGCCTTTGAAACAGATACACCCTGGAGAACAGTCGGCTGTGTTTATTTCCCGCCTTGATGTCCGAAGATAAAAGACAAATATAAAAGAGGTCAAATTGACAGGTGCTCAATTCTTACTAATGGGCTCTGAAGAGTAATGGCAGGCAATGAAAAGGAATGGGGACTCCCTAAGGCAGGTATATACGCTGATATAAAGTGTGTTTTTTTTATGTTTTACGTGGAAGCAGAGGAACACACACACACACACACAGATGTCCAGGAAGATAAAAAGAAGAAACTGGACCAGCTTGAGGGGTTTAAATATGCACAGTATATTTTTTAAAACACGCAATCACATGCAGAGAAATTGATGTAACATTCAGTTAAGAATGAAAAAAAAGTTTTATTTAGCAGAATATGTGGTTGGTTTATTGATACCAGATTTTAGAAACAGCTGACTTTCTGGGATTTTGGCACTGAGAGTGGTGCAATAATACGTAAACACCAAGGTGCTGAAAACACCTTGTTAATCAGAAAATGGAAAAATGTTAAAAACAACAGGTCAGTCAGGGGTGAGTTTGAACAAAAAAACTCTGCTTTGCAGTGAGGTGACGTGAGCCAGACATTTGCTGATGCATGCATATTAATCAGCAACATGTTTCATATAGGAGATATTTCACAAAAAAAAGCACCATTATTATAAGTTAAATGTTGACATGAGCTGTATTTTGAAGTTGGAAGCTGGTGAGCGTTACATAACTCACAACACCATGCTTCCTGAGAGAAACACGCTATAATGTTGTGCCAAACCCCTGAGATTTATTAATAAGAAATGGAAGTAAAATTTCATGAACATTTTTTACTTTAATTCCCCTTAATAAACACAAGAACATTAAACTTTCTTCCATTAAAAATACCAAAAAACAGCACATAGAGAGGAAGCATCAAACAGCATTGCCACGAACAGACCTGCACAGTAACAGTGTTAGGTTATAAAGGCTGTGCTGCACACTTCTAACAATAATTATTATATCAGGTTTTTATAAATGTGTTTTACATTACCAGAACTTTTTTAAAAAGTCAGTTTTCCCTTCAATGTGGTTCTTATATCCCTGAAACACTCTCCTCTATCCATCCATCCATCCATCCACACTTATTTGCTGGGATCTGGGACAACGTAAGGACAACAATTTCAATTCGGACTATTTTCCCCAAAAAAGTGTCCTAAAAGGTATATTTATTATCAGCCTCCTGCTCTCAAGTCCCTTTTTAATGTGATGGAAAAGGATGTGAAGTCAAAGTGCTGCCAAAACCTCTGCAGGCCGTGAGCGATGCTGTCGAGTCAACATCCATCAGGAGCGTCGAGGCGCCGTGTTGAATCCACGCCTTGAACGTTTCGTGCTGCACAGGAAGTACCAAGATTCATCCTGAACAATATTAGCAAGATGTGGCTAATTCGTCCTCATCTTTATATAGTTTATTTTGCATCTTTGTGCCACTGACACCTGCAAGACTTGAGGTTTGAGGATGAGCACAACTTAAAGGAAAATTCACCTTTATTCAAACCTGGGTCTTATTTTTGATTGTTGTTTTGGCCATCGATCCAATGATGCAGGAACAAAATCAGTCAGACAGTCACAGTTTTAAGATGTCTGTTTGTGCACATCCATTAGATTTTGCATATTGACTCCCTGGTAGACTTCCATATTTACCAGGATATATACACACAGATTTTAAATAGGGAAGTTTTAGATCATTTGGTTGAACTGTAGGTTTGTTTACAGCAGTTTACAGTGTGATTGTCTCTGTGGATGCCACATACACGGATCTCAGCAGTTAATTTGATAAGGTCGTAAAAAGTAAAATGTCATCATAATGGGAATGATAACTCTACCAAAAAAAAAAAAACACACTGGTAAAAAAGATGGAATTTTCCATTAAAATTCATACTGTCATGAAAGTGAAGGGAGCTTTGTATTAACAGCATCCCCTGAATGCCACGTTTAGTACCTGTCTACCAAACTACAAACCACTGTGCCAGCCATCCATTCATTATCCAAAGGGACCAATAAAAACATGTTATTTTCTGGTTAGACATGTATGGAACAAATCAGTTCCTCGGTGCGGTGACTCAGTTTTGCGCTGGATGAGAGGCCGAGCTCCCATGGAGTCTCCAAACCCAGATTCCTCTTGTGTCGACAAAACAAGCTTGACTCAATCATCTCAGTGGGAAATAAAGGGGCATCACGCAACGTTCTCCACGCAGGTTTCATGACAAGAGCGAGAGAGAGGAACAAAGAAATCGCACGCTGTTCTGAGGTCGGAAGAAACAAACAAGCTTGATGTAATCATTTTAGCAGCAGGAGCGCTGCAGATTTTTCCTTTTGCTGAACAACACTTGCAGACACATTCGGCCATCATGCACTAATACAGCAGCCTGAAATTTATTAGAGATTTTAAAGTGAAATGATTAGGCTGATTAGTTTTTGCATTGTAGCACATAATATAATAAAACTCATAAAAATCCAAGAAGGATATTGTGATCATGGCTGCTGCTGCCTGAATAGTGTGAATCAGAAAAGCTTCTCAGCCGATGATTCAGGATGTAAAGTAACTGAGAAACAGCCACAACATCTCTGAGGTTCACTTGATGGATTTATTGATCAAATATCAATCTTTGAGCGCCTCATCAAAACTTGTTTTAGCTTGTTTTAACTCCTGGTCCATGAAGGCATCCCACCTTTTTTGTCTTAATTACCTGTGAAAAGTCCCCGGCTCGGACTTTAAGTGTTGACACTGGGCTCCCCAGACTCTTATCATCTTGTGCAAAGACGAAGAAGAAGTGCAGCTCTCTCAGCAGCCCCGTTGGTCTACAACCTTCTCAAGTTGTCCCACGCTACACTGCTACGCCGCTGTGAACCCGGACTACTTTCTGCAGCTGTTCGAATTTGATTCAAGATGGTGATATTTGCTGTTACATGCCAGGCGGGGCCATGTGTTTTATTTTTCCCTCTCTCTCTCCTCTCAGGTGTTTCAGGTGAGCTGCCTGGTTGACTGCTACCTGTTAGATCGGAGTCAGGCTGCCAAATGGTCTGCTCGTCCTGGAATCAGCCAATCTGCTCTCAGGGGTAGCTCACAAAGGAAGACGGCTGCAGGAGTTCGTTCTCTCATTTGACATTTAGAATGAATTCTTGGGTATCTTGAGGTGGGAGACGTAGGCCATGCCACCCCTGTATTGTTGTTGAAATCCTTTTTTTTAGATAAGATAGGCCTTTTGTTTGCATTTTAATTTTGTAGGAAGAAGAAAGTTTTGCCATCTTTTATTTCTTTGAGAACTTTTTGTGTGCCGAGAGCAATATTTGAGTTTATACAAATAAAATTATTTCATTTTGCCACAACTACTGGGGTTATTTCCTTTTCTTTTTAAGAGGCTGTAACACGCCTTCTGTGCTGCGACAGGGCCCGTCCTACATCCAGGATAAGGATGACCAAAGCCTCGGAGATTAAACAGTCTAAAAAAGCGGCATCATAGACTTCCTCAGCTGGTGTGGTAAAAGTTCATTGCTCTCCTCCTGGCTACAGTCTTTTATAATGTATTTTCCCTTTCAATGACAACCCAGATGAAACTCTCATGCTGAAATGAAAATATACACAGACTCAAGGCCTCATAACAGGACGTGCATTTATTGTTTGATGAGACGATTAACACCTATCTGATTAATCCACAACTCGCTGTTTTTCATCAGTTCCTTTCTTTTTTCACATCCTCTTTAAAGGGTGCGCTTCCTTGGAGATAACCTCGGATAGTACCCATGTGTTGTATGATTGCCATAACACCACAAAGGGGTCTTAAGGCAGACGGGGGTGACAGCGGTGATGTGGTCGGACACCACACGCTGCGGAGGAAGACCTCTCGGGAATTACTGACATCATGCAGCGTTTACAGGACTGAGCTTTTATTTCTTATCCCACAAAAGTGGATGAGCTTCAGTTGGGAAGCAGCGGAGCCTCTTACAAACCTGTTGAACACGCGAAGAAGACACACACACACACAGGATCACAGGTGCGCCATGTGTTGCTGGTTTGAATAGTTGCAGTGTAAATATATTTGACTCAAACTACCTTAAACACACGCAGCTCAGAAACAAGCATTCTTCCTCACGGGTCACTGCCGTCTCTCCATCTCTGTCTTTCTCTAACTCTCTCTACCATCTGGCCTCTCTGCCTCGCTCTCTCTTTTTCTTCTTCTTTTGATGTAGCCTGTTTTTGTGGATGTTTCTCTTTATCTTTCTCTTTTTCCAGAATCTGATTTTCGTGTACGTCTTGCTGTTTTCCTTCCCTCTGTTCTCTCTTTAACTCCTGTTTTCCTCTCAGTAAAGTACCTCCCTTCTCATCGGTACTCTGACATGTTTTCGTGCATCTTCTGGTGCTTTTTATTTCATTATTGTCATTTTCACTTCAGACCGTATCGTGATTTCAATCATTTTTGCATTCGGTGAACGAGTTTACCATCAGCGACGGTTCTCAAATGTTGTTTCCACCACTGAATCTATTTTTTGATGTGAAACACATCTTGATGAGCTTATCTAAAATGTTTGGTACAAAGTGGTTTGACCGCTGAAGCGATTTGTGGTTCATTACATAACGAGACCGCTGATTAGCTCGCAGTGTTGCTGCCCTGCGCTCAACCAACCAATTACATGAACATACTGAGAAACATTCAGACATGATTCAGACCTGATCATGCTGTATCACTTCGTCACATCGGAAAATTTGTGATGCAGTGAAAAGTGCTAAATCGTCACTTTTAGTGTGTGGTTATTGTCTCTAGAAATATTACATTAAGTCTTTATATGTCCAGCTTGGAAACCAACAATGATACGCTTCATAGTTTAGAGATACTGAATGATAAAACAAGAGAAACCTTTATTATTCTGAACTAAAATGGCTTTAAGTCTGCATTTCATGCAAAATATAAAAGGATACAGACACACACACGTATATATATATATATATATTATATATATATATATATATATATATGTATATATATACATATATATATATATGTATATATATATATTGTGTCAGTTTTCTATGACTCATATATATATACACACACATATATACATATCTATCTATCTATCTATCTATCTATCTATCTATCATCTATCTATCTATCTATCTATCTATCTATCTATCTATCTATCTATATCTATATATATATATCTATCTATATATATGTTTTTTTTTTTCCTGGCTCTTAAAAGAAGATACCATCAGTGTTTTAGCATGTTTAAACAAATCACGTCTTCTTTACATCACTTTAACATTTTGATAACTTCACAGGTGTGTTTGGTTTGGGTGAGGTCAGCAGGGTTTCTAACAATCTAACTACTTATCTAATTATTTAAAGCTCATTATGTCATCTGCCAAGACGCATTTGTTTATTGTTATTTTAAAAAAAAAATGTTTACAACAAACAGTTTGGGTAATAATGAGTCACTGCATGACTACTTTGGATTATTGGGGTCAACAGAGGTTTGTTTACAACCTGACTCTGAACTCGAACGATGCTCTGATGATCTGATGTCATCACATTTTAATTTTAATAACATCAGATTTATGAAATGAAAAAAAAAAAAAAAAAAAACAGTGAATAATGAACCGACTGAGTGAAAATGGACATTTATCGATATGAAAGTGTTTAACTTTGATACCAAATTCTTTATTCAAATGCAACAAATGCAATAATAGTGTATGGGACTCACATTCGCTCACACACACACACACACACACACACACAGGATGGCTCAGGTTAAAAGGGCTCCCATAAATGCAGCAGATTAAAACCAGGATCAACATAAGAACAGAAGACAGCTGGAGAACTAACTACTGGGCAACAAACAGTGGTATTACACACACACATTGGTTGACACACACACACACACACGTTTACATCATATCCATGATTACACACACATAGGCATGTCTTCAAACCCACACATACTCCGTCACTGTGTGTGTGTGTGTGTGTGAAGAGGATCCAGATGTAAGTGCAGGTCAGAGAGGTCTGCAATGAAGATGTGTGTGTGTGTGTGTGTGAAGGAGACACTCAGAAATGTTTCAGTGTCCATCTTTTCATTTAGAAATACTGCCTGATCAATTCAAGTGTCTGCGTTGTCATTTTAAGAGAAACTAAACTTGTCCTAAGATCTCTCATTCATTTTACATGTCATCAGTGTTTTTGCACGTTTTAGCCTGTTTCTTACAAATGACGTGCTTTGCATCGCCTAAGCATTTTTTAACAAGCTGCTGTGTTCTGGAAACTTTAGTTTTTCTACTGTTTCACAGCAGCACAGGTTTTTTAGGGTTGATGTTCTCATAGTCTGCTGATTATCTACCAGCACTACAGCTACTACTGCTGTTGTTATTTTACTCTAACATGAGAGCAAATCAGCAAAGATGGAAATGTACGTGGTTGTGTTGGCAGTAGAAAACACAGCAGCAGCATCTCTGACATCTGAGCAAAGGATGTGAAAGGATGGATACGATCTAAATGACAATAAACACAAAAAAACCCCCAAAATACTTGAATTATTTTGGCAGGATTTTTTTCGTGTTGCTTCATATCGGGTTTGACGGAGGACACCGGAGTAGACACAGATGTACTAAAACAGTTCGGCCTGAGATGGATTCAGTCATGTATTTTTAAATACAATGACAATAATTGCAAAAATCTATTCAATCATAAGACTTCTTGCTCATTTCCAGTATTTAACTGGCTTCAATCCAAACTTCTCTTCTGGTAAAATTAATTTCAGAACCACTTGGGAAATAATCTTACAAATATTTCCAAGACTTTGTGTAATCAAACACAAATGCTGTTATAACTGACTCATAACAGAAACCCGAAATATGATTCACTTATATGACAACAATCATCTTCAAACGCAGGTGTATATTTTTCCAATCGATCAATAACTCATTACAGAGCTCCACAGAGGTTTGACCGCTGGGGGATTACCTGAAGGATGCTGCCCTCTGCTGCTCCATCACGGGAGGTGCATGAACTTTTGCAACAAAAACAAACTTTTTTTTTTTTTATTAATAGTAAAGAGACACATATATGTGATTGATTTGTGGCTTCTGAATACAATATGAACAAATACAACCTCACTTATAACTCCAAACTTACTCTAAACTCAACTCTTAAGCCAAGTCTGAACCCTCAAACAGCCCCATGAAGAGAAGTCTGAGTTTTCTCTGGGTACTCGGGCTTCCTTCCACAATACAAAGACAGGCACGTTAGCTTAATTGGTCATATGATGATGATAATATTGACTCTGTGGAGTTACAACTAGACTGTTTTCACCAATATCCCTGGATAAATAGTCATTTACTTAACATAACTCTGGCCTGAAATCGCTCCCTTCTCTGTGATCTACTTGTCTTTCCTTCACCTTCAGGTTTTCTTGACAGCTGCGAATGAAACTCAGTGAGCATTTGGCCTCTCTGTTTTTCTTTTTGTCAATTTTCTATCACTCAACGTAAAGTTTCAACAGTCACAACCCCATCCTAACAACTTTCACTGTTTAAGAAGCTTTCAAACCACGATTCAAAGATCTGCTGCCAGAATTAAGAAGTGTCTCACTGCAAAGTGTGTGTGGTGTTAGTTATTTAGGTTTAGATTTAGTTTTGTGTTTGACAAAAACAGCTGATATATGCCTCAAATTAAAAACAAAAAGAATCTGTTGCATTTCATAAATCTGATGTTATTTCATTTACTGATCTGTCCAGCAGATGGCGGTGTTGTCTGCTTATTTCCCATGTTCCAACATTACGCCTCATTACTCGGACAGAACTTGGTTTGCCTTCAGCCAACACTGCTGACATATGACCTCTGTTTAATTTAGTTAATGGAGCTCATGTTTAAAACAATATTCAAACAATGTTCATATTGAACTCTTCTTATGTGAGGTTTTGCTGTAATATTGTAGAACATGTGGCAGCAGGGATGGATTAAAGTGTGCCTGACACGACTGAAACTGTCACTATTAGTGTTCAGGATTTTTAAGGATTTATTGTCATATGCACAGCAGTTTACTTCGAGCAATGAAATTCTTAAATCTCCCTAAAAACAATGCTCTTTATTAGACAACAAAATAAAATACATAACCTTAATGATAATAAAATGTCTTCCGATACCTTGAACTGTCATCTCTGTGCTAAAGTCCATGCTAACATGCTAAAACTTCTTTCAGTCCTTTCGAGTCTTTATCTATATCTTTATGTACTGTACACATCTAAATTAATCAGCTTGAGGAGCCTAATTTGTCATGTTCTCTGGCCTGATTTCATTTCAGATCCTGTTGCTTCCTCCATCCTGCAGTTTCTCACCTCTATTTCCCATAATTCTCCATCACCTGCTCCCCCTATTTTCATTGGTCTTTTACTGTCTGTGTTCTGCATGCTTGACCCCCTACCTGCCTTTTTTGGACCTCTGCTCCCCATCTTAACCCCTTTTTGGATCAATTTAGATGTTTGCTTGTCCCTTAGCATGTGTTAAGGCACATTTTTACATTTCATCTTACATTTCATCTTGGTGGTCTTTGAGTCCTGCTTTTGGGTTTCTGCTCAACTTTACAGTACTGATGCGACGCATTGAGACGTTTATTCCGTGCCCTATTTTATACAGTTTCACTCATTTTAGCATCACCCAGTGGCTGCACACCAATTCAACATGGCGATTTTGATGATTTCCTTTCCAAATATTTTTACATCCTAGAACAGAAGGAGCTGGTTTGTTTTCTGTGACCACTTACCTGAAACTTTAAAGGTGAAAATCAGAAAATCAGCAATACTCTCCAGTCCTCAAAAAGTTCAAAGACTCTTGTTAGGACAAATCAAGAGACCGAGAGTCCGCTGACCGTCCGGCTGTGAAAATCTGAAGGGGTGAATGAGGTGAATGAATTGAGAAACACTCCTCTCTGTCTCGCTGCCAGCGAGCGAGTCACTTAACCCCGAGCTGCTCGAGTTGAGCTGCTCAGTGGCCTGCAGTCGTACCGGGCAGCTCCCAGGTGTCAATATGAAGAACTGAAAAAGTGGCGTCCAAAAACATTTGGATATGTTTTTTCTTCTGCAAAAAAGATAAATAAAGAGGGGAAACAAGTCAAAATCTCCAATTTTATGTAGCTTTCTCACTGGCAAAGTTCTTACACACACAAACACCATATCTGCTGCTGAAACATGATGTTTTTATGCATTTATACATTACATCTTTTAAAAATAGTTAAAAAATAAAAGGCAAGTACTCATATACTACATTTACATTTAGAAATAATAAGAAAATTACCCTGAAAGTGATGAAACTCATTATATACATAAAGGAGTACACTGTGTTCACCAAAGATTTACAAGAATTGCTCAATTGCCATTTGTCTTAATTAAAGATTGTAGGTTACCAGGCACATTTTCCCATGTTGGTATCTGTGGTAACTTTATTTAACAGTCAGGCGGGCAAGTCACGTAACTGCACTGAAACATCGCTATTCAAAACAATTAACACTTTTAAATGTATTTGTCACATATAACCATGCAGGGTATAATCACAGTGAAAAGCATCACACATGTTGACAAGGTGCTTGTTTTCATTAATCCATTTCTTGTTGTAATAGCTGTCCCTTTTGTTCAAAATGGTAGATATCACATTTAGGAGTGAAACCCTCCAACAGTTGAACATGAATAAATACTATATTCTATACTATATACTATAAAGCGCACACACACACACACACACACACACACACACACACACACACACAAAGCACTGAACTGTTGGCATTGGCTCTCATTGTGCTAAAACACAAACCCAAACAAGTCCAGAGACAGCAGCTGACAAGGTTTTGAAAAAGCGTTCGACCCCCCAGAGTGGCAGCAGAATGGACTTCTCTATCTTCAAACCAACAGAGACAAAGACAAAAAAGGTTTGTGAGAGTGTTTTCATAACTGATAAGCAGTCATGCCAAAAAAAAAAAAAAAAAAGGCTATTGAATTGTTCTGTAGCCCACAAGGACGAGAGACAAATGAACAGACGGACCCAAAGGAAAACAGAGAGACGCGAAGAGGAGAAGAAAGAGACGTACAGAGGAGGGCAGAACCAGACAGCATGTTACAGGTGCCATGAAACTATAAGCTGGAATGGTCTGATGTATTTCTACGTCCAGAGGGACTTCATTTAAAAGTTTAAAAGTAAAGAAAACTTTGAAATGAAAAGTCACGGTGAGGATGGAAGAAGTGGATAAAAAGGAGGGAAAGTTTTCATCCTTTGGATACTGGGAGAGATGCTCGTTGGGCTGCAGATGTTTTTGCAACCTCACATTCAAACGCTCATTTCAAACCTTCGTGTTTGACACTGATGATCGCCACAGCCAGACGCAGAGATGCCGGTCGTGGCCCTCGAAAGATTTAAGTTGTTTATCATTCACTTCCACATCTTCGCTTTGATTCATCACGTTCAAAAGACGCTGGTGCTGTAACAATCATCCCTGTTATTTTCTGTCTAACTCGCACATCGGAGGAGGCGAGAATACAATTAGGTGAGACTGTCAGTTTTGTCAGGCTCCTCTAATTGGCATTTCCTGGCTGCGCCTCGACTTCGCCTCTCGTCGGGTAATAGCTTTGCCTTCTTCTGTTGTCTCAGCTGCTACTAAGGACGAAGACAATCTGTTTTATTAATCATTGGGAGTCAAGTAAAACAATAAAGACTCTTGAATTTAAATTTGCATGATTTGCCACATTTTTTGGGAGCTTTTTAAGGGGGAGGTTGATGGCGATGATTAGGGGCAGGTGAGGGAGGAAACGAGAGGGGCTAACGAGAGGGCGGGATACCCAAGACAAGACAGGAGAGGTTAGCGCTTTCAAAATAAAACAGGAAACAGAATCAAAACAAAACATGGGTCGTCACGGAAAAGCACAGGCGTAACTAAAACCTTTAATATTGGCTGCATTGTTTTTAAGGGGGCACCAGTATCATGTATTCATACACTGGTTTAAATGGTCACTTAAATGTCATCACTTCCACTTGCACATCACCATGACTGAATCAGAAATGTGGAGAGGTGATATATCATCATTATAAATGGAAAAAATCATACTGTTTTGTCATCTGTTGTTCTTTGGTTTGAGAATGAAGCTTTTTATCCTTCATATCTGACACGCTGTATTGCCAGTCACTTAATTTCAGCACCATTCTTCATTGTTCGGCTGCTGAAAGTGGAAGTAAGGTTGTGAGAGGAGCTTTTGCTCCAGAAGAGTATAGGGGCTGGGAAAGTGGCTTTTGAAAGCCGGCAGTCTCAGCACCTGGTGAAGTAATCGCCAAGTAATTGCTATTAATCAGGAACCTCATCAACCACATGCAGATGCAGCGCGGCAATCTTGTGTTATGTGCCAATTAAAATCATAATTAATGTACATTTAACAGAGAAACCACTACAAAGCTGAGGAGAGGGAGGAAATAGAGCAAGAAAAAAAAAAAAAGACAGAACAACCGAGCTTTAACTAAAAAAAAAGAAGAAAATGAAGAGCTGGAAGAGTCGTGGAACGAAGCCAGGGAAAGTTGGCCAGTCAGCGAGACCTCTCCAGGCCGGTTTACGAGCTGTGGGACTCCCGGCGTCGCGTGTGCTCTGTTGGACAAAAACAGGGCGAGTGGTCGCGCACAGCCGGTGTCAGCTTGATGTTTCACCCAGGCGCTGTGTGGAAACGAATTAAAAGTTAAGTTAATTAACTACTTGAGTAAGTAGAGCAGGCAGGATGGAGCCAAATCAATTAGCTATTGGCAGGAGAGACGGAGCTGGGGGTACTAGAGAGGGGGCCTCTACCAGCCGCAGCCAAAACACACACACGTTAAACACACACCGAATAACTACACATGCCACACAGAAACACAGAGTGCACATATGCGTACACAAAACACACGGATGAATGCAGACACACACACAATGAGTGCAAAACGCCTGTGAATATACACTAAATCTACTATATTTATGATTAAAATGCACAGACATGCACACGCTCGGACGAAAATGTGCAGAGGAAACGATGCATGTATGTTGAGATGATCATTTCTCCTGACGACACGCACGCGGTGAAATAAATGGGGAAGGTAATTATATTTTTCTGTTTGTTGTGGAGGAGCCTCGGTGCCACTTTACAGAACGTTAGACCTGGCAAAGAGGAAGAGACAGATGCCGGTTAAGAAAAAGAAAAAGCAGCGAGAGAACAGAATTAGGAAAGAAAAAAAAAAAAACAACACGTTAAAAAAAAATTAAATAGTTTTTATGTTTTTCCCAGTTAAAATATTTCTCTGTAATACTTCATAAAGTAATAAGTCTTACTTTGTTTGGAGTCCAGAGGAAGTTCTTCCATTTTTTTTTTTCCCGCTGGACGTGACAACTAGGACACACATTCAGATGTACACAAAAACACACCCACTGACTAAGACTCAGAAAACTGGATGGAGGTGAGGTTCTTAATTAACTGCAAAACAATTTGTATTTCACACTTCACTGACTGTCTCAGAAATATGTAGTGTTGGAGGGGTTTACACACACTCATCAACACACACATATGGTCATTTATAGCTTGTGTATAAATTAATTCGCCGCACGCACATCGATCACGTGCAGTTACCAGTTATCTGCTTTGAACATACTGCACGTGTGTGTTTCTGTCTGTCCGCTGGTCCTTCGCGGTGGCAGGTACACATTTTTAATCTCATTTTTTTATTTTTGGCGGCCCACCGTGTTAAAGGATTTAATATAGGTACGAGGGAAAAAGAGGAGAAACGTTGGCGGCGGGAGATCCAACAGCTCAGCGGGAGCTTCTGGCCTGGATCTGAACATCCTCCTTCTCTCTGCATCCTCGAACAAGGTGTGAAAACTCACATATCACACAAATACAAACTTTTTACACCACGAACACCAAAATATTTAGACCCTCACTCAACATGCCTTGACTTCTAGTTCATCTGCCTGACTACACGTAGACGTGTGATGTTTGGTTCTGTAAACATTACTCACAGGCTGAGCTGCAGAAATACTCTCCATGATGGTGTTTAGCTTCAATAAGGAGAGCAGAGACACCAGTGGAGCCCCCAAAATGTCAAAGAGGGAATTTATTTTTACCTGAAAATAATTTGCATTATGTAATAATAGTTTTTCTTCAACCCCTGCGGTGCTTTCGAGGACATCTGTTGAATCTGACAGAGGCACTTTGGGTTCAGATCTTGACAGTGCTTTCTTGGCTGATGTTAGCAGGAGCAGTAAAGTGCAGCTTCTGTAGCGTTATCAAAAAAAAAAACATATCCACAGCATTGTCTTCAGGCACCACAGAGCAGCTGCGTCTGTGCTTTTCTCCTGAAAAGATCCTCTGTGTAAATGATGTTCTTTAAGATCTCAGACTCCCCAAAACTAGACTGGTGTTGTTGGTTCAGTCATCCTTGATTTAGCTTCATATAACTATTTATCAATGCAAATAAACTGTAAATAAACCTTTCCAAAAGTGCAATACATATAATATATATATAATATAAAATATAGAAGTAAAAATGGCATAAACATGCAATAAACAATAATGCACTATATACATCTAGATGTTAATAAAATAAGAACAGTGTGCCTCATTCTGCAAGTCACTGTGGACCATATCAGCACTACATTATCTCTCTCTCTAACTCTCTTATGTCTTGATAAAAAAACATAATCTGAGTGGCATCACATTTACTCCGTATACGAAGACCTCTGTTTGATAACCGTCTCTCTCTTTGTCATTCACACAGCGAGCCTGCAGGTGTGATCTACTTTAAGGCATCAGATCAAATGTGCTCTTATCGAGTTAGTGTTAATCTACTGAACAGGCGGCGCCAGTCACACCCTGACAACCTTTAACGGGGCACATCAGGGCACTCAGGGCACACACACACACACACTTACACACACACACACACACACTTACACACACACTCTTACACACACAAAATCAATCACTCTCCTCTCTCCCTCCTGACTATACAGGCATGTACAGAATTGATATCGAGTCCTTTTGCACATTAATCTGGAGCTTCTGTGCCTTTTAAAAATGACAATTACCTACTTGATTCTAGAGGTCACTGCGGGGACTCATTGTCGCCTCCACCAAGATAAAAATACAAATTTAAAACAGTGAATTATTAGTCATACTCTCCAGAAATTTTAGCCAGTGTTTCTCCTTCTCTTCTGTCCTCTTAACTTCCTCCCCCCCCTATTTAGGCCTTTATAAAAATTATCTGATGAGAAACAACACAAACCACTCCCACTCATGCAACAGCAATGTGACTTTGATATTATTATTTTGTGCAGAACATCTTTGATTGATACTCCAAATACTGCATTGGCACAGTTGAACAATCAGGTCATGAACTGTTGGATCACTATGTAGTACTGGAAGACAAAACTAATTAATGAAAAAACACACTGTCTGTAACAACACACAGCACATACCTTAAATTAGGGGCTGAACGTAGAGCGTGGTATGTGTTTTTTGTGCTGCTGTGTGACTGAAGAATCACCACTTAATCTAACGCAGTGCGAACTCCCTCAATTGCTGTTTCAAAGTGAAAATAAATATATATTTATGTAAATCTGTAGGTATGTTTCCACTCGTTTTTTTCCCTTTCCATTAAATTGTGCAATTTCTGACGTTAAGATGTCAAAGTTTTTCATTTTGTTCTCTTTTGTGGGCAACTATAGCAATAATCAGGTGTGTTTTTTGACCTCACGTTGTCTCGTTGTCTGTGGTCATCAAACAACGTGTTCAGCCACAGTGATCATTTACTCATGATGGTAGTAGAGACTGTAAAACAACAGTATATTTCTTCACACACAGATCTGTTGAAGAGTAAGTCTCTTGCATTAAAACCCTGTTAAAAGCTGTGCTTCTTGTAGTTTTCCAGGCAAAGATGTTGCAAACATCTAGATCTTAACACAGCAGGCATTTATTTGAATACAAATCTTATAACTTATATCTTATAAGTGTGTAAAATAAGATATGAATCCCTTTGTGCTTCCATCAAATTTATGCAAATATATCATATGATCATATGATAATCATAGATCATATGATTGATCAAGCACCACCAACTCTGTAATGCTTAAAATGGCATTTTTATTCTTATTTTGTTTTTTTGTTTTGGTGGAGAGGAGACTTGTAATGGCGAGTGGCACCATGAAATTAATGTTTTAATGTTTCTACAGTGGAATAAGCAGGTACCATGTCCATTGAAAAAGTGTGTTTCCATCAACCATCATCTTCTTTCGTGTGATATGCCAACACTTCTACCTCAGGAAATGATAAAAAACTTGTGTTGTACTGTTGAACCGGATTACCGCCTGTTTCTGACACTTCTCCTCAATACAAGAATGTATAAGTCATTGCCCCGATCACACCTCCTCTTTGGAGAGCATTCACCTGACAACTCTTTCTGTTTCTGTAATTAAAAGAGCTCCAGTTCAACTTCAGACTGTCAAAACCCATGTGGAAAATCTAATTCTAATCATGTATTAATCTGAGAAACATCTCCTTGTCGCTCCACACAGATCTGATGTCTTCAAGATGTCTTCAGATGAGTCTTCAAGCAAGTCAAGATTGACTCAATACGTCTGTTTCTGCTGATTTTAATTTATTTGAAAATGTGCGTGAAAACAGGGGGATGGAAATGCTCCTAAATAACTCTCCTGCTCTTCTGCTTTGGTCAAGATGAATCACCTGCTTCATCGACTGTGCGGATTCAAAGTTTGAAGTCACAGCGGCGATGGAAAACACCTGCTGTGACCTCACAGTTTGGGCAGCTTCGAAAAACAACCAGCTTCACAGATTGAACCCGCTGAGACACTTTGCACATGTATTTATCTGTTAATTGATCCAAAACGGTCGCCGAGTGAAAGTTTTCGCTGAAACTGTCACAGACACGTTCGTTTCCGGCGGCCTGGAGATTTGCGGCTTTCATGACCGTCTGTTCCCGGCGGTTGCATCGACGTGAATCCTCTTTGCTGCCCGACGCTTTGTCTCTGTTTGTTGTGAGTTTTTCGAATAATATCACTTTTTGACTGCTGTGCTTTTATTTTTTTCTTCTTTTTTTCTGAACTCAACGAGGTTCCTGTCCGTTGCTTTGGAAACTTGCACGAAATGTGAAAAGATGACACGTGGCGCTAATTGACGTTCAGCTCTGTGTGAATCTTCTCTGTACTCGCTTTTATGACTAGGTTACGACACGTGGAGTTTCCTCTTTGTTTGCCTTTGTTTTAGGAACTGCGTGTAAAGGAGCTCCGTCTCGGTCAGTCCCGTAATCGGCCCGTTCCCTCCATCCCTACCTATCGTCTCGCTTCTCCTTTTTGTACGAATTCCTTTGGGTTGCCATGAAACCTGCTTTGTGTCTCTTGAAACTCTCCATGATAAGACTGGGGAATTAAAAAAAGAAAGAAAATCCACCTTTTTTGATAAGAAGCCTTTTTTTAATTAATGGAGAGACAAAATATATTGAAAACTAAAATAGAAAGTCTTAAAAAAGTACAATCTCAATGGAAGGAATTAGGAATTGGGCTTCCCTGTCCTCCTCTGTTTAAGAAGATCTGTAAAAAAAAAAAGAAAAAAAGAAATGATAATGGTAAGGTGGGAGAGTTCATCCCTCTGATGTGCTCCGGAGGGGAAGAAAAGAATGATTAAATTGAAAAGTTTAAGAAGATTTTAAGCTGAACAAGCAATTTGATATCCGCTACCTCCTGATTCTTTTCCCACGGAGTAAATTACCTCGCATGCTTGGCAGGCAGCTCAGTCGATGAGGAGGAGGAGGAGGAGGAGGGTCGGTTCGTCTGTCTGTCCTGAGTGTCCGTCCACCTGCCTGTATTACCTGTCCGGTCCACACATTCATTTTAAGAAGGTTTGAATACATGGATTTTGTTCACTGTCCCTTTTTTTTTCACTTGTTTGCTCAACGATGGAGTCGATTATCTAGTTTTAATTCCACCTTCCATGTTTGTCTGCACACAAACATGATCTAATGATGCAGATTATCACCCCAAGCGATGATATACAGTGTGTGTGTGTGTGTGTGTGTGTGCTTTCCCATTTAGAATATTTTATTTTGTGTGTGTTGCAGGGTTAAACGTGTGTGCCCATGCGAGTGTGTGTACGTTTCTTGAAATATGTCAGTGCTAAGACATTGTCCGCATGTGCCCGGGGTTCAGTGTGTGTGTGTGTGTGTGAGAGAGGTTGGTAGTGTGAAAGTCAGCTCAGCCAAACAGCCTGGCTCAAACAGGATCAACCACTAATCCTTTATCTGCTTAGCCATGGAGGTGGCAGTGTGTGTGTGTGTGTGTGTGTGTTGAAATGAAAGAGTTCCACCTTGTGTAGCATCGCTCTGTTTGCAGGTGTGCGTGGATGTGTGAGCGTGTGGGTGTGTGTCATAATTAATGACTCTGGGGAGCCAAGAGAGAGAGCGAGATGCTCTACTGACCTTCTTCAACAAAAACACACTCAGCCACTCTTTGGAGCTTCTCTGGGCCCCGTTCAGGTCCTGATGAGTTGATGTGTGGAGGATTTTTGCAGAAACCTTTTAGTTGAAAGCTTACTAAGTTATTTATAACAACCAGTGATTATAGTATCTCATTTATATAACAAATATACCATAATGACTTAAATGTCCCATGAAGATTCGTTCATCGGTGCTTTAATTCTTTTTATTTTATCCAAAATTATTACCCTAAAAAGTTAACATACTTGAAATAACACATATAAAACATATTTGAACTCACACAGCTTTAAATAAAAAAAGATTAAAAAATTGAAAAAAATTTTAAAAAATGTACATACATGAAATAAACTTTTTTGAATTTGCGGAGCTTTAAATTGACTGTTAAAAATGTCGAAAATATGAACTCAGACCATTCAGTTGCTTGTAAGATTAAACTTTTTGACTTTTATTTGCTTCCATATAATACATGCCACAAAACAATCGAATCGAATTAAAGGAAAAACCTCATGATGGTTAATAGAGACTGACCTCTGCTGACCCTCATCAGTTCTCTGTGTCTGAACATTTTTTCCACATTTTAAAAATTGTTGTATACACACATGATAAAAATCATCTTTTTGTGCTTTGAATAAGTAAAAAATGTTTTAATGTTTTCTGATCTGGATGACACAGTTGCGTCTGTCTGCGGTTGTTTTCTTGCAGCATGATACAGTTTTGTTTGCTTTTAATTCTGCTCATATTTTATGTTTTTAACCCTCATGTTGTGTTCATTTCATGTTAAACAATTTTCCATTAAGACTCATTATAAAAACTATAATAATACATATATTATCACTATTTGTTGTGTTAGATTTTTTTATCAACTTAAATTCTTGTGAACATTACAAGTTTTGAATTTCTATTTGTTATTCATGGCCTGTATGCCTTCATTGATCTGAGCTTATACATCTTGAATTTGAGTTCTAAAAAACATAATTTCTGGATTATTTTGACTTTAAGAAATAATCAGATGAAACATAGAATACTGTTTATCACAGACTACTTTGGGTCAAAGTTACCAACGACATTTGTTTTGAAACCATTTAAAATTTTAAACAGTCACATAAAGTAACACCTTTTGTGTTCCTGGTCAAAAGTGACCGGGAAGATTTTATTTGTGTACAAAGGAAATTATCCCAACACTACACTTAACAATTTCACAATAATCCAAGATCAATATCTTAATACATTAAAGAACAACTGTTGTAATATGAGCACTATAAAATGGTTTAATACTTAATAATACTTAATAATAATAATAATCCGCTAGAGGGTAGCTGTTTGTAATGGCCTCTTTTCCACTAGTACCTACTCGGCTAAACTCGACTCGACTCTACCGGGGTTTGTACGCTGCTTTCCATTACGCTTTTACATTACGCTCAGAAGTAATTTACCACTCGGCCGGGGTTCCAAGCCGTTTAGCTGAGTCGAGCCAAATGAAAATGTGACGTCGGCAGACGGCAGGCCACTGATTGGCCAGGGCCTGGACGTCACTAGATGTGTCGGGAGAGCGACTCGTTCGTCATAAGAGTCAACCGCGCCATTTTTAAAATGCAACAACAACGAACACGATCAGAGATGGCTGCACAGAAATCAACCCCGCGGAGCAACAACGACGCAGTGCAGACATTTCTTTGTCTGGTGGCCTCCATTGTACTCCGTAGTCGTTTCGTGTTTGTGTCGCATAACAAATGACGTCGCTGGAGTTTCGGCCAAGCGTTACACGGTGACCCCAGAATTCCACGCTGAGGTGGTACTCTATTGTAATGGAAAACCACCTAAAGCTGAGTCGAATGTCGAGTCGAAAGTCGAGGCGAGCCGAGCCGGGGTAGGTACTAGTGGAAAAGGGCCATAAGAGATGCTTTTTCCCGGGGTTTTCCTCTCGCATGTTGTTTTGCCTCCATGTTTCACATTTTGAGCAGTGTAAGCCTCAGTGTGCAAGAGAATACATTTTTCAAGTTATAGATGAAGCTCATATGAGCAACAACAAGTTGTCGAGTGGTCTTTTTCAAAGCCAAAGTTACCACAACTAACAAGGACCATGACATCACAATGTTCATCAGTCTATCATGTTTTTTTTTCTGATAACAGAAAAAAACTGAAAACTGATATAAAATCAGGCTTCTAAACTTGGTGGAGTGGGTTAACTCAAACTTCAATGGTGTTTTTTTTCTCATGCACATGTTGGACAATATGTGCAGATTGTTGCATGCACCTTGCAAATATATGCACTGCATTTATGGCACGTACGCTTGTTTTCACATCAGTTATTTCTTGCTCTGGATTATATTCTGTCATCTTCAGCTTCTGACACTTCCTCCTCTAATCCATCCTCACTGCCAGTTTCCTGGCCTCTCTCCTCCTCAGCAGTGTGGTGATCAAATATATAATCAAGAGCCTCACTTACGGTATATCGGCCTGCCATGGTGCTGCCACATAATGAACCGTGAGCAAGGCCTCATAAAAGCATTAAATACCAAATCTACGAGAAAAGTTCAGTATTATTGAAACTACGTTGCAGCTGTCTGTGAGAGCTGCCAACAGGTGTTGCTCCAGTGGGAGAGAAACTCTACTGGGCAAAGGTTCGTGTAGTGGTTGTGTGTGTTTGTGTGTGTGTGTGTGTTCATCTGACAAATGAGGATGTACCTATTCTCAGTTTTTTACACTAATTGTCATCTCCCCCATTCATTTCTACATCATGACCGGTCATTTTTGACCGGGAACACCAAGAGTGTACAAAAGTTGAATAAAACACACAAAATTGTATTTAAATTAATACAATTTATTTTGTGTATTAAAATCCTTTGTGGACAAAGTCCAGTCCAAAGGCTAGTCTGATCAAATTAACTACATTTTTCAGAGATAAAAGTTTTTGCAGATAAAACTTAACCATGAGGGTTAAATCCTTGATAATTCTTTGTCAGGCAGCCTTCAACTTCCTCGTAGTTGCTTCGTTGGGACAAACCGTGTTAATGTTCAGGCTTTCTAATGAGGTAATCAGCAATCACAAATCTCATATGTGGGTGTAATATTTGGGTGTCCACATACTTTTGGCCACATAGTACAGTATTTACACATAGAAACACACACACACACACACACACACTTTTTTCTGCCTCATAAGTCAGAGTGTGTGTGTGTGTGTGTGTGTGGAGTGAGTGAGAGAGCAGGGATTAGTATTAGTGGAGAGGATTATCCAGTCGAAGGACTGCCTGCCTCTGTAAGTGCCTCTCTCTCTCTCTCTCTCTCTCTCTCTCTCTCTGTCTCTCATCCACAGCATTCGAGAGGTCTTAGAGTGCCAGGCGATAAAGAGGAAAACCAACCATGGGAAGCTCACTTAGACACACTCTTTGAACATCCCCCTTCTCCGATCTGTGCCACCTCCACACTCCACTCCTCCTCTCCTGCACCTCCTCATTCTGCAGCCTTCCCTCCCTCCATCCTCCCTCCTGTCTCCTTAATTACTTCCTCATGTTGTTTCTTTGCCTTTCTCTTTCTGCTGCACTCCTCTATTTCTTTGCAGTGCCTCTTCTTCTTCGAAACTCCTCTTTTCATCTACTTTCCCTCTCTTCCTTTTGGTCAAGCTTGTCCTCATCCTCCAGCTTCTTCTCATCATCCGCTCTGCTCTATTTCGCTTCTCTCTTTCCTTTTGTTGTACTCTTTATCTGTGTTATCTGTATTTTTCTTTTCCTCCTTTTTTAAAAAATGTCCCATCTTTCTCACACATCTACATTTACTCTACATTAAATCTACAGCAGTTTTGCTAATTAGTGCTTAATAAAGAGGCTGCGGATGATAAAAGCCTCGTGGCAGCAGTTGATTCTGCTCTTCAGCCCGTTAGCCTCGCCGTGCCTCGCTGTCATAATAGCTTATGTAAAATGTTAGCACTCTTCCACCGTGGTTAACAGGTTTAGACACCTTCTGATCCTCTTCTGGCTTAACTTCTGACACCAACATGCCATGTACTTCTCTGTGTAAGAGCTCTTGGTGGCGACTAAAAGGGATTCACCTCCGGTGACACACAAATACAGGAACGGATACGTGTTGGGAGAAGCTTCCTTTAAAACCGCGCGGTAATCCAGATCTGTTGGTTTTGATTCGCAGTACGTTTGAAGGCTTTTTTCTTTTTTAGCAAGCAGAGGATCGAAAGGTCCGACCTCTACATCCAGCACGTCCATGTGAGCCTTTGAGGAAAATATTAAAGCGCTGCCAGCTCGCTGTTTGTACACGTACCAGCCCGACATGCCAAAAACTGCAGCAGTAAAATGAACAAACATAATGCTAATGGACAAAAGCTGGGCCGGTGGTCAGAAAGAGGCTGCTCTGCAATGGAAAGCTGACAAGTGTAATCTCCCTGGCAGGCTGAGCTTCCTGGCAAAGAGCGAGCTCACACCGAGGATATTTGGAGAGCTTTCAGGCTGTGAAACTTGTTAGCTCCAAATGTTTGCACCTTGACACCTGAAAAAGAGGGAGAATCAGATCTCAGCCAGCAGAGGAAATGACCAACGGGCACTTTTTTTTTTTTTTTTAGAGAATCATTCATTCACTCTTACAGCAAGATTGCGGACACGTTTGTTAAGCTTTCTAAAGTTAGATGAGCTGGAATTAGACGTGTTTTTCACTGCTGGTATCTCTTATCCTGCCAGAGAGGAGACGCCAAATCTCTCACCTGGCAGCGTGACAGAGACGTCTAAATAAGAAGCTGCTCGTTGGTCAGTCCTTCACAGTATCAGGTAAATCCACCGAGATCAGGATCGCTCTTTTTTTTTAAAGATGGCTCAGTGTACAAGAAACAATTAACACATAAAAATGAAACGCTGGAGCAACACAGAAGAAAACTTTTATTATTTTTATGTCAGTTTTGATATCAAAAAGTAGGAAGTATAAATTTTAAGAGTGGTTAGTTTGGACACATTTTCTCAGCTGTGCACTTAAAAAAAACACATAGATGAAATATGAAAATAAAAGTAAAACTCAAATAAAAGTTTGTGCTCTCTTTAAAATCAAAGGAGAAACTGACCCACCCTGTAGCCGAACGCCTGACGCAGCTGTCGAGGTCCTTAATCTCCGATAAAGAGCACCAAATCCCCTCAATGCTACGTTTTCCTTTAATGTGTTTGTTGCAATCACAGTTGGCGACAAACTAATACTTGAAATCCTCAGCTTCTTTTCCTGGAGAGCTGATACCGAATGATCCTTTCAGACGGAGTTCAACTCACCAGCAGCTGAAAAACACTGTGATGATAATAAAAGGGTGACAATAGCAATGTTTATTAGCTTATCTTACAAAAATATGAAGTGGAAATTAACATTTACCAGAATACAGCTCATTTAGGTAACTCAGGCAGGTGCTGTATTAGAGCAGGAGACACCTGAATAAACTTTTCAAAAGAGAGAAATTCACTCAAAACAGCAACAAGCCCAAAAGACTAGAAAATAGAAACAAACAAATTATTAAGAAGCAGCTTGGATGCAGTTTTTTTTCTTAATGCTTTGCAGAGCTATTTAATATTCAAGCATATACAGTGGATTGGTTTAAATAACTTTAATGTGCACTGTGCAGCTGTATTATCTAGAAAATATTGGGGAAAAGAAACTTTATTGGCACATCCCAACATACTTTTTTGGGTTCATTTTTCATATCAGATCAGAAGAGATCGGGTCAAAGGTGAAATGTCGATAGATTAAAGAAGATAAAGAACAAACAAACAGAAAGCCACACGAGTACCTACCTCTCCCTGACACTTGGTGCCACCAAAGCACGAGGATGTCTGCAGTTTGTGTCGCCAATCTGCTCCAGAGAAACAGGGTCAGTCACGGCGTTACTTCCTGATGGTTAATGCTCCTTTCAGGGGGGTAAAACACTGGATTTCCCTCTCATGACACACAGCTGACAGTCTGGAGTCTGAGTCAGCTTATCTGCAAACTGTAAATGTAAAGACACTTATCCAAATTTACACTAACAGCATGATTGTTTTGGGAAGTGCATGCACAATTCATCTGCAAATCTATAAACAGAGATGTAAATGAGCCAAAATGACTCAATATTAAACTGTAAATGTAAGCGAGTGAGTGAAATTTGATTAAAAATGGGCCTGATAATTAACAGTATCACAGAAATCCAAATAAAAAACTGTACCATTATGTACTCATGATGATCCCACGTTCCATTTAAATCATTACTCTACTTAAAACTTACGTCAATAATTAAACACGTTTTAAGCATATTTTAAAGTATGTTTAGATATTTTTAAGGTGATCTATAACCAATATCTCTTCTGGAATAAATAAAAAAAAAGAGTGAGCTGTGTTTACTGTGTGTTCTGCTTTAATTATCCTTCTGAGTAAGAGCTTTTCACTGACACTAAGTCACTGGTCACCAAAAGGGATTGACCGGCCATGCCAGGTCACTGTGTTGACTGCACAGGACAAGCTTAATGGACTGGCTGCTGTACAAGTTTCACTAGGGCATAAATAAAGTGGCTGATCTCATTCATTTACATTCATACTGACTGACTTTAAATACACTTTGTGGGGCCGTACACAGCATCTCACCACAAATTAAAAATAGAAAAGAAGTCAAAGTTCAATAAACGTCATTTTTTCATGATATTTTATTTCCAGTTTTATTTTTGCTGTTTCTGGATCTGTTTTTAAGAAGAAGAAGCCCTGCATGATCAGGAAGTGTACTTGGCATCTTGCATAATCAAATAAAACCCTGCACCGGTCAACATTTTTATTATTGATGTTTGATCGACTATCTGTGAAGTGAAAGTGCTCGCTCATAGTGATAATCCCACTGAGAATTAACACCTGACTCTGCATCTTACATCCCGAAATTTAGTATAAACCAAAAAAGATTCAAAGAAAAGTGACTATTGAACTTAAATACAGCAGGTGAATACACCAAAACGACACTGTATCCTGAACATACTGTGTCTTATGTAAATAGATAAAATTGTGAAAGCTGTTATTGCAATTTGAAATGCACTGTCAGTAGATAAAATGGGTACTTTGGTACTTTCCCTATTTAATTACTCAGGTCACTAAAGGGATTAGTGGGTGGGCAGTAAAGGCTTCAGTTTTAAATGTCTGCTTATCTGTTAATCACTCACTGAAGGGGGGGGGATGTGTGTGGACATTCAATGGCTGCTAAAATATTAACATATGATCAGTATGGATGATTTTCAAATGCATTACATACATCTGTTTTCAATTTCTTGTGATTGGCACATATTAAATTTTCAGATCAAATAAAAAAATGTGATTATTTTTGGGGGCCTGACAGGGTTTAGGATGATCCCCTTTCAGGTAAAAGGACAAAGAATTAATGAAAAATGAAAAAAGATGACATTGCATGTCAAACAAGCAATGACTCTATCTTTGCTTTGAGATTACCCAAACATCCATCATTATCTGTACAGCTCTTCCTCATACAGGGACAGAGAACTGCTCACACTCACATTTAAACCAAAGGGCAATTTCAGAGTCACCAATTAACCTGCATGTCTTTGGATAAGCAGCGAACAAACTCCTGCACCCAAACAGAACAACTTTAATGTGAAAAATGCAGAAGCTCAGATTTAACTGGATAGTGGTTGTGGGGTGCAATGTATATAAATAAATTAAATGCCATAGGATTATACAAAAAGACATAATTATATCTGTTTTTCTTTTTTGTTAACCTGTTTGGGTCTCCATTTCAGAGTCCCCACCTGATTGGTCAGTCTAAACTTGGAGGGCGGGCTCTCAAACCACATACATATATATGTCAGCGCAATGGGGGGCGGGGCACATGTAAACAAAATGGAGGAATTTTGAAGTGAAGTGCCAACACAGTGTTGAATCCTCACCTTGCTTCATCCTACATTTCCACTGAAAAAAGAGCAGTGGAGGAGATGCACAGGATCTGTGCAGAGCTGGTGGATGAACATTGTCAAGGCTTTGAAACAAGACAAAACACCTTGGTAGAAAATGAAGAAGGTAAGAACAAACTTTTCAGTACCTCATCGTTTTTTCCTCAGTATGCTTTTCTTTTATTATAAATGGTGGCCTTAAAGACTCTTATAAGAGGCACCACATACAGGATGATTTTTGGGACACTAATTATGTTTAATGTAAGCAAGTGGGTTAAAAAGGTCACTTGCATTATGCTGCTTCACTTTCACTCCATTTCCTTAATTTTCTTCTCAGTGTTAGTGGAGGAAAACATTATTAAAAACGTTTCTCACAGCTGGAGTGAATGATTGAGTGCATTGAGTTGCGTACTGAGGATGAATGTGGCTGAAGGCGTCAGTCAGAAGCCCGATAGAGACGAGGAAGGGCTCGATGAGACGAGGAAGAAGCCCCTGAACCCCATTAACCCTCAGTTATGTATATCACTCTCAGGGAGCAGGGAGGCTTTCTATTAAATTTCCTACGACATGGTCAGCGCTCCTGAAAGGGAACTAAAAACACTCTTTAGTCTCATCCGTGTCCCCCGCTCACCTTTGACCTCTGATGACTATCACAGAGAAAGTCGGGCTGATACGAGCGACCTTCGTGAGGAGCGATCTGCTGAAGTCGCCTCCGAGGAAATGAGGCTCTCTGAGGATTTTCTATGAGATTTTAGATTACACATCCTCATTGTCTTGTTTCACCCACAGTGTCCGCTGTAACTGCACTGTAGCACCGTCTTGTTGTGTGAATGAAAATTTCCATTCTTCCATATTCTCGTTTTTATTATTATTATTATTATTATTATTATTTTCTTTCAGTTTACTTGCCTGCACATCTTCACTGCAGGATGCATAACTTTAGTCTTCAAAGTTATTGTAAAAAGATCTTTTTTTCCACTTACTTACTTTTAAAAGTAAAAGTAAAACAAAGCACCGTACTCAGCTCAGACTTGATGTTTGACGTGAGAACAGATCAGGCTACACGAAGAGGCCATTGAGATTAAACTCCTCTTGCTCACTGTACCTGCTGTTAGGGCCGTGATAAAATGGACGTGCACTCTTGGTCGCTGTTGTTTTTAGCAATGCACGAGTGGTGTGAGAGACGTGTTAGCTTGACAACATTGGAGGTGGGGAGAGGTGGTGACCGCCTTTGACTCAAATGTTGTTTTATTTGCTTATTGCGCCCTCTCAGCTGCTTCTCTCTACCTGTGAGCCGACATTCAGGGCTTAACTGGATTTCGTTCAGAGTTGGAAGGCGTGTTGTCACTTTGAGGATGGGCTGTCTAAAAACCTGCGTGAACTCGCCGGGGAATTAGGTTGGCTTGTAAATGCTGTAATGTGTGGCATTTGTCCCTGCACAAACATATTCTGACGATTAATGAGTGAATTTTCAAACAACTTTTCCAATATTAATCAGCATCAATTGCATCCATGATTTTTTTAAAGTCATCAAACACATTGCACTGTGAACTTCTGATATTATCCTTCACAGATGAATGTGTTGGCAGCTTCTGTCAACCTTTCACTGACTGAAGGTCTGTCTCTGCACTGAATCCTGCTTTTATTTCTCGTATTTTTATGTTTTGCTCTCAGTTGTCACATTGAAGTGAACCCTTTTCACTCTGAGCGTTTGAGCTGTTTCTTTTCTGACTTTTTGTGAGAGCATCTAATGTTTGCAGTGGCTGTTTGGATGTTTGCATCGTTTACTGTACTTTAACGTGTTTTATATTGTTGTACACTGTCTCGCTTAAACTATTTTCTTCTCCAACATTTAGTTAGAAAAAAGTAAGGCTAGTCTCTGTAAAACTCTTTAAATTTGAGACATTGCTTGTGATGCAGGGCTATAGAAATAATTTAACTTACATAAGACTTTAAAGGAGACTACAAATCTGCGGCCATGGATTCAGTGATGTTTTGAGCTAAATTTTATTAAACTGCTGAGCATTTGTACTATAACATGTTCACACCATCTTTGTTTAGTGTGTTAGTGTGGTGACCTTTCCTAATTTGTGCTAAAACTTAAGAAAAGCTCATGGGAATGTAATTAGTTTTGCAATTATTTAGTCATGAAACAAAGTCTGTATAAAATTTCAGATTTAGATTTTCAGTCTGGACCGAATCAGTGGACTGACTGACCGACAAACAACATTGCCGTTCCAAGAACTGTGCTGCTGAAAAAGACTTCAAACCTGCGAAATAGGATCCAGTTACACCAGCAAGTGTGGAGAGCAGGAACTGACGCCACAGATAGCACACTTTTCAGATGAAGAACGAGCAGCCGGTTCACGTTGACTGAAAAAAAAAAAAAAAAAAAGGATCTGCATCCTGCTTAACGTCGCCTCTGTAGTGTGCCTGAAACATCTCATCATTTCTCACCTGGCTGTCAGCGCTGCCTCAGTAATCACAGGTGAGTGCTTTACTACAGGTGACACTAAGCTGAAGGGCTGCTTAATGGATTGACATCTCCAGCCGTGTCAGCGGGGTCAAACACCGACTGGACGGTCCAGATGAATCATTTTTCATCTGAAACACTTGTCTTGTTGTTTTTTATCTTTCATATCGAATTCTCTGCTGGTGCCATATTTTAATTTATTTTTTTCTGGGTGTCACACACAAGTAAACTGTGCGTGTGTGTCACTAATTCGATGGCTACTTAAACGGATTGACCTTTCCAGCCATGTCAGGCTGGTCAGATCCAACCTGTCCAAAGAGCCTAAGAGAGTTTCAGTGGCCAAACACTTGCTACTGAAATCACGTTGGAAAAACTTTACTTACTATGTGAAAATCGTGATTTAACATGCCAAATATGACATTAAATATAAATATTTGTATTGATGTAAATGCATCCTGCGTGTACTTGTTATGTATCTTGGCTGCACTTTCTTATTCCTGCATTTGAACAGGATTTCTTGGTTTGTGTACACTTTATTCCTCTGTACGCACACACCTTTGAGTTAACATCCCGTGCTGCGTGTGTGTGTTTCTGTACAGCATATGTTTTTTTTGTTGTTCTGTGTATTTATCTGTTTCCCTGTGTGTGTGTGTGTGTGTGTGTGTGTGTGTGTGTGTGTGTGTGTGTGTGTGTGTGTGTGTGTGTGTGTGTGTGTGTGTGTGTGTGTGTGTGTGTGTGTGCGTATCTCTGAAAGCCAGTACCAAAGCTGGCAAGGAGATGAGAAATAAATAGCATTTTTATCTGATTCCTCCCCAATATCCGTTTAAGCAAAGAGGAGCAATATCGCTGCGACAGTCACTTCTCTGCGTTTCACCCTGAAGAAGAAAAAAAAAAAGAAGCAGATGAAGAGCGGAGAGCGGGGGGAAGAAAAAAGCACTGAGTAATCATTTTCTGCTCTCCAACTGTTATTCAGTTGCTCTGTGTGTGTGTGTGTGTGTGTGTGTGTGTGTGTGTGTGTGTGTGTGTTACAGAGCAGAGCACAGCACAGATTCAATTGGGTTTATTGTTCAGGGAGCTTTTATGAGGATGATCCATGAAGTACACACCTGATGTTTTCTGCTCTGTAATAATAGTTGAGAAAAGCTTAAAAAGAAAGAAAGGGAACCACTTGTGATTTTAAGATCATTCATTAGATTGGATGGAGTGATTTTTCTTTCAGCTCGGGGTCATGTTTGCAGATATCCCACCATCGTGCGCTCGAGGAGGTTATCAAACATTTACTATCTGATCTGAGGTTTGCAGCCTCTGAGGGTTCCTGTTTAAGGATGTGAAAAAGACAGACGACCCACAGATGGCCGCAGAGGACATGAGGACGTCGTAAATCTGTGGGACCATCAGACAGCAGCAACATTTACAAGCAATCCACTCTCATTTAGTGAGAGCAAATTAAATTCAACAGTTGTTTGTATGAGAGCAGCAGCACTGTTGGCGAACCGGACAGATCGTTCGCATTTAAGCCTGAAAATGGTGCCAGCCAAGTAAAGTCCTTGGCTTCTCTTTTTCAGAAATTCAGACAAACATTTCTGCTCTCTTGCATTTTAAAACCTGCTATTCAACAGCTTCTATGATTTACAGCTTGTGCATGTGAAATTAAATAAGACCACATCAGAGTTGTAGTGAAGCAAACGTCAGCTCGTTTTGTTTTGTTGCAGTGTTTCTTGTTTTACAGTCTGCCAGAACGTCCTGTAGTTGGTCCATGAAAGCCATCCACAAAATGTTTTCACACTTGGAAGGAGCAATTGATTCAGGCGGAGTGCCGTTTTTTTTTTTTTTTTTTTTGTTAGTCCAGTTTTTTTTGGGGGTCCAAGGAAGGTTTCACACCTTTTAATTTTGTTTGGATCAAATAGAAAAGTCCAAAAGTCCAGAACAAACAGTGTAGGTTGTGTAAGAGCCTTCAGTGTGGATGTGAAAGTAAAACAGATGAGGAGTGTGAGATAGTGGAAGAGATTTCAGCTTAAATTCATCATTCAATTCATTCTTCAATGTTTAAACGTTCATTCAAAGCAGAGACTGAATTGCTCATTAGTGGTTGGTTATATTTAATAAATTATATAACAAATGAATACAGGAATTGTACAGTATTTATCCAGAGACCTCACTCTTCAGCTGTTGAATTGTTTAAAGCTGTTATTTGGGTCAGAGAGCTGGATGGAGGTTTGTGTTTGAAAGTCCTGCAATTAGTCTTAATTAGTCAAACTCCTGGTCGGACGTGTTGTAATGATGGATGGTCAGATGTTCTTTTCTTTTAAAGGTTCTGTTTTTTTTTCTTTTCTACATGTGCAGGTACGATTGGCTGCACATTTCTAAGCTGGTTTCTTGGCTTCTGGACTTTTTTTGTTGTTGTTTAGGCTCGTTGTCTTCTCCTCATGTTAAAGTGTGAACGTGACTTAAAGGAGTGCAAGTGTCCATCAGTTTGGGTTTGAAGGTTATTATCTGGTCATACATCAGCGGGGCCTTTGTGTCTCCTGCGTCTTGCTAACGCTTCGAGAGTGTCAGTAATAAGTTTGTCAGTTTGCCTTTTTTTTTTTCTTGTGAAAAGTATAGAGAGATTGGGCAACCTGCTTGCGGATTCAAATTAAACTGCCAGTGTGAAAGTGCCCTAAAACTCCCTCTGGAGCTTCATGTTTCCCACCACGATCCTTTCGCATTTCTCTGACCCCCCCCCCCGCCTTCAGTCTTCAAATACAATGAAAAATTACTCAGTGAAGTGAAAAAACCCTCATTTTGAAAATACAAATAAGGGCTACCTTGTGTGCAGCCCCGTTGAGATTATGTTGTGAGAGTTTTGCTGTCTTTTTCATTTCTTTCATTCTTGCCTATTAGCCCCCCCTACAGACGGTGGATCAGTCACACTGCGAGCGGTCCCATTAGGAGGGCTGATGGCTCTCCCGTGTTAAAGTGGAGTTAGTCATCTTATTAAGGTCCGGTGTTAAAGTGGCGGAGTGGTTCGTTAAGCGGCTCTAATTGAAAGAGCCTAAATCAGCTCCTGTTGAGATCCTGTCCCCCCACTAGAGGAGATTCAGGGGGAATAGGTGGTTATTGGTGAATCTGCATAACTCTGTGGCTATTTATTTCAATATTAAAATTCACTTGGATCTGTTACCTGAACATGATTTTCAACATTAAATTGTGCTAAAGCACCAGTAAAAAGGTTAGCAAGTGTTAAAAACAAACAGTATAAAAGTATATTACTAAACTTTTTATTCAAAATAGTGCTAATTTAATATTCATTAAACCTCTTGTCATAGTGCCTCCATCTTTGTTGTGAGTTTCTCGTTACTGGACCTCATTGAAAGCACAATTTGATCAAATAAATCACAACAAATGTCTTTTTCTGACATGTTTGATAGAGGTGCCATAAAAGAATACCTTCACGTTTTCTTTTGTGTTACAACTAACTAACATCTTTCGACTTTATAGAACGACTGATCAAGGAAACCCCATGTAAAAACCAAGAAGAACCTTTGAATCACAGCTGCTAGCAACCTGCTGAAAACAGAAAATGATGATATTTGTTGTTTTTTTGATTGCTCTGTACACACACACATAGAGACACATAGATATAAACACAACAGTTTTACACAAACACACACAGTAAGTTTTAGCTAAACTGTGATATTCTCATTTTAATTTCTGAAATGAACTTTAGATTTGATGATGATGCTCTGGGGGGCGACTTAGACTCAGAAAGTCATTTATTTAATTTCAGTGATTGTTTCAGTGATATTGTTGTGACGTTTATGCCAATAAAGATAATTTTGAATTGAGTTAGCTGAACAAAGGTTAGATTGGACAGACTTTGGCCTGTGTCCTGCATCAACACAAATACATCAAAAATGTAAACAAACCACAACAATAACGAGTGAACATAACTGATATTTGCTCTACTGTGTGTGTGTGTGTGTGTGTGTGTGTGTGTGAGGACACTTGTGGACGTCAGCAGTCTCATTAACTTGTTTCCTCTGACATTGGCTTAGAGACTGCATGACTCATCACCTTGAGTTGAGGTGTGTGTGTGTGTGTGTGTGTGTGTGTGTGTGCTGTGTCAGTAACAGGACAGGACGTTTGAGTCATTAAGTATGTCCCTAATCATCAGGGAACAGACTTTAAGGTGTGTGTGTGTGTGTGTTCATTGGGTAAAGACAATGTGTGTGTAACTAAACAGACTATCATAAAGTATGTCCTCAGTAGGTGTGTGTGTGTGTGTGTGTGTGTGTGTGAGCTGTTTTGAAGCCATGAATTTTTGCCAGATGAAGAATGTGTTTGCTTTTATGCGTTTGTCTGTGAGTCAGTTTTTATATTTATGTGTACGACTGGTGTGAGTTTGTATTTGCTTCCGTGTGTGTAACGGTGTTTGTGTTTGTTTGTGTGTGTGTGTGTGTTTGTGTATGTTGACCGATAGTGGTAACTTCAGCTTCATTAAATCCGACACCTTTTAATTAAATCCTCCCCTCAAGACATGGGATATCTGTGAGTGTGTGTGTACGTGTGTGTTTACAGCTGTGGGATTTACTATATGTGTGCGTGGGTTTTACTTTTCTGTATATTAATGATGTTAATGTGTGTGTGTGTGTGTGTGTGTGTGTAAACTGTACATGTTGTCCTGCTGGTGTGTAGTTACATGCATGGATGAGTCTGTCTGCTTACACACCTCATCTAAGTGTGTGTGTGTGTTGTGTTGGCTTAATTACTGTCGGACGTACAGCGATAGGAATAATTTTAATGCGCTGAGAGAGCGAGAGAAGGAAAGACGGAGCAGAAATAGTTTGGAGAGAGAGTTAAAACAATAAAATACAGATAAATAATGTGCACAAATAATCAACTGTAAACCATTATAAGCCTGATGGCCACAGAAAATCTCTTTGTTTGAAACAGGGGTGCATGTACTAACAATAGTTTGACGATATATAATCAAAATCTTTAAACGGAACATATATAACATAGGTGGGTAATGACATTGGGTCTGTATTTGTGTTGATAATTTGCTGCAATGACAATGTGTGCAGGTATTCAATTATTTGTTATTTGCTGTAGAATATTTTTGATATTTCTCTTATGTCCCAACAATAGTTTGTTTATTAAACATTTCTTTTCTAATTAGGATTTGATTGAAGGACTTTAAATATGATGGAGGTGAAGCAGCTCATACTTATCATACTTATCTAGGCGATGTAGGTTTGTTTCGATCGTGCTGTCTCTGGCATGCCGCAGTGAGATTGAATGAACCGAACGAGAGACAGATTTGAAGAAAGAAAGAGGTCCAGTGTTGAGAGAGAGAGAGAGAGAGATCATCACTGACGCAGAGAAACATCAGAACGATGAGTGTGGATGGAGAGCGAGTCGGGAAGCTGGAGATGATGGAAGGAAGCAGTGGGTGTAGAGCCTCTTAGCCATCACCATGAAAGCTGCTTTTCCACTCGTTTAGGGCGCCAGGCTCTGCTCCCTAAATAGCTAAAACATAATCGGTGACATCAAGACACCGAGGGCTAACGCGCACTTAAATATCTAAAATTAGGGAGCAGAATGGGCGTCTGTTTTTTCCCTCTGCAGCCTGCAGATGCAGCCGAAGTAGAAGAAGTACTTCTTCTATTGATCCTGAACTTCTGCTGACCTTCATCTCCATCTTCAACAGGAACCGTTTTGTTTTGTATAATAACTGGCGATTCACTGAGAGACTTTTTTTTTTTTTTTAAAACAGTTCACTGATTTGTTGTGTTTATGTAATGTTAGATTCAAGCATCAGTTAGCTTTAGATTTGCTTATATTTGCTTTGGATTGAATACCTGCTCTTTACCTCAGCAGTCAGTACATTGTCTATCGAAGCTTCTCTGAGCCATCTGTCAAATGTTTTGTTCGACCTCACCCTTTTTAGTGAAAGGGACCATGACACACTTTAACTCCTTCACTTTGGGCAGCGACACGAAGGCAGTGCTCGATCAGTTTACTGTTGTGTGCGTGCAGATTTCTTTCATTCATCAAAGTGAAACAGAGTACACAACATTTACACGGTTTCCTCCTCAACCATCTGCTCCACAAGACGATGTCAAATGGATGTGATGTGCAGGTCGGATTTGGAAAGGAGATCGTCTCATTTCCCCACCAGCAACTGAGCATTATGTCACAATGTTAAAGAATATAAAATCACATACACTGCTCACACAAATGGCTTTAAAGAGTGAAACATTATTTGTTTAAGACCAAATATTTATATTATAATGACCAGATTTAAACATGCAAAGTTACTGTTAGACTGTAAAGTTATGCACTGAACACTCTCTGCTTTGTTCTGTGAAGTTTTAAAGTGTCACGTGATGGGAAATGTGCAGTGGAGGCCGACAGTCCCATTTGTTTCTGACAATCAAACTAATGTCTCTGCATTAATGTGCTGTTGATTTATTGTTATGCACCATCAACGCACAAAGGGAGACTTCTCTCACGGCTGCCATAATACAGTTTGTCTACTGGATCCCTTCCAATGTGTCTAAACACATGTGGAGAAGAAGAGAGAGGATTGTTTTCTTTTTTCACTGGTTCCTCAAAATAAAAATGTTTTTCCTCCTTGAACAACTACCTGAGACAAATTCAGCCTGATCCTACAACCATGAATGAGTTAAAGTTATTTATGTTATTATTTTTTACTGCAGTTATCCAAAAACGGAGTCATTTAATGTTGATGTGTAAACTTCACTTTGCTTTAACCTTTACCTTTCCAGTTATTTACTTCTATTGCAGCTTGTTGCTCGCATTTGCATTGAATAAATAAAGTTTATGCCATTTAAATGAAGTCTGTTGGTAGTTTCAGTGAGGCAAAAAGAAGTAAACAGCTCATTTTTCGTGATCCTTCATGTTTTTATGTGTCAGTTTCTCTCTGAGTGATGTCAGATTACAGATGGTGTCAAACTAAAATAAATAAGAATTTTTAAAAGACATTGATGTTTGGTGATAATCTGTTTTATGCATCATAAAATCCAGATCAAGCAGTCTCATGTTTGTGCGCCTGTGTGTAGATTTGTATGTCTTGTGTGTGTATGTGGGGTCTTTGGATGAGAAGCAGACCCAACTGTGGGCTCATACATTAGTTTAATACATCAAATTATATATGTGGTTAAAACCATGCAAATGTGTTTGTATTTATATGTGTGTGTGTGTCACCCTGGGGAATTAAAATAAATCCAACATGCCCTCAGATCTATATCAAAGAATGTCTGAACGATTCAGATGTGCCCTTGAGCACCACCACACACACACACATACGCTCGCTGTGTGAACTTGCTCATATCTCATGTTAATGTCTTTTTCTTTTATCTCCTAAGACATCAGATGTAAGAGACAACTTCTTAGAGATAAGCATCACTTAAACACACAGATACACAAACACAAACAGCTCAGAAAAAAAAATCTTGCAGTTTGCTGCCTGGCCGCATTACGGTTGTGTGTTGTTGTATGTGACTGTACGTGCACATTGTTGTGTTTACGTGTATCTTTACATGCTTGTGTGTCCACTTGCCACGAGTTGTGTTTGTGCAGGAACACCTCCTAATTTGTTTGCATTTGAGCACCTCCCTTTTTGTTTGTGGTTGGATGTGTGTGTCCGTGTGTGTGTGTGTGTGTGTGTGTGTGTGTGACCATGTCCCTTTTAACGTTCCAGTGGCCCACATGAGGAATGCACCCTGCGTGGCTACAGCCGGCTCACTATAAATCACAACGACAAAGGCCGGAGTCGTGCGCTGGGAAAACGGCTTGTTACTGCTGAAATGTCGGCGCGCTCACCTCCAACCACACATCTCTGTCTGCGGCACAACCTACCAACGCCCTTGGAGGAAGACACTCACAGAGGCGCACAGACATCCAGGGAACACCCGACAACAGAAAACCTCAGCTAACAATGCTTCTTTTCACACGATACACACAGTGATACACTATCAGCAGGCAGCGAGTAGGAATATTTCCACAGCACAGATAATGTTATATAGCAGTGTGTGCTCCTTTCAGAATTTGTTATGTATAATATTCATTTAAAAAAACAGGCAAAACAGGTATTCTCAAAAGAAAATCACTTTTGATTTTACATAAAAGTCCAAACGATGGAGCTGACTGCTGGTTAGAGCCTCTTTCTATTTTTTTCCCAACAGGATGCAAAGCTAAGTGTTTTGCTCATCAAATTGATTTCCCTTCAGCTTAATATCTTCATATTTCACACTGCTGTGACGAGATCAGTATATATGCAAATCCGAGTGAGTGTTTTGCTTGTTTTAATGGTGTTGGAGTTTTACTTGTTAAAAACTGTGGTTTCTGGTTAACGTGTGATTAACCCCGAACTCCTCTTGTTTTAATGGTGTTGGAGTTTTACCCGGAGGTTTTATCTGCGCCTCTTTCTATTTTTTTCCCAACATATAACGTCACAATGCAGCATCATAAGAAAACAGACTAAAGGCAAAAAGTAGAGTAAAAGTGGGAGAACAACATCTTCTCTACCCCTCCTTGACGCTGTGTGGATTTGGCCTGATTTTAGCCCCAAATTGATCACTCTCAACTAATTTTGTTTTTTTTTTTTGTAGGGGCTCCTCTAGGTTTATTTCTGCCATCTGTTATCGTCTGACATGCAGCACTTCATAACAGTTAGAGGGGCGTCACAAAGCCGGATTAATCACCAGAAAGATCAGCAATGGCACCAGGACACCCTGGCTCTCAGGCGATCGATGGATTTCTGGCATGTCCGAAGTGTTTTGCTCAGCCGTGTCTGGACGTGTGAGGGGTTCAGCTAGCAGACCCGGTGGTGGCAACCCCACTTGAGACATCCGATTTCCCTTCATGACTGCTGTGACGAGATCCAGTATATACTATAGTGAGCTTGTTTTAATGGTGTTGAGCTGTTGGAGTTTTGAGGGACTTGTTAAAAACTGTGGTTTGGAGACTGTTAAGATATAAAACTGAGCCTTGCTGCCAAAGGTGGGATCACACTTCTCAGCCTCTCAGAGTGTTACGCCATCATACATACGTCGTTGTTGGCTGCCTCTTTCTATTTTTTTCCCAACTTTGTGGACTGAAGCCTCCACATGCTTTTTAAACTTTGGCTTGTTCTAAAGCTTGGTTCGCATTATTGGAAGTATCATGTCTGCCCTTTGTCAGGACATAACTAGCCAGGGGCCGGAGGGACTGACAAAGAGATGTTGTCCGTTTAAGCTTAATAGGCGGTTTCTTGAAGCGGCATATTTCACACGATTGATGGAGAGGTTGCTCAATGCAAATGGAGAGGGCACTGCAGGGTCTGGTGCAGCTTTCAAGTGGCTCTCGAATCAAAAAGTGACCGAAGGACAAGAGTAAAAGTGGGCGCTAAGCTCCCTTAGAATGGGGAAGCTGGTGTAATTTAAAAAGATTAAATTCAAGTGAACGCTGGGGTGTCCCGGAAGAGCTGGAGGAAGTGTCCCAGAGCTGGGCAAGTCTGGGCATCTCTGCTCTCAGACTGCTGCCTCCGCGACCCGGTCCCGGACTAAGCGGATGAAGAAGATGAAGATGAACATCTTCTCTACCGCCTGCTGCAGTTGCAATGATTTTCCGATGGAGCCATTATTCCCATGACCATAAGTAGACATGAAACATACGCATAGGTCACTTTGTTTTTATTGTTTCAGTGCTCAAACTGATGCTGTTATTTTACTTTTGCATTCATGTTCTGAAGAGCAGCTTAGAAATCCCAAATATCTCAGATGGCCTTCGATTCATTACCTGTGAGGATGGTTGATCAAACTTCTCGGCACAGACACACACATATGTAAAATCATAAATGCACAGATGCATAAACTTGTATTGAAATAGACACACTTATTAAGGAACATACACACACATGAATAAAACACTCACATATTCACACTCACAGAAACACCCTTTACCCAGAAATACTTAAATAGTTAACACGGTGGGGACAGATTTGTGTCCCAAGATGGGAGTTTGTCCTCTCTCTCACACACACACACACACATACTCACACACACAGGACATAACAAAGTCAGCTGCAGACAGAGTACTGATGGAGACCTTCATGCTTTACAGCATACTGAATGGGCGTGTGTGTGTGTGTGTGTTACGTAATCATCATGTGGAGACAAAATCTGTTCACACAGTCACTCTTTGGGGAATTACCACCCATACCATCCGGAGACACTTTAACTTTAATTGTTGCTTATCTAGTCATGAATATTAAATATTGTGGAGAAATACTTCAAATTTTGGTGTTTTAAACTTTGAATTTTAACAAGCTTCAGCCTCCTTCAGGGAAAAGATTTGCTACTATAATAAGAGGATTTACAAGTGTGTATTTTTGTGTCTTTAAGAGATCCAGAGTTCTGCAAGTCCGACAGGACCAGACTTTAAAAGACATGAAAGTTTCATGTAATGCTTCTGGGAAAGCTGCATTTTGAAAGACTTTGGTTTGATTATTACCACTTTAAACAACAAAGTCATTTATATCAAGGCTGTAAATCTTTAATTATCTGCTGCTCCATCACGTTTTATTCTCCTGCACGTTTATGCATCGAGGTCTGTTCATATTTGTGGGCTTGAGTGTCCGTGGCACTGGTGATTTTGTTCGAGGCCTAAAATAAGTCTGTTTGTAACACTTGTTGCACTAGAAGTGTTGCAGTTATTTGTTTTAATGCCATCATCTCGAGATCACAACTTAATTATGTCGTTAACTCGAGGCAACAAAGCTGATTTTTTTTTTTCTCCAAAATGAGTGTGTGGTTCATTTGAGCACAGCTGATTTCAACCTTCAAGATCACTGTGATGACTGTCAGGGAGGATCCATAACTGATCAATAATTAAGGCCTAAATGTGGAGTTTGCTTTGCTGCAGTTTCTTCATTGGAGCAGACAATCTGGTTTTATAGTCTCCAAAGATGAGAGGTTGACCCATCTCTCTGCTTCAGCCAGCAGCTGCTCAAATAAAGCCGTTATATATATTATATAGAAATAATGAAGACATTATTAAGCTCATCCACTGTACATAATGACCCCCACAGCATCTCCACAGAGCCTACAGACACCTGCTGATGGAAACTAACTGGAAATAAACACACAAACATTACAAGGAACAAGAGAACAACAGGTTTATCTTGTTATCTCAAGATAATGGCATAAAAAAGTACAAGCAAATATAATAAGAATATTTCAGTCCTTGGGATTGTATTTTATTTTTTCTATAAAATGTTTTACAGGTTGTCAGGTAGGGGAAAAAACACTCTTAAGCTTTCGATCAAGATCAAGATTCAATATTCATTTCATAAACAGTCTTCAAATGTGTGCTTTAAAGGAACACATAGTGGAGAAACAGCAGGTGGAGACATTAAATTTTGCTGATTTGTGTCTATTGATATCTGAAACCAATGAAAAATGACATTCAAGAGCAACATGTGTTCCCCCAAAACCATCCATTTCACTGGAGCTGCTTTCTACTCTTGAAAAATACATAAATTTTAATTACTGTGAGCCTCAAACAAAATCTATAGTTTACTGTATGTATGTAATTAATGAAATTTGTGATTATAATTATCTGATCTGATGCTTTAGCAGCAGTGTTTTGGGAACTTCAAAGTCAATGAATCTCCATTTAATCCATGCCAGCAGATACGAAATAATCAATATGTTGTTTTTTTTACTCAGATTTGGCAGCAAAATAATTAATCTATTATCTTTTAAATATTTAGGTTTCTACTTATGTTATTCTCTATGGAGTGTTATGATTCAGGCAGGTTTAATACTCGGTGGTGCAGTGGAGGGTAAAGTAAAAGTGAAAATCAAATACATTCAGTCTGAATTGATAGGAGCCGACTGGAGGTCATACGGTCTGCCCACCTTCTGATTTAGCGCCGCGTCACTGATAATATCCTGCTGCTGCTGTGATAATGTCCTTTCCACATCCTGCTCCGCATTACCAGTTATGCCACCGCACTCATTTAATACTACACAGGTGGTTTCACCGTCTCGCCCCGTTCGACAAATCCGATTCTGTCTGTCGAGCTTCGGCTTGTGAAATCTAATTCTGACTCCATCACGCTGTTCGGCTGTTAGACTGTCTGCCAGTCTTTGTTTCCTGCCTTTCCATTCTTCCATTACTTTCTTTGTTTCTTTACTTGTTGCCTCTTTCATTTTGTCCTTCATTCTTTACTTTCTTTCTCGTCCTCTCTCTGCCTCTGCACGTCATTTTTACTTTCTCATCCGTTTTTTCCTCCTCCTTTCTCTACATGTTTCTGTCTTTACTTCCTACTTTTAGTGTCTTTTTCTTTCTTCCTCTTATTTTGCATCCTCCTTTCCTTTCCTGCATCCTCTTTATTGACTTCCTTGCCTTCTTTTCAACCTGCCTCTACATCTCCTTTTTTTCATCCTTCCTCTCATTTTACTTACTTTCTTTCCATTTTCCTACCCTCCTTTCTTCATTCTTCCTTCTGCTTGCCTTTACGTATGTTTTTTTTTTACTTGTCTTCTTATTTTTCCGGCCTTCTTGCCTTTTCCTCCTCACCTGCCTGTTCGTCTCTTCTCGTCTCTTTGTGTCTCTGCCTGTCTGTCAGCCTCTCCGTCTGCCTGTCTCGCCTCTCCACCTTCCTCCCAGGCTGTGCTGGTTCATTACTCTGCGTGCCGCCGTGATGTGATTTCAATGCAAATAGCGAGCGAAACACAAATGGATCAGGTTCTCCGCTCAGAGAGAGAGAGAGAGATCTGTCGAGTGAGCGAGTATGAGGCGGCGAGCGACTTCCATTCTTCTGATTTCCCAAATGGAGAAGCATAACCATCTATCACTCCTGCAGAGAAGTGTGTGTGTGTGTGTGTGTGTGTGGTTGGATGTCGTCGCTTCATGTAGCGAGCGCAGCTGCAAATCACTGTCAATCACATAAAATCCTGTCTCCAATTTCTGTGAAATGCACACTGGTACATTTGCAAGTCCGCATGTTCTTACACATTCATGCACACACACACACACAGGGAGACCACCTGCATGGGAATTTAAGACTATCTCTTTGATAGTGGAAGTAACATCTGAGTGGTAAATGGAGATTCTCAGTTTCCGTGGCTGAAAGCGGGACTCCCCGCTGTAATGACTTCACACTCACAGACGTCACTATTTTCTCTTTTCATCTTTTTCTCTCTCTTTTTTTTTTTTAATTTTTGTTCTCCGGGCTTCTCTCACTCTGCAGGATTAATACACACTTGTTTTGTGTTTCTTTGTCAGTTCTGTGCAATTTGAAGACACTTTATGAGCCGTAACTTTGAGATAACGTGTATTAATGAGGAAAAAAAAGTAGTTTATGGTGCAATAAAGAGCCGACTGTCAAAAAGACAAGCAGAAATTCCAACAGTGATCGTGATGATGTACAGAAAAGATTAACATTAAGAAATAAAAATCAACTCCTTGAAAGATAGCAGCTTAAATAAATGGTTTAATAATAGTCGGGTTCTCAAATGAACGTTTAATCAGGTTATGCTCACTGTTATCTCCCAAATCTGAAGTCCACTGCAGCTCAAAGGAATACATTATAAATGACAAATTTTTACCAATAAAACAAACTCAAAAAACAAATTACACGACCGATTTACGATGATGTAGCAGAAAGACTCAGCCTTGCTGAGTCTCCGTATGAACTTGTATCAGAAGTGCAGATTTCAAACTATATACCAGTTTTTAAATCGTGTTAATCGGCCGAATAAAAACAGGCTTGTGATAAATAATTACCGCGTGCTTTTCCCTGAATATTGTCGTCACTTTTGTTGCAGGGGTTAAACTCAGATTGGAATACTATTGCACAAAACACGAGCCGTGGATTTTGTCCTCCATCATCTCCTCTTTTGGAGGAATGTTTGCAGGGACCTTTTAACGGCCGCCATGAACAGGAGGAATGATTACAGCAAGCAAACCTTAAGACAGACTCGATTGTGTGAACTGATCTGTTAAAGCAAGATTGAAGTTGTGGGAAAGCCTTATGGGGATTGAAAGGCGACACTGAGGTAGCCTCAGGTCCTGCGGCAATAAAGTTTTCTGGGAAGGTTTGATGGCGAACATCTCGCTGCTGAGCTGAGAGCAGACAGCAGAGCCGCGGCTGTGATCGGACACATAAGGGACACCGAGTTCACAAATTTAGATTGGGGTCAGACCTAGTTTTTTAAATCGATTCTGAAATGATACCACAGCTGGTGAAAGATGGACAAGTGTTCTTACTTCAGTTTGGGTCACTTGCTCCTAAGGATGGGTGATACCAACATTTTTCCTTCCATACGATACCATTAGTTTACGGTACTTTTTCATCAATATCAATACTTTTTGCCCCTTGAAGAAAAATCACACGATTGCACAGTGTTCATTAATAACTTTATTGCAAGGTCAACATGAAATATCACTAAAACTCATGAGTATAAATACTCAAAGAAATGCTTATAAAATGATAATAAAATAGATGAATGAGTAAATTAAATAAAAGATGAAAATAAATCTTTTTTTAAATTAATAAAAATAATTAGACTTCAAATTAATACAAGATTAGTTAAATTTCTTAAATTAAAAGATCAACATAGTGTCAAAGAACCTGTATTAAAGCAGTAAAACATCATAACACAACATCATCATCACCAGCACTAGCAGCAACAACATCATCTTCAACAACCAAATGCAAAATGATAATTTCACTCATTTTTATTACACTGAAAGAGAATTTGGACGTTGACCTTATTCTGACTTCTCATCATCCCTTGAACAACCCTTCCTGTCACTAAGCAGACACCAGTGTTTTTCCATGAAAACAGCTAATACTCATTCATCTTTTCTTACGCCAGGGCTGGTTTTCACACATAAATTGAATGCCTAAAACTCTCAGAAGTGAAAACAACTTGCACATTTTGTATTAGCACAGTGGTATCGCGATATTTAAAAACACGCATGGACCCTACTTGCTCCCACATTTTGGACAAACTACAGTCAAGAAAGAGAGTAAATAGTTCCCAAATAAATAGTAAATCCCAAAAAACAATGCACTTGAAGTCTGTTATATTGTTGTGGGTTTTATAATCTGCACAGCACGAGCCAAAAGTTAAGACGTCCATCATGAAGGAATGAAGTTGTTCTTGAAGCTTCCATCTAGTTTGAATCAATGGAGCTGATTTGCACAGATTAAATGTCCCTTCTGTGTTTCTCCACGCTGAATATTGCTTGAACGTCACTTTGCTGAGATGTTTGAAAAAAAAAAAAAAAAAAAACTTGGCCATCGCTTGTCGAAAAAAAAACAGGAGACATGACAAATTAGATTTTTCAAGCAATTTGCTGAGCATTATGCTAGAATACCACGAATGTCTCCAGGGAGAAGCGGTGTGTTTTCAAGTGCAGGTGAAGTGCTGGCTTTGATTTTGAATTACCCAGCAGCTCCTCGGGCTCCGACTCGCACAGAGAGAATTGGATGTTAGACTTCTTCAATTAGAGGTATTTCTGCCGTTAATCTTTTTCCCCTGATTGTTTTTTTTTCCCTTCTTCTTCGCATTTCTTTGTACAGTGTAATTTCTCAAAATGAATGGTGTGAGTTTGATTGGGAAAAAAGCGGGGACGTTAATTGACTGGGGGTAAGTGGTACCCAGGGGAAAATAAGGAATCTGTCTCTGGAATCTCATATTTTTTGCACACTAAAGTTTGGGGGAAAGTTTGGAAAGTCTCTTCAACTATTTATTTCTTGGCTGGAGATTAAAAAACAAACACAATCCAGCAGTTTCGGCATCAAGATATCATCATTATTCCCCTTCCAGACCTCTTTTGTCACCACACAGCGCAGTATTATTGAAAATTCAGATTGAATGTGTGAATTTATCCACTATTTAGTGCCCTCAAATAACAAAATAGTGTTTGTGGCATGTGCAGTACTTTCTGCTAACAATCCCACAATGCAATGCATCCCATTTTACAGATGCACATTGTTAGACACCATCGGTAATTTGTCCAACAGAAATTTTCCAACAGTAAGACATTTGGCAACAGCTAAAAATTGAATTGTTGAACTTGTTTTGCAACCATTTCTCATAATCATTTTATATTAAGAAACGAAAGAAACATATAGTTCATTTACCTCAGGTTAATAATGAATACTCGAGCTTTTGGCTGCACAAACTGTAAAAGGTTTGGCTGTAAAATAATTCATGCTCCTGCTGTTTTCCCAACTCGTAAATAATGGCCAGCATACAGTGTCAGTCTTGGTATCAGAGAAGCTGCTTTTTAACCAAAGTTTTGCGAGCAGTCAGTGACACTGTGCCGAAAAAAAGAAAAAGCTGAACAGGAGCAAAGCAGCCCTCAGGAGAAACACCAGCGTGAACCGAGGGTACTTAGAAAAAAAAGTTGCTCAAACTACTTTTAAAAAAAATTCAAAAAAATCTAACCCAAAAAACAAAGCGGCCCTCCTGCCAGTCACACACTGAGAAAATAAATAAGTGAAAAACACTGTCTCCATGGGGAAGAGCAAAGAACAGTTTGATTCTGTATGCAGTCCATCATTCAGACACCCGCTGTCCAGAAACTAGACACGTGTGAATCCTGCAGCAGATTACTCACTGTTGCAGGCTGACAACCAAACATACATGCAATAAAGCTTCAGGTGTAATAATGAGTAACTGACTATTAGCAATGAGCACACTGTAATTCAGCTTTAGCTTTACAAACTAATTCAAAATATTGAAAGGTTATAGACACATTTCATTTTATAAAATGACATAACAATCTGTCAAATACTGTCCCAAAAAAACGGTCCCATCTGGTTTCTTCATCGCAAAAAATAAATAGTGTAAGTTTGAAACACAGAAAAGTCTAGAAAACAGATTGTTTAGACTATATAATATTAACCTGACAGATGTGAGTGTTGTGCAGTTATAGAAATGGGCATCCGGTGCGACAAATCATAGTTTTTTTTTTTTTTTCGTTTTTTTTTCATTTTTTGGATAATATCACTAGATAAATATAATCATTTTGTAATCATTTTACCATTTAGAGACTAATGTGGGCTGATAAATAACGTTGCTGTGAGGTGGATATGGCCTTCAATTAGTTTCAAAACTCTCACACCTAAAAACCAAGCGCATGTATGTGACTTTGGAGGCGAGGATGGAGTAGACAGGGGCTGATGTCTCTGATGGCTGATTTTATTGGTCACTTTCAACAACAAGAAAAAGAGTGGTGTTAATGACTGATTGCTCTCTCTGTAGCACCATAACTAACATATGGACTGAGTGTACATTTGGATGGTTCACATGCGGCTGCTGTAACTAACTTACATTTTGGTTATGAACTATTTACTTATTCAGAGCGTTGTAGAGGTGGTTGTTCCTCACTTTGCATCTTTTTTTTCCTCTGACATCTTTGTCATGAATGAAAGTTGATATGACTTTATTACTATAGATTAGATGTTGTTATAGAGTGTGCATGTCTTATAGAGATGACGTGTGCCGAGCCAATAAGTGTTGAGAAGCTGTGATCTTTTAGGGGCCATATGTGTCCCCAAAAGATCACAACATGGAGACTTTTCAGCTCATGTGTAATAATGTCCTGCGTGCTCATATCACAAACACTTTGATTTTTGATCATTTAAACCTTAGTTGTAGCTGTGAAACAGAGAAAAGGTTGTTTTACTTTCTCTTTTTTGGCTTTCTTGAACACAAGACAGTCGGTATCCACACACACAGCTTCGGACGTCATTGTTTGTTTTTATTCTTGTTCTCAGAAGGGCCACTTTCCCGAAGACATCCCATGAGCTGTGAAAGGCTGCCAGTTTGTCATTTCTCAAGTCACGGCAAGAATTTATGACTCTATAATAATCTGAGACAGTGATCTTGATATAATATAATAAATTGTCTAAAGCCTGCAAAAACAGCTGCACATATCACACACTGCTGTGGAATAAAACCCAAATCACCTTCATATCTCTTTTAAAGCGCTGCGACTTAGCTGATCGTCTGTGCGGCTTCATTCAGCGTCGCCACAGCTTCGCCGCAGACAGTCGAGGCTCAGGCAAGTCAAGGCGCAAGAAATGAAAGCGAGGCTGTAGAGAAGCAAACACAGAGAAATGTTTTCTTATCGTCCTGCAAAAGTCAAAACCTCACTGAGTTCATCAAGCGCTGCAACGGATGAAATGAGTTTATAGGAATACATTTGGAATTTAAATCAGATTGATTACGGGCAAATGTGGCTCATAAGAAAATCAGCACTGACACTTTGCCAATGCCATCAAATTAAAAAACTGCAAGCAAAGATTCCCATGAAAACAAGGCGTGTTCATTAAATCCATGGACTTCTTTTGCCAGATTTTAGCCGAAGAATCCACATGACACGTGATTATTTTCTCTTCTGTTTCTACTTTTGTTCCGCTCTTCTTCCCGGTACCTCTGTGAAAATGTAATTTATGTTTTGGACAGCTTGATTTATACCATCCTCACCGGGGCGGTTATAGGTGCTCAATAAAAAACACTGTTAATAATTTAATCTCCTCAGTATTGCTCGCCACTTGCTGCTGCTGCCGCTGCTTGGCGAAGTTCAGGCTGCATCTGCGGGCCGAGGTTATGCTGAGTAGACACACCTGGCCGGGCCTGGTGATATAATTTTCTTTACTTTTGACAGAGAGGGAAAGAGCAGAGTACTTTACCACGCCGACAGCTGTTAGTTTTAACCACTCATTTTAGGTCCACCAATCAATATTTTTACATGAACAATGGATCAAATATCTGAGAGCGATGAAAGAGGTCTCTTGTGTTATTAACCCTACGGAGAATTACCGCCTTACTCTGTACTTTCCCTTCGCTTTTTATCATCCTTCAAACTCCGCCCTCATCGACAAAGCAGCAGGCAGCTGACTTCACTGAGAAAGCTTCGATGAACCGGCAAAGTTAGCGACTAGCTGGTGAAGAAAGTGGACCAATGGGGCTAAATATCGGAGGCTAACACTGAATTTGACATTTGTCTCTGAATTCATGTCAGTGTTATTCAGTGTAAAGCCTGTTCTGCAGACCCCACATGGCTAAAAAAGGTAGCAGCTTTATGGTCACTATGTAAAATTACTGTGCAGTTATATTTTTGAAACTATAATTTTACATACAAAATATCTCTGCCTATTCATTCTTATCTGTCTGCCCCCACAACATCCTTTCTTTTATGCCAGACAGAGATGCATATGTCAAATCTTACAAATACTGAGGCCTTTTTAAGACAGTAATAACTTCCAAAGCATGGTGAGATAATTTTCACTTATTCCAAGTGCAGTTTAAAGAATTCCAAAATGCTAAATGAGGAAAAATATGCACTGACTATGTATGCTGGAAAGAAGTGATGGTAATTTTTTACACTAATTTTAACCAATACTCATTATGATTTTAGAATCAAAATCTTTGTTTGCTGGTATCTGCACTTCAGTGATTTTTACACTTTTTTCCCCTCACTGAGTGTTTTAGACATCAAGCAGTGTGCAGTTTGTATAAATAATATCCACATACTACTTTATAAGGAGAGTTGATAACCAAATAGCCTCGCTGCAATGTGTTCAACAAGGCAGAAATTTGAAAGGCTAATACTAAATTGGCTTTTAGGAAATTGAAAAGCTATTCAGAGCAGAAGAAAATTATGAAAGGTGAATATGGGCAGTGGTGAGACAGCTGCAGAAACGTCTTGAAACACAAATAAAGATTACAAAAATACCTTCATCTTGCACATTTCATTTTCACCTTTTGTTATAAAATGGTAAAGCACATTGCATCCATCCAACCACTGTTCACATCAGTGCCACCACCACGCCAATCCATTAGCTCACACAGGGAGACGCTGTTAGCGTTGAAGTATGAAACGAGCAGAGCTGTTTCATGCACAACATTCATAATAATACTTTCACAGGTACTGATGAAAGCAGGAATCGTATGACAACAAAATCAAAAGTGAATCGCGGACACAGCAGGAGGCTTGTAGGAATATCCTCCAGTGCTTCAAGTCTCTCTCATCACAGAGAGTTCAAGGCAAACGTAATGTAGCCTGCAGCGTGACACGTTTTGCAGAACAAGATCAACAAATGTGAACTATCGAAGATGCTTTGGATTTTGTCGCTGCTTTATTTGGGATACGTCTGCCGTTTCATGAGCTGATGACTCGATGGTTTGTGCTGAACACGAGTATCAGGCTGCACTCCGGGTGAGGGGGCTCAGTGTGAGGCATGACTCTGAATATGGAAACAGAAATACATCCGGGAGGCAGAATCACTTAATATCCAAGTTCAATAACTGGGCAGGACTTAACCTTTCTCTAAAAAGACACATACACAAATATACACACACAGTTCACAAACTCTCGCTCCGTCTCCACGCTGTGTGTTTCCCGGTTTCCATCTCTACTTAATAACATCATTACATACAACACACACACACACACACACACACTCTCGTCATGCTGTGGTTGACATACGCTGTGTGTTTCCCGGTTTCCATCTCTACTTAATAACATCATTACATGATTTCCATCTTGCTAAATTCAAACATGCTGTGGTTGAATATATATACATCACATTTCGGCCTCCTGAATATATACACCACAAAAACACACATTCACACACTCACACACACACACATACGGTTCAAACAGAGCATGAAGAATATATACACCACAAAAACACACATTCACACACTCACACACACACACATACGGTTGAGCTTAACCCAAACAACACATGTATACACCCAAACACACACATAAACGCGCACACCTGAGGTGGTCTGGCTTGCATACGTGATGTTAGTCGTGATTGGCTGCGACCCCTGATGTGTCTTTGATATTTTACTGTGTGTGTGTGTGGGTGTGTGAGGAGGAGCTGTGAGTGGAGGGTGTGTTTGCACATAACATGCAGTGTATCTCAGTCTGTTTCCATTTTCACTCTAAAAACAAATGCCGTGCTGCTCTCATCCCCCTGTTGTGTCAGTGCATACCCGGCGCGCTAATTAATTTGATTCACCAAAGCAGAAGCCGAGATGTAAACGCTGTGCTGCTTCACAAAAAAAAACACAAAGACCAGAGACGAGATGCTGGATCACTACATCCAAAATAAATCATATTAAATCATATTACAACCTGGTGACCTCTGGGGGGCTGATAAAGACTCTTTTCCTTCAAACACTTGACGATACCTGGATGGATGCGGTGGACTACAGTTTCACAGAGGCAGAGTAAACTGGGAGCAGACGAGAGGGATGCTTCAACTCTGCATAATTGATTTCTAATAAATAAGTGATGATGTAGAGGTGAGGAGGATACGGATGCTTGTGTCCTGATCTTGGCTCAGACAAACTCACCCTCATGTTAATTAGACATTGATTTCTACGTCGCTAAATAATGGAAATATTCATTAGACGTCAGCATAAAAATACATAATGGGACGGAGAGAGGGAGAAAGTGACCCGGAGAAAGAGTTAGGGAGGTAAAAGAGAGGCTGAGGCTCATCTTATACAACTTATTCAGAGAAAACGCTGCAAGTTAGGAATAAGACTTAAAATGGTGCAATACAAAATTCAGAATATTCACATTAAATAACCAATGCAGATGTTGAGAATCCCAATATTTAATGTTTGCATATTGTTATGCAGTCATGTGTGCATCTAGAAATTATTATAGTAAAAGTAAGAGTTTAGTAAAAGTTAGATCATAAAATGTTTGTGCTAATTTGCAACAGTAAACACATTTTGGCAATAACAAAGAGATATGGATTTTATAGATTTTTTTTTTCCCCTCCTTGAACCGCCACCTTACTGTGGTGGAGGGGTTTGTGTGCCCGCCCAAATGATCCTAGGAGCTATGTTGTCGGGGGCATTACGCCCCTGGTAGGGTCTCCCATGGCAAACAGGTCCTAGGTGACGGGCCAGACTAAGAGCGGTTCACAAGCCCATCATGAACAGAAGAACATCAAGGACCGTTACGTCGCCCGGATTGGCGTTACCGGGGCCCCACCCTGGAGCCAGGCCTGGGGTTTGGGGCTCATGCAGGCGAGCGCCTGGTGGCCGGGTCTTTGCCCACGGGACCCGGCCGGGCTCAGCCCGAAATGGCGACGTGGGGGCCCGCCTTCCAGTAGGCTCACCACCACCCGCAGGAAGGTCCATGAGGGGCCGGTGCAATGTGGTTTGGGTAGCAGTCGTGGCAGGGGCCTCGACGACCCAATCCCTGGAACCAAAACTCTGGCAATAGGGACATGGAATGTCACCTCGCTGGGGGGGAAGGAGCCTGAGCTCGTGCGGGAGGTTGAGAGGTACCTACCGGCTAGAGATAGTCGGGCTCACCTCCATGCACATAGCTTGGGCTCTGGAACCCAGCTCCTTGAGAGGGGCTGGACCCTCCACTACTCTGGAGTTGCCCAGGGTGAGCGGCGGCGGAGCTGGTGTGGGCTTGCTTATAGCTCCCCAGCTCAGCCGCCATGTGTTGGAGTTCACCTCCGGTGAACGAGAGGGTCGCTTCCCTGCGCCTTCGGGTTGGGGATAGGTCTCTTGCTGTTGTTTGTGCCTACGGGCCGAACAGCAGTACAGAGTACCCGGCCTTCTTGGAGTCCCTGGGAGGGGTACTTGATAGTGCTCCAGGACTGGGGACTCCATTATTGTTCTACTGGGGGACTTCAACGCTCACGTGGGCAGCAACAGTGATACCTGGAGGGGCGTGATCGGGAGGAACGGCCTCCCCGATCTGAACCCGAGCGGTGTTCTGTTATTGGACTTCTGTGCTAGTCACAGTTTGTCCATAACGAACACCATGTTCGAGCATAAGGGTGTCCATCAGTGCACGTGGCACCAGGACACCCTAGGTCGGAGGAGGTCGATGATCGACTTTGTTGTCATGTTTCATCTGATCTCCGGCCGTATGTCTTGGACACTCGGGTAAAGAGAGGGGCTGAGTTGTCAACCGATCACCACCTGGTGGTGAGTTGGATCCGCTGGCAGAGGAGGAAGTTGGACAGACCTGGCAGACCCAAACGTATTGTGAGGGTCTGTTGGGAACGTCTGGCCGAGCCCTCTGTCAGGGAGGTCTTCAACTCCCACCTCCGGAAGAGCTTCTCACAGATTCCGAGGGAGGCTGGGGACATTGAGTCCGAGTGGACCATGTTCTCTGCCTCCATTGTCGACGCTGGCAGTTCGAAGTTGTGGACGCAAGGTCTCTGGTGCCTGTCGTGGCGTGGTGGCAACCCCCGAACCCGGTGGTGGACACCGGAAGTAAGGGATGCCTGTCAGGCTGAAGAAGGAGTCCTATCGGACCATGTTGGCCTGTGGGACTCCTGACGCAGTTGACAGGTACCGGCAGGCCAAGCAAGCCGCAGCCCGGACGGTCCTGGAGGCAAAAACTTCGGGTCTGGGAGGAGTTCGGTGAGGCCATGGAGGAGGACTATCGGTCGGCCTCGAAGAGATTCTGGCAAACCGTCCGGCGCCTCAGAAGGGGGAAGCAGTACTCTGCCAACACTGTTTACAGTGCAGGTGGGGAGCTGTTGACCTCGACTGGGGACATTGTTGTCGGACGGTGGAAGAAATACTTCACCGAGGATCTCCTCAATCCCACCGACTTGCCTTCCAATGAGGAAGCGGAGGCTGGGGTCTCTGAGGTGGACTCGTCCATCACCCAAGCAAGCGAAGTCACTGAGGTAGTTCGTAAGCTCCTCCGCAGTGGCAAGGCGCCAGGGGTGGATGAGATCCGCCCTGAGTACCTCAAATCTCTGGATGTTGTGGGGCTGTCTTGGCTGACACGCCTTCTGCAACATTGCATGGAGGTTGGGGACAGTAGTGCCTCTGGTGTGGCAAACTGGGGTGGTGGTCCCTCTTTTTAAAAAGGGGGACCGGAGAGTGTGTTCCAACTACAGGGGATCACACTTCTCAGCCTCCCACTGGGAAGGTCTACGCCAGGGTACTGGAGAGGAGAATTCGGCCGATAGTCGACCCTCGGATTCAGGAGGAACAATGCGGTTTTCGTCCTGGTCGTGGAACACTGGACCAGCTCTATACCCTCCACAGGGTGCTTGAGGGTTTATGGGAGTTTGCCCAACCAGTCCACATGTGCTTTGTGGATCTGGAGAAGGCATTCGACCGTGTCCCTCGTGGTATTCTGTGGGGGGGTGCTCCGTGAGTATGGGGTCCGGGGAGCCTTTGCTAAGGGCTGTTCGGTCTCTGTATGACCGGAGCAGGAGCTTGGTTCGCATTGCCGGCAGTAAGTCAGACCTGTTCCCAGTGCATGTTGGACTCCAGCAGGGTTGCCCTTTGTCACCGGTCCTGTTCATAATCTTTATGGACAGGATTTCTAGGCGTAGCCAGGGGCCGGAGGGAGTCCGGTTTGGGAACCACAGGATTTCATCTCTGCTTTTTTGCGGATGATGTTGTCCTGATGGCTTCATCAGGCCAGGCCAGGACCTTCAGCATGTACTGGAGCGGTTTGCAGCCGAGTGTGAAGCGGCTGGGATGAGAATCAGCACCTCCAAATCCGAGGCCATGGTTCTCGACCGGAAAAGGGTGGCATGCCCTCTCCAGGTGGGTGGAGAGGTCCTGCCTCAAGTGGAGGAGTTCAAGTATCTCGGGGTCTTGTTCACGAGTGAGGGAAAGATCGAGCGTGAGATTGACAGGCGGATTGGTGCAGCGTCCGCAGTTATGCGGTCGGTGTACCGGACCGTCGTGGTGAAGAAGGAGCTGAGTCGAAAGGCGAAGCTCTCGATTTACCGGTCAATCTACGTTCCCACCCTCACCTATGGTCATGAACTGAACTTTGGGTAATGACCGAAAGGACAAGATCGCGGATACAAGCGGCCGAAATGAGTTTCCTCCTTGCAGGGTGGCTGGGCGCTCCCTTAGAGATAGGGTGAGAAGCTCGGTCACTCGGGAGGAGCTCGGAGTAGAGCCGCTGCTCCTTCGCATCGAGAGAGTCAGTCAGCTGAGGTGGTTTGGGCATCTGTTTCTGTTTGGATGCCCCCTGGACGCCTCCCTAGGGAGGTGTTCCAGGCATGTCCCACCGGGAGGAGGCCTCGGGGAAGACCCAGGACACGCTGGAGAGACTATGTCTCTCGGCTGGCCTGGGAACGCCTCGGGGTCCCCCCGGAAGAGCTGGAGGAAGTGTCTGGGGTGAGGGAAGTCTGGGCATCTCTGCTCAGACTGCTGCCTCCAGCGACCCGGTCCCGGACCAAGCGGATGAAGAAGAAGAATAGTTTTTTTTTCTATATTCACTAACATTTACCTTCACTGATGCTGTATAAATGAGAGACAATGCAATACAACAGCATCACAACCTGCAGCCTCCAAAATGACCATAAAGTTGACGCCTCTGTAAAAACAGCTTCAACAAAAACTGAAAATGATTACCCGTAGAAAATGAAGGATTTATTGGAGGGCTGTTTTAGTTTAAGCTTGATGTGGCCAATTAACTTACAATGGAGCGTAGTTAAAGCTCCATTATGGCACAGTTTAAAGTTATTATGGTCAACTGTATTGGGATGCATTGGCTCATTTTCACCACTAAAACCTTCAGTTTGACACTCGTTTCTGTCGCATGCTAACTTTGGCCAGGTGTAATCGACCAACAAAGCTCTTTGGGTTTATTTTGTTTAAGTGATTTGAGGACAACTGATGCAAAGTGGAGGGAGAAGATGCTGCAACGAAATGCTGCGGAGAGACGTTGGATAGATACAGATATAGATTATATACCGGAAATTATCAAGACACAGCTTCTTAGGATGAAAATGTAAACTATTGTTCAAGGACTTTGAATTTTTACACAAATAACAGAAGTCTTTTTAAACTCTTTTAACAAAACTATCTTGAAATGTTGGAAACGTCTGAGATAAGACGACAATTAAACGATAACTTATGACGTCTAAACTGTTCTTCTTCAATCTCACCGTGATTCAGCAGCTGCTCTAAAATACAGCCAGTATTGATCATCACTTTACCCGACAAAAAAAAATCATCCCAACTGGCTGGTTGGAATTTACTAAATTTAACACACCCTGTCACGCTCACCTGGAAAGGAGAGCGAACAAATAGCAGACGGTCAGCCGGGACCTCTGAAGGGCACTCGGCTGTGAACGATTTGACATGTTTCACTTTTGGTGCATCGTTTGTCCCCCTTTTTTTTTTTTTTTTTTTTTTTAAGCTTTTGAAGTTCCAATACACTTAAAAAAAAAGCAGAAAAATCTTATGTGATATTTAGTTTAAAATTATCTTTACCCAATCAGAGAATACAGGAATTGGCTCATTAAGGGTTAAAATGATTTGTTAAACATCCAACTGTTGAAAGATTAAAAGAGAAAAGGGAGCAAAAACACCAGTATAATGTTGATTTCAAACTATGTTCTTCTATAAATTAGTATTTTTAAGTTTTTTTTTACTGTTTAAACTTTCTGTTTTTGTGTTCTTATTTTTCTTTCCTTTCTTCCTCCATTATTGATGAGAATGTTTGCTCCGCTGGTGTCAGCCTTACCTTGAAAGCCCCCCCGAGCCTCAACACCGACCACATGCACACAACATGCCCACAACACACACCTACACATCCTGAGATGTATCTATCATCACAAATCAGAGCTGACAGACACACACACATACATACAAATGTGAACATTGACTCTTTTCAATGTCAGGAGCTGCTATCTGGACTTTTTCCAGGTAAAAAACAACCAGTCGGGATTATGCCCACGTAGAATGTGTTGATGCTCAACTCCAGCATCTTTTAGCACTGCAAAGGTTGGCATTTCCAATTTCGTTGTACAATGAGAATAAAGATATGTTCTATATTCTACCTCAAAATGTTTTTTAATGAAACCCAAACTCAAAATGTGTTTATGTTCTCACAAAGCACACTTAAGTTGGGATATGTAGTTTTAAACCCATCAACAACAACAACAAAAAAAATGTGTGGATAAAGGCCGGGCATCAGATTTTATAACTTCTGAAAACCGGCTGAATTTGAAACCCGGTTTCATCACACATGGAGGGACGTGGCAGCGGCTCAAAGACCTCACACTGACAGAGGAGCCGCTTCCTGTCGTCCGTTAAAGCTGCACCTCGGAGACTGCTGACACAAAAACACACCTACGGTACGCTTTAGAGGAGCTAACAGGTCAGTTCATTAAACAACAAAACAAACAACTGTGGATATAAAATGATTTAAAGATAACATCAAATTGGAGGAAGCTTTAAAGGATAAACAGACAATTATTTGGTTAAACGTCCAATCAGATTACAGGCCGACATCAGGCGGCTGAACAGCGGCTTTGTTCGACGCTCGCCTTGCATGCAGATTAAAACATGAAACCAGGACTTTAGAGCGAATTCAATGAAAAGCAGACACTGATTTATAAACTCACCTTACAGAGTGTATTGCATAACTTTTTATGATCATAATGACAAAACATTTAGCTTGAAGCTCTTCATCCAGCAGGTGTTTTCTTCACAAAATGCCAAACGATGTTGTGTGCTTCTGCGTTTTCACTGCAGAGTTTGATCCTTATTCTGTTGTCCAGATGATAAATGAGAAATAACAGGGAAAGCCCAATCAGTAACACACACACACACACACACACACACACACGAGACAGAGTGTGTGTGTGTGTGTGTGTGAGAGAGAGAGAGAGAGAGAGGGAGAGGGAGGAATCCTATTAGAGAGACAGACCTTGAAATAGAAATCCTGGTAAAATGAGTGGACTCGGAGGGATCTCATGACAACACAGAGAGAGAAAGAGACACGCAGAGGGGGACAGACAGACAGACAGACAGACAGGGGGAGATGGAGACGCTGTGGGAATCTGATCCTTGCGGAGAGGTCAGGCGGTAGGACCCGGCAGAAATCAGAAAACTTAAAAAGCCTCCAGCTGTCAAGCTCGAGGAAAACAGGAAGGGCTGATGGGAAATTGGGCGTCTGCTCCTTTAAATAAAAACCTTTTATTTGATCATTGTCATATGTTGAATAAACCTGCAGCTGTAATATAGAAACTGTAAAAATGTTGGCTTCTTTTCATCCTGTTTGTCCCCCAGAATCCTCACTGTTGGAAAGAAATGTGAATAAAGTAGATCTGTCTTTTTGTAGGGCAGCTGGAGGAACATTTGTGTCCTTTTAAATGTGTTTTATTTAATTTAGTTTAAAAATCCCTTTCTTGTGTAGTGTTTAAAGGTAAAGCTGGGGGGCATAATATTCACTCATCCTCCTGAAACTGTCAAATTATTAATTTAAAACGCCCTTATTCAAGTTTTACTTGCGTTTTCTGCTGCTTGAATTCAATCTCCATTCCGCTTCTGTGTGGTTTTATTTTGAAATTCACCGTCGGATGTGCTGCACGCCGGTGACGCGCGCCTCTTTACGCGTGCGTCTGGCGCCCGGTGCGGTGCGCACTGCTCTCCACTCCTCTCCAACTCAACGTCAGTCTGTCCGAGACCGTCTGCGCGAACACACACACACACACTGTGGCCCCTCACACACACACACACACACTGTCGGACCCGAGAGGAAAGAGCGCTCCTGATTCTTCTCCACCCAACTTCTCTCTTCTCTCTCTCCGCTTCTGCTCGCGTCTTTCCGTCTCTTCTTGTCCACCAATGCGCGGATTTTACTCCTGCTCTGCGTGTTTCTGCCGCCGCCGTCCCGAACTGAGGAAAAGCACTTTAAGGACCAGACGGGAGCATGTAAAATAATCCACAGGCGACCAGAGAAGACGAGAAATGGATAAACGGAGTTATTCTGCCGCTTTGCCCGCAGCTTTTCTCTACTTTGTACTTTTAGGATTTACGGACGGACAGTTCTTTCCAGGTAAAGCTCGTTTCATTCTTTGGATTTTGATGCCATCATGTTATTTTCTGCGTTTTGATGGATTTCTTGGGTGATTTGAGCTCCGTGCAGCTGCGCATGCTGGATGTTGAGACGTCTCCGAAGTCAGTTTGAGGACATTTGAGGTGTTGAACAGACTATCTGTCGTATTGTGCCATATGAGCAGAAAAAGATGATGAATGACTCTGATTGTGGAGATAAAGTTTTTTTCTTCTGGCTTTAGATGTTGCGGGTTGTGCTGACAGAGCCTCTGGTCCGGGCTGGTGTGCGCACCGGAGCTCCGCTGCGAAGTTTTGCAGCTCCGGGAGGTTTTTGCTTCCTCCTGTGCGCCGCAGAATAAGTGAATAACCTGGACACCTGGATGTGTCTGAACGTCTCGCTGTGAGCTCGCTGGGTGTTTAGACGCGGGCGCACCGGTGCGTCCTGCCTGTTTCTGTCCGACTGATGATTGTTAAGAAAACGTCCCCTGATTTTACTCATGCAGCGATTAGATTGATATTTTTTGACTTGTGCCAAAACCGTAACATGTGCAAGAAGTCCATCCTCTTGCAGAGCCGGCAACTTTTACACGCAAATAACCGCCTGCGCTCTCCGTCTGCCTCTGAAATGAGAGAATAAACCCGATGCTGTGATATTTGAGTCCGTTCGCCTCCTCCAGATGAAGCTCCGGCTCCTCTCTCAGCCCCCAGCTGCAGCAGCAGCAGCTCTGCGCGGCGGAGACGAGCCGGCCGCTCCTCCGGCACTTGTTACGCGCAGGAGATGTTTGGAGACTTTTGCGGATTCGCGCTTGTTTTTCCAGCTTTTTGATCGGATCAGTGATGATTATTTTTGGTTGTCAGTCATTTGAAACTGGAGCTTTGCATATTTAATAAAAAACTGAAAGTTTGCTCCCACATTATCCAGCGCGCTCCATCGCTTGATTAAACGCAGTTGAAGTCTGAATAAAAAGCAGCCTGTGTCTCTATAACTGGAGTTTAACCAGCTTATCAGTGTGCTTTTTATTTTAGAAAGACTCTGAGTGTTTGCTGTGCTGTAACGGCTCCTGTTTTCTAAGTTCAAAGCACAAACGTGTTGAAATCAGTCGCCTCTCTCTCTCTCTCTCTCTCGCTCTCTCTCTCTCTCTGGGCACCTTCTGCTTGATATTCATGACCTGTAAGGCTGCAAAAAAGAGGCTACTCTGAAGGGAAGACTGGCTCCAAACACTGAGTCCTCCCTCTGTCTGTCTGTCTGTCGGTCTCTCTCCGTGCGTAAAGGCGCAGCACAGGGAACCGTCACATCACGCGTAATGGTGAAATAAAAAGCAGTCAGATATTTGCGTGTGTGCTGAACTGAAGCTGTTAAAGAACTGAAGCTATATATATATATATATATATATATATATATATATATATGTATATATATGTATGTATATATATATATATATATATATGTATATATATATATATATATATATATATATATATATATATATATATATATATATATATATTACCTCTGCTCATCAGCCTGTTTATGGTGGAACATGGAGAGAAGGAGTCTCTGACTTTGTCTCCTTTTTTCCATTTTATATTGTTAAAGTCTGACTTTGAGTATCGCCTTGGAGATGTTGGTTTCATCCTGACATTCACTCTGTTACAACCTGCACTTAAGCAGTTATTTGATAGTGTGAGCAGAGTGTGTGTGTGTGTGTTCTTGTGCAGTGCGTGTGTGTGTGTTTGTGAGTGGAGGTTTGTTTCGCTGTTCGTTGTTCGCTCCTCTGCCGTTAGGGGGCGATATTGGTACATCAGATCAACCTATCGTCTCTCTCTCTCTCTCTCTTCATGTATCACACACACACACACACACACGGAGAGACCAGAGTGATTCTAATAATCTTCCTTTTCTTCCTCTTCCAGCTGCTGGGTTTTGTTTTTAGAACAAAAAAAAAATAATAAAAGAAATGAGAAGAAACTTATTAAGCTATAATGATAATAGACTGAGAGGCAGTGATGAAGAAAATGATCTGAGTCAGTCAGTCAGTCTGTCTGTCTTAATGACGACATCCTGTTGGCCTCTCTGGTCCATCCTGGTCAAACAGCTCAGGTGATAACGTCGCTCTCATCGCTGTCCGTCACATACAAATACTGCAGAGGAGTAAGTGTTGGTAGAAGAATGATCCATCTTTCTGTCCACACTGAGATCTGTGGATGATCTCACTGTGAAGAGGTGAAATCGATTTGAGTCCCACCTCGCACCATCTTGATTTCCTTCATCCACGAAGCTGATCTCCTCTTAACCTCACCCACGTGGCTTCAGTTGCATAAACACAACCGAACCTCAAAGAAATGGCTCAGCATTGACCTCATTAGTTTTCTTGCAGAGAGTTAGATGAGAGGCTTGATACCGCTTTAATGTGTGTGTGGTCAACGTGAAGCTCTCTGTATACAGATTTGTGAACTTACCCTTTAAAAATGCCTAATTCCCAAGTTTTGCAACAGTTTTATGTTCAACAAAGTAAAATGCATGTGTTCATTTTTCTGTGTGTGTGTGCTCCTGATCTGTGTCTTTCGAGCTCCAGTGATCGCTAATTGTTGAACATCCGGTCGAATCTGGAGGTGACGACGAGGGCGTTGAGTGTGTGTGTGTGTGTGTGTGTTTTCAGGGGAAACCAATTTTACAATTTATATTCCCCTTAATTGGATTTCTTTTGGCGTATGTAAGGACGGGGGGGGAAGGAGAGGAGAAAGAGACAGTGAGTGACCACGTGTCGCTTTGTCTCCTTGACTTGTTCGCCCGTGTTGACGTGTTGACGTGTCGGAGGGACGCGGAGAAGTCTTCGGCTCTGATCAGATCAACGGCCTTCAATTCTCCAATTATGGAGGCCTTTATGTGATTAGTGTGTGTGTGTGTGTGTGTGTGTGTGTCATGCTTCATGTGACTGTGTGACACTGAGAGAGGGAGTGTCATATAAACAGAGAAAGGTAGGAGAGGTAGAGGTGAAGAGGGACAGGAGAAGAAGGGGAAGAGAAAGTGAGAGTTGGAGGTGGGAGGGCAAAAAGATAGACGAGAGAAGAGGTAAAAAGGAGGAAGATGTGAAAAGAGAGAGAGGGACTGAGCTTAAGAGAGAAAAAAGAAAAGGAAGAAGGATGGAAAAGTCTGGACAAAGAGGAGAGGATGGGTGCATAGAGGGAGGAAAGAAGGGGATAAAGGAGAAGAGGATAAAGAAGTGCAAAAAAGAAAGGAAAAGGGAAAGATGGAGAGCGAAGGACGTGAGGAGGCAAAGAAAAGCTTAGATAAGCAATGAGGACATATGCTAAGAAAGAAAAGACAGCGAGAGGTTGGAGGAGAAAAGGAAGTGGAAAGTAGGATCAAGGTGATGGAGGAAGAGAGAGAAAAGAGCACAGGACGGCACGGAGAAAAGGGAGGAGGGAGGAGAGGATGAAGGGGAGACTGAGACAGGAAGGAGAAAGGAGGAGAGGAGACCGAAGGCAAAGACGGGGTGGAAAAAGAAAGCAGCTGTAGAGAAAGAGAGAGTCTTGTCGTCTGTCGCCTCGTTCGTCACTCCCGTCTAGACGAGAGGAAGAGGAGAAAGAGGAGAAAGGAGGAGAGGGAGGAGCAAAGGACGAGTGGTTGGAGGAAAACGGCAAAGACAAAGGATGACAGGAGGTCGAGAAATGGAAAAAAAAATGACACTAAGTTGATTACGTCTCACTGTTATCGACTGTCTGAGTGGCTGTAATAGTTTCCTCTGCTGTGTGTGTGTGTGTGTGTGTGTTAAAGTGAAGAGAGAGAGAGAGAGAGAGGGCTTTAGCTTTATGACTGGATGTCTGTCACCTCATGCCCTACTCTGTTTAGTATGCTGTCCATCTCCTTCACTCTGTGTGTGTGTGTGTGTGTGTGCCTAATCCACGGTACTTATTCTATTGGCCTGACTAACTGACAGCCTAATAGCAGGGCACACTGAGTGCTGGGGCGTCGCGTGTGTGTGTGCATGTGTGAAAGAGAGAGAGAGAGTTGAGGACTGAATGAATGCTAAAGTGGGTAGTGGAGCTGAAAGAGAGGGAGGGTGGAAAGACTGAGAGAGACCACTTTCTGTAGTCAATGATATGCACTTAGAGAGTGTGTGTGCAAGTGTGTGTGTGTGTATGAGGGGCGGTGTTAGCATGCCCCCACGAAATACACTGGAGGTTCCTTCGAGCGGCCAGTTGGCGAGCCGATGTTGTTGTTGTTGGTGAGCTGACCGGTGACGCAGCAGTGTGTCGATGAGGAGTGCTTTTTAAAAACTCTCCAAAACATCCAATTTGACATTCACACCTACTTCGTGCAGCGATCTGGTGTGTGGAGGTCTTTTTTACACAACTATTTCTGTAACTTTTATCTACCGAGTGCAACACTTCCCTCCCTTCCTGGTTAGAAAGCCTGATAATGTACCATCACCACCATTTTCCCCCATATTTGAACTATTATCGCATCTGTAACCGCAGGCTTTTCACCCTGCCTCTGAGTGTGGCCGTCCAAACAGCTCCAGGTGATTTTACCTTCCAACAAGAAGAACAAATTGCACAAATCAGTTCTTTTGGAGATAAATACAGTGTTATTGTAACCTCCCTGATTTGACTCTGGCCGGGGGCATCAACTGAATCAAAGAAAGTCTTGCTAGCTGTCTCCATTTTCTGACAAAAAGTTGGCAAAGTGCATTTAAGACGTATTTGTATCCGCTGTTAGCTCCACGGCATATCTCTCACTCATAGCTAATAAGATCAGTATCAGATCAGGAAGGTTTGCCATCAATCAAAATGTGAATTGTGAGTGTCAAAGTTCAACAGAGTTAAAACTTTGTGTAAAAAAAAGGTTTGTGTGAAAGCTGCACAAACGTTTATGTGACCTCTGAGAGCTCACTGAGTTTGATTTATTTTGCTCATAAATGCTGTTGCTGGTATGACTGTTCCTTTAATGTGAAGGACTGAAAGTAAATTGACGGGATATGAACCGGTGTGTCAGATCGGCATATTTTAAATCAATGACAATGTCATTTCCTGAAAAGTCCATAAGTCGTCCATAAGTGCTTGCCAAAAAAAGTTGACTTTTGTCACCACTGTATTCCTCTTTCTGCCTGGTTTGATTGAAATGTTGTTTGTCTGGAAGCTCATGGCCAGTTATCGAAGTTATTGTCTGAAAAAAAAAACAAACAAAGTTATTTCCCAGCAGGAGGCAAACAACACTGAGTTCTCCAGCGATGGAGAATGATTTCAGACCGACAGCTGTGTCTGCCACTCGGATATTTGACAGCTGAGACCACACACAAACACAAACGTAATGGAAAGACAAAGAAAAATGAATATTAAGTCAACCTGAGGGCGAATTTTTCCTCGTGCATCAACAGAACCGACAGACGACGCGCAATTCAGTGGAAAGCATTGTGGCTAATAAAGAGCATTCATCCATTAGCACGACAGATAATTCTTTCTTAAACGGTCCGAGGGTCTTTGTTGGAATAAGAGAAATGCAAATATCCTGGACAGTGTGTAAAAAGTGAAAGAAATCTGTCTCCCCTCCTTCTGCAAAGGATTTACACACAGCTCTTAGAGTCCCAGGGGAACGATTTGTGGAAAAAAAATGTGAGAAATGGATAAATCGCAACTTAAACAGCAACGCTTGACTCACAAAATCCCGGATTTACAAGTTGGCAGCGCAGCAGTTTGTATTTACGTGCTGTTTGTCAGTGCATTAAACCAAGAATACACTGTGAATATGCTGAAAGAGATTGTTAATTACAGATTCAGACAAGTGTTGGTTCAGATAATTAGTTATTCTGTCAGCATGTTTTAAAAAATATATACACACTATGTTTTTTTTTTTTTTTTTACTTACTGCTGCTGGCATAAAACACAGTTTCCATGCTAATGAGGTTAAAGTTTATCTCTGCATCTTAATACACAAGCTAAATATTCTCCATTTTTGCAACTTGCATGTCATCCAGGAACATCTTCAGACACGCTTCACCTCTTTTTCTTTAATTCGGTAGAGTTTAATTAATCTGTGGGTCTTTTGTAAAGATATAGATGTTCCAGCTTCGAAGAAAAGAGCATTCATATCAGCGTTCAACATCAGAAACACATCAGACGCTTCACCCAGCACCTGTTTAGCAGCCTGAATAAAAGATATGCCTGGTGGACACTGACACTTTCATTATAACAGGTTAAACCAGTAATTACAGTTAATTTGTTCATTACATTAATTATACAGGGCGGATTTTATGGCAGCCCATAAATTATACAGCAGTCACAAATTATACAACGGTGCGCCCAAAACCCTCAGCCTTGGAAGGGGCATAATGGCATCCCGGACGGAAGTCGGCAGCTGAATGCAAGCAGGCGCAAATGAGGTGGAAATGAGGTGGAAAATTTTTTTTTTTTCGTTGTTTGTTTTTATTCTGCGAAGGCTGTTAACTTCAGCCTCGGGGCAGGACGGTGCACAAGTTTCATCTCCCATGTTTGATTGGCCTTTGACTCAAACTTCTTAAGGAGTCCCGCTTAGATAAATATATTTATTTTTTGGTCTCTTACAAGCTCTCAAGGGTTGCAAGAAAGATGTGGGATGAATGACTGAGTGGTTGAAATGACTTCTTCGTTAAGGTTAGGGCACCTTCGTCGTCATGGTTACGGTAATTACCACATGGTTGTGATTCAGGGACCCCACAGTCGTGATTCGAGGAAATCAAGATAGGGAATGAACATCTGTCTCTCTTATTACAATAATTATTTCCTCCTTTGCTCCGACAGAAGAAGACAGAGTTATAATTGGTACCTAATTAAAAAAATGTAAATAAATATTGTTTCTCACCTCCTATGAAAGGGTATGAAGGGTCATCCTGTTTATTACAGCTTGTACGAGAGGGTAAATCACACATTTATGCGATAGTAAGAAATTGAAAGATACTTAAGTGACTAAAAGTTTGAAGGTAGCATGGCTGAGACAACTGGGAACATCAGGGTGGACTCAAAGCATCCTCAGTTATGATGGCAAGACGCTGGCAACACAGCGGGCCTGTGCTCAGTAAACCTTCCTCCCCAGTTGGATAAAGGTTAAACTCAACTCTCAAAGTCTCGAGCAGCAAAAAACAAACTTCAAATCAAGTCGTGATTGAGCTGATTAGGATGTCGGAGGTGTAAAACACACACGGCGTGGCGCATTAAAAACTTCCTTTTCCTCTAATTGAAATAACTTCTGATTAATGCAAGAGGCCTTAACGAAGCTTAACAAGGTTTCAAAGTAATTAATCCATATTTAATAGAAGATGTTAGGCGAGAGAGAGAGAGAAACTCGGAGGCTGCTTAGTCGGCTGAATCAACAAGCTCCGGAGGAGAGAGGGGGGAGGGAAAGAGCGAGAGGATGGATGGCGGATAGAAAATAAAGGGGGAAATGAGACAAATAAGTGTGGGTAGAGGGAGGAAAAAGTAATAAACAGAGTTATGGAGTTTGGCTGGAAGAGAGATGGGACGGGAAAGAGACGATATTAGGTGATATCTGAGCATCATTCACTTTATTCTCACAGTGGCTAAATTTAATTTACGTCAGACTGTGTGGGAAGTCGAACCCAGAAGATGGATACACAGATGTAGTCACCACCGTCAGAGCCTCTCTCCACCGCTTAATGACACAAGACGAGGCCAAAACCGACTGTGTGGCTGGACCGTGCATGCTCAGCGTGCTTTACAGTGGATGAATAGTTACAGGCATCATCAGTGGGCATATAATCTACTGAATTCCTGGATTAAATGGTCCAGACTTTATATCTCAGCAGCTAATGGACAGACTGCCTCTGCATTCAGTACATATATTTATGGGTCCTAGATGATATAGCCTAATGACATCGTCCTTTTCTCTTGCACCATCATGAGATTTTTAAGTGAAATACGCTTTTAAAAGTATTCAATAATCCCACTGTCTCTGGTGATCTTCTGGCCTTTCCTTTACCACCACCAGTAGGTCAACGTTTTAATTTATCCATCGACATATCTGCACATCTATTGGACAGATTAACACCAAATTAACCAAGTGAGAGACTACTCTATGTAATTGTTGTGCACATGATAATAATAAAATCTTGAATCTTGAATCTTTAGATATTTGTGGTTGTCAAAAATAAATCTTGCTGACTTCAGTGATCCTCTAACATTTCCTCTAGCTCCACCATGAGGTTTACTTTTAAGGGTTTGACCTGGTTATTGAATCCTTTAATTTATGACCAAATAGCTGCAAGAAGAATTACAGTCCTGTGTGCTACTTAGCATGCTAATACAACCGTAATGGTGAACATCGTACCTGCTAAAAATCAACAGTTTCCAGCGTCATCGCGAGCGTTTTGCATTGCCGCTGCACAGCCTCACCGCCAGCATGGTTTTAAATCCTGACTTACTTTGTTCTTGTACTTTTAAGTAACAGCTCACTTATGTACCATCTGATTGTAATATCCATGAAGTAAATGAGACAGATGCATACGAGGTGGAAAAAAAAATGCAAGGAGAAGGAGGACAGTGAAATGACAGTGGAGAGTGGAGAGATGAATAGGAGGTGAACATATTGTTCTGATGGTGCAGGGTGTTACTCATGAGGGAAACTGTGCAAAAACTAGAGAAGGACAAAGGTAAGATAGAAGAATAAAGTAAAGTAGGTAAAAAGGGAATGAATTAAGACAGACAGAGGTTGGATTAGAGTGAGAGGTAGAGAGCAAAGCAAACAGAAGAAGAAGAAGAGCAAATATAATATTTGTCTGGCAGTTGGATTTCGCCTCTCATCATTTACACAGAGAGACAAATACACCATCAAGCCACACACACACACACACACACGTCATCCTCCCTTGATGGAGGCGTCTGAAGGAGCCAACCATCTTCTAGTTGTTTACGGACTCTCATCCGAGCTCACACTCACATGGAAAGTACACACGCGAGCGCGCACAACCGCACACACTTGGCTAAGAGATTGCACACAACTGTAATCCAGCATCTGCTCCCTTTTTCTTTATTGCTTTACACTTTTCTTTTTTTTTTTTACATTTCTACACATCCATTCACAATCCATTCATCCATCTGCCCTCTAATCACTTATTCCGATCATTCTGTCTCAATATCATCCTCTCACTCATTCATTCATCCATCATCCATCTGCCTGTCAGTCCACCCACGTGTGAGTCTATTAATTCGTCAATCATCCATCCGTCTGTCAGTCAAATGAAATTGCTCTTTAGAAGTGCGTGTGAACTGAGAGGTGAAACACCACTTGTGTGCATTTAACATGAGTGTGTATGTGTATAAAGATGTGTGTATTTTTGTGTGTGTGTGTGGGAGCTTAGAGTGAATGCTGATTAACAGATAATTGCCTCTGTCGTTGCCAGCTACAGGAAAACGCTCCCTGGTTAAGTGATGCAGGCAGACAGACGGTTAGACAGACAGGTGGATGGACAGATAGAAACCACCCCTCCCTACCCCATGACGGCGGACGCTTCACCTGTCACTCACAGACGAAGGAGAGAAAGAAAGGAGGAGTGATGGGAAGAGATAAATATGTGAAGGGGAGATTTAGAGGGAAAAAGAAAGGGAGGGGGAAAGGACGAGGGAGCAGGAGAGTGAGAGCGATTGGCCGTGGAGGATAAAGGGCAGAGATGACAAATGATGGGAGAATGAGTGGGAGAAGATGAGGAGGAAGAGGAGGAGGAGGGCTAAAGATTGTTGACTGTTGAGGAGGACGTGTGGAAAGGAAACAGGGAAAGTTTAAGAGAGAGAAGAAGAAGAAACTGCACTTCTTTATGTTAAAGCTGCAGAAGAGAGGAGATGTATTTTTGTTGATGTTACTCCCCTTGTGTTGCGAAGCAAACAAGAAATCCCAATAAAATCCTAATAATCATCAGATTTAAAGTTTCGACATTGAAACTTCTTCCTGCATGAATTAATGGTTTACATACAAAATGTCAGCAAATAGACACAGACTCGCGTCTTTTTTTGCCAAAGTTAATAAATTCCATATTCGATCTAATAAATGATGAAACTGATGAGAACATTTATAAGCGAGAGGAGGGGAGCATCCTCTGTGCTCAAGGTGCTCGTTAATTAAAGCCTCAGCGGTAAAGTTTAAGTTTAACAATCCATCATTTATGCAGCTTTAAAGAGAAATGAGAGTTTTTTCGGTGTTCCTGTCACGTCTGAATGGAGCCATTATGGATTATTTAACAGAGACGTGTTAGAAAGCCACAAAAGATGAACCTGCAATCCTATGTATTATATTCTATTAAAAAAAGAGCTTTAGAGTCACAGAGAGAGGCAGACAAAAGCTGACAGACGTACAGGAGGACACATCAGTGCAGACAGAGCCACTGTCTATATTTAATCTCCGTCTCCGTCCTTTGTTCTCTGCACAGCGCCTGTTTGTTACTAAACACGCTATAAATAAAACTCACATCAACTTTGACTTAATGGAAAGCTAAAGAGCAAAAAGGCATTTTGACTGTAAATAACAGAGAACCTGTCATATTTGTGTTTTTAGATGAGAACCGGCCTTTTTTCCAGTCGGACAGAGACAAGGAGACAGGAACAAACTCATTATACGTTCACAGTACTGCTTTACATTTTGATCAAATCCAACTTATTACATGACTTTTTTCACAGTGTGTCATAAAGTAATACTGCAACTGGAAATACTGACTGTTTCTGACTGCTTCCTTTTGTTTTTGAAAATTTCAAATAAAAGCAAAAACCTTTATTGGCCATTTAATATGTGGTGCAAGCTGTTACTTATAATGTAAGCAACATAGATGCCTACAACAGACTAATTTCAAAAGATAAACGATAAGTGTGCAACCCTTTAAATGAATGTTATTGCCTCTGTAAAACAAACCTTTTTGGTCTGAACGTTATTTAAACAAGCCTTGTGAGAGCATTTCCAGCATGATCCACCATAGCAGCGAATGATTTTGAATGAAAGTTGGAAAATATGAAAGAAAAGCTAGCTTCAAACAACATAGGTTTACTATAACTTTGCTAATACTTAAAAAAAAAAAGGTCTTCTCATGACTCCCTGAATTCGAAGAGTTTATGGAAGGAAATCCCTGCAGTGCAAGTCAGAAAGCACCAAAACATTCATGGACTGGGTCAATGTCAAAGTCAAGACTTATCTTATCATTACTTTCACTTAAACACACAAATTCGATATTATTTCGGCTTTAAGAAAGAGTAGAGGTTTGAATTCCCAAATGTTTTTTTCAATCTCAAACAACCTTTGAGAGAAAAATAGATAATGAAGATAATTTTGCAGCAGCTGTTCGTCGATATTCGTGGTTATGAATCACGACTAATTACTGAATATACTTTAAGTCCTTCACAGTTGTATGCGGCGGGATAATGGTCCATTAAAACACTCTTAACACGCACGGACCCACGTGAAACAGGTGCACGACCCATTTCAGCTTCACAAGTGTAGTTTGAAATAGTCTCGCCATTTTTAAAGCCCAGACTCGAGTTCCAATTAACGCCGGGAAGGCCATCGACAGATTGGTGCTTCAAACGGTAAAACTTCATTCTCAGCTCCCAAAATGCACCACAGACTGCACACGCTCATTTTTATCTATTATCCATCAACAGGAGGAAATAAATGTTGCACAAGTGAATTTTCTAAAAAAAATAAAACAAATAAGTGCATGTTTCCATACTCTAATCTTAGACTCTTCAAAATAAAATAACTGACAGCAGTTGGTCATTCGCTCAAATGGTTTTACGTCTTTTAAGCCCATTTTCACGTCTATCAGAGGCAAAGGTGGAAGTAGTTTGTTTTACCACCATGAAACATCCATCAATTAAGGTTTCTTGTAACCATGATGACAATCTTCTTTTAAACATGATTTTTTTTTCTTTAACTTAACCAACTTTAACTTTTCGTGATGGGCGGACCACAGGAGTGTAATCTGTGAGCATCATGTGCATTTAAAAGGCGCTGACAAACAACGTCAACCTGCTGATTTGGGATCAGGATGCAAAAACAATATGATGCCTCCGTTTCTTGTATTGTTTCGAATGGCGTTGAGGCCTTTAAGAGGAAGCGACGCTCAAGTTAAAGCAAGCAGGCACTCCGACATAACTTCTGTTTTTTACTTGAAAGATGTGTTTCCATGAGCTTTTATTGTGTCGTCTTTGTCGTTACACCAACTTGTCCACCTCAGCCACGTTTTTTTTTTTTTTTTTAAGATTTCAGTTTGATTTTTAATTCTTGCACATTTTAATGCAAATAGTAAATAAAACAGGAAGATGGGAACATATATTCTTAATCTGTGACTCCATTATATCAACTTATCAGTACTTTTTGCGTTTTCAACACTTCCACTGCAGATTATCTAAAGCTGTACAGTATGAAAGTTTCGATAAAGTTTTTTTTTTTATATATATATAACTTTTATGTCATTGCTGCAACACGACAGAGGCTGCAGCTATCTGAAAGCCTGAGAGTCATTTTTCTGTCAGGCTGTCAGTCTGTAGCCCAGAATAGCATGACTGACAAAGGAGCAACAAAAACCAAAGAAACGCAACACCAGCAGCAGCAGCAGCCAGCCGACTGTGTCGACCCTGTCTGTGTTTCAGAGCAGACATTAACCACGCCACGAGAGCATGAGAGGTCCTCTCCCTTTCCAAAGATTAGAGAGGAAAGAGATAACAAGGGAGAGGAGAAAAGAGGGAGATTAGAAAGAAGGAGAGAGAGCTTTATGGATAGATGGAGAGAGAGAGAGAGATGGGCGGTGGAAGGGAGAGTGACAGCTCAAGATGTAAAATGAGAGAGATGAAGGGGGAGAATGAGAGAAAGTGACAAAAGAGAGGGAGAGGGCAAGCATTTCTAAACAGAGGGAGAAATAAAAAAAGGAAGTTCTCAGGTAAATAAGGAAAGAGAGAAAGAAAGATGTCAACAAGGAGGAGACAGAAAGATGAGGAATGTCAAGGAAAAAAGTGATTCAAAAAGATGGAATTTGTACATGTCTTTCTTTAAATACCAGCGTTTATGTGATTATTTACAGCGTTTGGACCACTTATCTTATAGTCAGCTAATATTAATTGACCACATTTGTTGGTGTGTATGATTAAAGAAAGAAAAGGGGAAAAAAAGAAGAGTATTGCATAAAAAAAAGAGAAACAGTAGAGATGGAGGCGGAGTGTGATAAGAGGAGAATGTCGGGTATTAAGGAGCATTAGTGCGAGTGTAAGCTGTGGACAGTAATGAACTACTCTGCTGCTCAATAGACCACCAGCTTTGACACCGAACCCCTATATGTGTGTGTGTGTGTGTGTGTGTGTGTCAGTAGTGGAGAAGACAGCTCAGGGAAGGTAACAAGGCCCTTGTCTTATCCCTCTTGAGGTCCTATTAACCTTTGCTCAACATTCACACACACACTTTTCTTTTTTTTGACTGTCCCACTCAGACACACACACGCTCATGTTCTCTTTTGTTTCTCTCTCTATCTCACACACACACACACACAGACACACACACACACACACACACTATGTCCTCACTAAGGAGATTTAAGAGCTGGTTAATTGGTTGGCTGAGGCTAATTTTCTGTTGAAAGTTAATGCCACCATCACGGATGGCTCCCTGTGGAGAGGGTCAGAGTTAGGCTGCGTGTGTGTGTGTGTGTGAATTATGCAGCTCTTTTTTAGCCATCTCCCCTATAAGGCCAGCTAACCAGCATCATATCAGCAGAGTTGCATCAGCTGCTATCACGTTCACACTCAGAAAGCTGCACTCTCAGAAAAGCATAAATTCACTTTGTTTCAGTGCATTTTGTACACACACCCAAATCACACAAATGTCTCCTGAAGCACTTTTGTTGGTGGCAAGATTGAAAGTGCAGCTATGCTAAAGTGAGAGACAGTAAATTTCATAGCAACCACTGCTGGAAATTAGTTTCCATCCATCCATTTTCTAAACCTTGTTATCCTGAGCACACACAGGGGAAATTAGTTACATATAGAGTTAATAGATACATAGATACTTTATTCATCAAGAGAAATTAACAAATAAATAATAATTTTGTGCTAGTTCAATAAATAGTAATAATAAACTGCCATCTATCTGCTATCTTCGTAGTAAAACTTGCACAGTGTGTCAAAAATCTTCATTTCATTTCAATAGCAGGACTGATATTGTGCTTTAAAAGGTGCTGTGCGAGCTCTGCGCCAGTAGAAGAGCAGCAGAATGATCAATGCCGTGCAGCGAAAAGGAAATAGAGCCACAGATTCAGAGCTTAAGGTCAGCTGCTGTGCTACAGTATAAGCATAAGTAGGTGCGCACACACATACACACACACACACACACCAGAGGGTTGGTATGAGGGAAGAGACAGAAGAAAGCAGGTTGTGCAAACCTTTCACTGTGGCCTAATTCTTAGTGACTAGAGAAATATCAAGACTTTCACTCAGCTTCCAGTGTTTCAGTCTGGAACGATGCTTTGATCTGACTCGTCCTCTGTTGGCCGTTTCAGTGAAGTGCCGCTCCCGGTACGATTCACGAGTTTGTGAAACACAGCGTTCACTTAGACTAAAATGCTCTTCTTGCATTGCGGATGATAGACAACTTTCTTTTTTTTTTTTCCCACATTGGATGAGGTGTTTGAGTACTTACAGTCATTTCCTGCTAGTCTGCATACAGCCAATCACTGGACTCATGTGCAATACCATAACCTTTAGCTGCTGTTAATAGGGGATGTATATTTATTTATCTGTATGTATATTCTCAGGTATATCCTCTCTGTGTACTATGTACACAGGTATAATTATTTATTTTTGTGTTGATATTTTTATTTTATTTAATTGTATTGTTGCATAAGTACATTTTTGTATTGTTATTCCCACTGTATCCTGCTGCTGCAACAATATAAGTATTATCTTATCTTATCTTATCTTATCTTATCTTATCTTATTATCTTATCTTATCTTATCTTCAACTGCATTTTGAGCAAGTCAGGAACTTTATTTAGATGTCAAATGAACTTTAATTTCTAGATTATCGGTGCTGACCTGCAGAAAGTTCTTGCTCAGGAAGTTAGTCTTTCTGATGGCCCAAAGATATTTCGATCTGTAAATCTTAACATCATTGACAAGCAGCGACTGAAATGTGGTAAAGGAAACCACAGTGCCCGATTTAGTTCTCGTGCTTGGATCTCGCATCTTATTTTCTGTGTTATTTGCTTAAAAAAGATCCTTAGACTCCTCTAGTGGAAGGATACACCGCCAGTTCAACACAACCACACGAGATACAAGGAACTTGGAAGGAAACTCTCTGTCCTTGAGGGAGACATGCCTCTGCAGGAAGAAAACACAGATCCCCCCACCCAGGCAGAAACATAATAATGGACTGTCATGGTGTGTTTTTGTTGTCTGTGACTGATCTATTAAAATTGGAATTCTTTAAAAATAACTTTGAAAAAGATTTTTTTTGTCCTGTTCAGACTCTCAGCATGAACAGACATTTCTTTTCCTGTTATTACTTTGACATATTTTTTAAGAATGTATTTAAACCGTTTAAACCTCTCGAAACAGCGACGGAAAACAACGGCCAGAGGCAAGGTTGTTTTTCTGAAATGACTCTTTGAGTCTTTGTGATGCGTTCAAGTGCAGAGGTGCAGAGAGACTTTGTGCTAGGAGGAAGGGAGGACAGAAGGATGATATTTAGGAGGACAGAAAGAAAGAAAGAATGGAACAAATAAAGATATTAATGCCGTGTTGTGTGACTCTGGAGGCTGAAAGCAGAACAGCCACCAATAAAATCTACAAAGTCAAATGCAAATTTGTTCTAAATGACTAGAGACTAAAAACAATATGGCTGCTCATTAAGCAGTCAACGCCGCTTTACGTGTCAGGAAACACACCCACACGTACGCGCACACAAGTAGTCATTATGTGCATGTAGACTATTACACGGCGCAGCTGCAGATGCTGATAACGTTTGACTCAACTCAATGGCCTCTTTTCACGTTCTCCTCCCAACCCAACACACACACACACACAGGCCACAAATAAACATACACAGAGAAACGCACCTATGGATCCGCTCTCACGCATGCAATCGTCTCCACAAAGCCCGACCGAGCTAATCATAACTGCTCATTAAATGCTGTTTTAGTAGATTTGTATGTTCTGTGCACTCTTTAATGGAAAACATGATTCTCACTAGTGTTTTTTTTTTTTGTTTGTTTTTGTTGTTGTTCTGTCGCTTACACTGATGCTATGCTAGCTCTCACTACAATAAAAGTGGGCAAGGCCACTCAGGTGTTTTCAATTATTAATGAACCTGCAAAGTCCTGAGAGGTGGTCCCATCAGTCATATAAGAGATACCTGTGGGGTTGTACCTCAACGCTTTATGTAAGTATCTTTAGGTTTTCGTTTGTTAAAATTATAGCAGATAAGCATTTAAAATTAGGACTTGAATTTAAAATACCACAGTGTCTTAAACTAGCTGCATTGTAAGAGAGAGTGCAGGTTTCTTTGTTGTCCACTATTGTTCAGACTCCACACTCCTTTTTACACCAAACATTGTTTAAACTGATCATTTTCCTGTTGCTGTTTAGTCCTTTTGTAGTTTCTGCCAGCCTTGCTTCATGATTTCACCTGTTAGACCAGCTCACCTCTTAATGCCGAGAGAACAACAGGGACAACAGCATCGCTCAAACACAGTTAAGCCGTAATGCAATCAGAAAGCAGCGGGTGAGATATGCAAACGACATGCTAATGACATGCAAATGAGACCCGCCATTACTGGAAGGCCGGCTTGAATGTTTGGTTTGGACCATCGTGTGCCCACGCAGACTAACGAGGCGGCTAAAGTTAATTGAATTTTTTTCAAGATTGGATTGTTATATTAAGAGAGAGAGAATGAAAAAGAGAGAGAGAAAGGGATTGTTAGTTATATCAGATATAAATATTGAGCATTTGCAAAGAGATGTTTTTCTGTTTTCCTTCTCTATATGTTTGGATATATGTTTTTTTTTCTCCTCTCTTTATCTCCCACTTTCCTTCTGTCTCTGTTTCTCTCTCTCTGGCTGATCGAGGTCGAGATGAATGATTTTGGACAGTAGAAAGTAGAACACCTGTTTCAAAAGGCCTCTGGTTGACTAGTGTACTACGCCGCCATCCTTAACGAGCTCACAAGCAAGGACAGAGCTGAACGCCTGTACGCGTAAAGTTTCGTTTGAAATGTCTGTGTACGGCTTATGTGCGTTGTTTCATGTGTTTTTCAAGAGTGTGTGTGGGGCTGTGTACATAAAGTGATACAGGTGACTGTCAGCATATATGTTTGTGTTTTGAGAAAAATGAAACAAGAAGTGTGTGGTGATGAATGAAGCTGACACCAAGCCTACAGGGTGTGTGTGTGTGTTTGTTTATTCCACGCCCTCCAGACAGTGGAGGACTGCAAGGTCACAAACTATCCTCTCCCGAGTGTGTCTGTGTTTTTTTCTTTTTTTTCCCCCTAAAATCCCACCATAAAGTTAAAAATAAATAAGCATGCGTACCTTTTAAGGCTTCAAAAATCGAAAGCCAGGCGGTTTTCATTAAAGGACCCCTAAAAAAAAACCTTGATCCTGATTTTTCTACACACATAAAGCCAAAGTTATGCTGATGATGGTTGATTTTTAATAATTCATATATGTATAAATTAATAAAATGGTTTTAATGATCCTGGAATTAAGATTGCAATGGAGGACGAGGGAGGCAGTGTGTGTGAGAGAGAGGGTGAAAGATGACTTTTATTCACACTTTCACACACTGGGACTGCCCAGGGGTGTGTGTGCGTTTGTGTCCGACTGAGTTTTTGTATGTTGTGTGTGTGTGAGAGAGAAAGAGAGAGAGAGTGTGTGTGATTGGCAGCAGTAATTGGCGTCTGGTTGGTGGAGGAAAACAGTAAAGCAGCACAGTCATGGAATACTGATACTGAGCTGTTCGGACCTTGAATACCCAAAAAACACACACACCGGCATGCACACAAATACACACACAGACACACACACACACTGACCCGTAAACTTAACACTCATCACACAACATAGATTCAGATGCATACTGGAGATAAATATTTACACTCTTCATGACTTCATGTGCTGATCGAAAACTTACATGCCTGTCTGAAAAACACCCCACAGCTTCATAAATGTGTTTTACAGGCCGCTCTCATCCGCAGGACGTGAAGTGAACGATGACATCTTATTCTTGTGCCGACAGTTTTGGAGGATTCATGCATAATTTCATGAGTTCAGGGGAAATGTCTTTTTTTTTAATAGGCTGATTTTTGTGATGCTTTGGCAAGAAGTTAAAGAAAATGTGGTGAAGGTCATGTGGACTAAAAACGTGTCAAAGTATGTGGAAGACTTGAGCGTTACATCCTCGTGTCAATGTTGAAAACTGCTGGCGTTCATTCATAATATTTGAACATGAGCATTTACGTACATCTGAAAGGTGTTGGAGGTCGAGTTCTTCACACCAAAGACAGAAAAGTTTTCCTTTACAGGTCTAAATTTGTGCACATTGTCATGTTTAAATAAAGTTTGGACCTTTTTGGCACAGTACTGTAGCTCATTTATATTGCTAACAGTGGATTTTATTCAAATAGCCCTGCTGGCAATTTGGTCTATGAGACATGACGTGAACGTGGCATCACATTCACATTTAGAAAGCATTCACACACACACACACACACACACACACACACACTCGACTCTTTTCCTTGTCGTAAACTTTGATATTCTCCAAAGATGCTGTCATCAGCCTGACAGTCAAAAGTTATCTTCCTCCCTTCTCTCCATCTCTCTCTCTCTGTTAATTATCACATAGTTCAGTGCTAACGAGCGCCCAACAGCCAAAGCCAATTGTTAGCTTAGCCACGCTGCATAAAGGTTACATACTGCATTAGCATTTAGATGAGCAGGAGGGTCAGAGAGGCAAGAGAAGAAGAAGAAGAAGAAGAAGAGAGTGATTATAGCTCACTCTGTGGTTCACATTAGTGATTGGTTGGTTGAAAATAATGTGTGTGTGCATGTGATAATGAATTTTCACACATAACTGTCAGTAATTTGTTTACCGGCTGGGGAACATTGCTCACCTGTGTGTGTGTGTGTGTGTGTGTGTGCAGAGGATTAATTTGTCAGCTCTGAGAACTCCAGATGTCTGCTGACACTTGACCAGATATAGTCTTATGTGTCTGATTTCCTCGTTTGCACATCTGAACTCTTCAAAAAAGAAAAAAAAAGATAAAGTTATTTGTACTCTGACACATATTATGGACCCATTTCAGTGACAGGAGCCCGACCTGAAAGAAAACATGACGTGTTTTTGAAAATTCAAGTAAATTCAGTGCAGATTTCAAAATAAATCAAGACAAAAAGGAAACAAAGACACTTAAACTAATGCTGCATCTAACCATGAAACTAAACTCGCATCCTGTGGGGGAAAACGGCCCTTAAACTCAAAGCAACACACACACACACACACACACACACAGTTAATAATAAGTCGCTGTCGATAGCACCTTGCGGCTACTACATGACATTTGCAATTAGAGGACACGCCGCCCGTTTATGTTTGCGAGTGTGTCATTGAGAGCGCGGGTCAAAGGTTAATTCCCATTAATACTGACTGATAAACCAGACCTGACTTATTGATCGCCTCCTCTCTGCCTGTGCCTCCCACCTTTCTCTCTCTCTCTTCCTCTCCCTGTCTGCTGCCTCCCAATACTCCTCCCCCTCTCGCTCCAAGAAGAAGGAGCCAATACAGAAAAAGGAGAGTACCAAAAAGAAAGAAAATAAAGAATTAAGGAGGGAAAAGCCGGCGCAGATAAAGATAACTATGAAAATTTAAATACGAAGGACAAGACAGTGGGGGAATGTAAGGTGATGGGGAAGGAATATCGATTTTAAATATAAACATCCAAAAATGTTCATATTATAAAAATAAGAAAAAAAGGTGAGAAGCCAACACACCAACACACACACACGAACTCGTGTTTTCATGACTTTTGAGGACATTATACTGACTTTCATTCATTCCCTGTAATCCTAAACATAATCCTGACTTGCCTAACCCCAAATCTTACCCTAACATTAACATTAACCTAACCTCACCTAAGAGGCAATGATTTACGTTAGAGGGATTTTCATTTGGTCCCCGTATGGTAGGCGAGTCTCCACAATGTCAAAATGAGTCCCTATAATGTGAACAAACACACACACACACAGACACACACAGACACACACACACACACACACACACACACACACTACTCTGCAATCAGCTGTGCTTTGTATACAAACTATAATCATGTCCAAGCACAGATGGGTGTTACTAAATTTCTGATTTTGTGTGTGTGTGTGTGTGTAAATCAAAGTCAGATGCACTGCTGTGTATTTGCACCTGGCAGCGTGTTGATTGATGACCGCTGAGTGCAGGTGTGTGTGTAATTTTGTGTGTGTGTGAACAGTTCACAGTTGATGGCTTTAGCAGCCATAATAGTTGAGCCCAATTATGATGGTAGGTGGTACTCAGGTGTGTGTGTGTGAGTGGGATTTTAAGGATTGGTCACATTTGTAGAGAAAAACAATATGCTTTGAATAAAAAAAGTAATTTATTGTTTGTGTTTCATATAAACTGTGCAAATTTTTACATAATACTTTACAGACAATAAGTAAAGCAGATCGAATGCTAACACTTCGTTTACTTTAGTTCGACGTCCGACTGTCGTTCCCTTCACATTAAAAGTTAATGTTACTGTGGCACGACGCAGACCGGCAGATCTTCCTCGACGTATTTCTGTTGTACCGCACCGTATTCATCATGACGTTCATAAAACGAGGCCTGAAGTTCTCGTAAACACAAAGAATGTTTGGTATGCGAGAACGTGCTGAACGCTTCAGTCGTCGCTCGCCGTGCAATCCTGTGTCCTTTAGAGGAGACACTTCATTCCAACACAAATTGGTTTTCCTCCCTTGAAGTTTTTTTTTTCTCTTTTTTTTATATCTAAAAGTGCAATATATGAGAAATCACAGGAGTGTTCTGCATGGGCAAGCTTACCGCCAGTTACAGTACTCGTGGGTTTCACTAAGTTTGGGATTTTTATAGACACAGGAGGAGAAAAGAGAGAGAAATAAAGAGGGGAGGGATGGGGAAGCTGTAGAAACACAAAATGGGAGGTGGAAAATGGTTGAGGGAGGGAAGAGGGATGCTTGAGTGGAAAGAAAAGAGGTGGATTGAGGAAAATGAGAGAAAAGAGCAACAAACCACACGAAAGCCTGCGTTCTCCTATTAAAGAATGAAATGCACAAATAAAAACAAAGCACAAATAAAATTATCTTTGTTTTCAAATGACAAGTAAGAAGCTAAACTCATTTCTCACACCAAATAACAAGAGGGAGAAAAGAAAAAGAAGCAGAGTGGGTGGAGGGACGAGAAAGAGAGAAAGAAAGAGCTTAATTACGACTCCGTGTGGTAAAAACAAATCAAGAGGCGCAGCAGCGGCGCGACATGTCAGCTCACTGAACAGAAAACCACTAGAAGGTGGTGCCGTTAAGCGGAGCATCGGTCATGTTAATTGTCCGCCGAGTGGTGTGTAGGGGAGGCGAAAACAGCCTCCATCGTTGTTTTGTTTAGCGTTTCCTCCTACTTAGGCACGATGACTGGAAACAGACCAACAACAGGGAAGAGAAAAGCACTTAGTAAGTAAGAAGCAAGGCTGGAAATCAAACCTGGAGGGAGGGATGTTCTTTACATTAAGTGTTCGGGGATTATTTGCATTTTTTTCATCCCAGAGTCAGGCCAGGTCCCAATTATATTCAGTGTGATTGGATCCAGGTAGTGTCAGATATAAAAAATGAGATACATGTGGATTGTTATTAGCTCTGATAATGAAAAGTGACACGTATCGCTGCTCTTTTCAACCGCGGCTGCTTGTTAATTGGTGGCACGTCATGCTGCTGCCAGTGTTGTTGTTTTCTTTCTACTTGGGTTTGTTCAGGTTTCCCTCATTTACAATCAGGTCCAATTATCTTCGAGTCTTCTCAGACTTTCTGATCTGTCATTGTTTTTATTAATGTATTTATGCACAATAGGTTTGGGTGTTTCCAACTTGTTTGTTTGGTTCTGGATGCAGAGTTTAAGACCCTTGAAGACCTTTTTGTGCCACCAGATTTGATTTGAGTGTTTAGATCCCAGCGGTGGAAACACAACTGAGGTGTGCAGCTGTGGTGCAAAATATGAACATGGAGTTTGTTAAATTTACTTGTTTCTTTCAGTCTTGGACAAAGCAATCCCAATTATGGCCTTATTGTCCCTTGGAACCGACATTGAGAAGCATGTAATTTGTTTTATAATTTACCCCACACCCTCCTTAATTATGCCACACTGTTCTGGAAGTATAATATTTTGTTTTATAATTACATGCAGATTTGCGTGGATTGTAGTTCACAACCTGCTGTTTTTATTGAGTTTTCAAGGATTTAGCTAGCATGACGCTAGAAAACAAACTAAAAACAAGTGAGGAGTTAAACAAAAAGACAGCATTAATGTTTCAGTGACACAGAAAATCACAAATGTCCTTTACTGCAGATGCATCCAGAATTAAAAAAATGTTTTACCTAAAATATAGTGGGTGCTTGTCATGTGACCGTTCGACTCCGTCATGCACTCCGTCATGCATTTACAGAGCCAAAAGCACGACAGAGCCAAAAGTAACTCGAAGCTTAATGAGAAGGAAAACACGGAGGTTAGCGGGACAAAATGCAATCAACACCATGTGTTTAGCATGTTAGTAGCATGGTTGGATGCTAAGTAGCTAATGACTGTAAAAAAACAGCTGCTGCAGAGAAGCTGCATTCGTCTGCATCCTCGTGAGGTGATAGTTTAATGAGGCTAAAAACCTGCACACACACACACACACACACACACACACACTCAGAAGTAAGCACACACACACACACACACACTACACACAAAACACATGCACACACTGATTCCCATCCTTATTCCACGTCAGTGACCTTAAATTGGAAGTGGAGATTTGTATGTGTAGTTACATATGTGTGTGTGTGTGCTCGAAGCAGGGAGGTGAAGCTTTTCTTTCGAGGCTTTCCTCACTACAATATACAACTTGTTTTTAGAGAAGTGGAAGCCTCGTGTTCCACATTCAAGTATTAAATCATCTTTAATACGTGGACGTAATTCAATTTGCACATCTTAACTGATGCCTCAGCCCCCTGATGTAAAGTTGCTTGTGTGTTTACACGTGGGGGTGGTGCATTGACCTGAGCTGAAAGCCTCGTTCATTGTCCTCATAACCCTTTTGAAAACTCAAAGAAAGGGCAACTTTTCAAAGACTCTCAGTGACGGACGGCGGAAAATGCTGCGTCAATCAAATTACAGCTGCCTCCTTTATCCCTTTTAAAAAACATCTTGTAGTCGTTTTCCTTGTTGTATGAAGTTCAAGCATCTTTATTTTGGGGCAGAAGTTGAAACTTTCAAAAATGGGACAAACAAAATGACCTTGTGTGTCTGTGATTTTAAAGGTCCCTGTCTCTTTTCCATTCGACACAATTCCACTGAACTGAAAAGCCTTTTTTTTCTTTTGCCTTCTTTCAAAAGGAGCAAAAATCTTATCTGAATCAGAGATGTTTAAAATATTTGAAGCCTCCTTTTAAAAGCCACCCATGTTGGCTCGGACTGAGGGTGGCGGCGGATCAGTGTCTGTGATCTACATTTTGTTGGGGTTTAACTCAGCGGGGTCACTCGTCCCTTTGGATCACTTTAGATAACACGAAACTCGAACGCTCGCTGCGGGGAGATAAAACAGATGAACACGTGCAGCGAAATGAACAAACACACTACAAAACAGCTAAAACAGCTGCAACGAGCCAGAAGGTCTGTTTAGTCCCACGACACTCTTTAAGATGAAACTGAAATTACAGAAAATCTGATTGTTGTAGGGTTAGATAAAAGAACACACCACCAAAGAAGAAAGCGAGTAAGAATAGATTATGTGGAGGAGGTTTATGATTTTTTTTTTCCTTCTGGCCTGTGAACCGCTTCCCAGGCAGCTTCAGGCCTTAAATTGTAATGTTCGTGTTTTGATGCCGAGACTTGAAGAGGACTCTGACACGACTTAGTGACATGCATGGATGTATTGAAGAGAAGTGGATATCGAATTGGTCGCCTACTCATTCACACACAACACGCAGGGCAGAAACGTTCGTTCTCTCTCTTAATTAGATTCATTTTTGTTTCCTGAGGCTCTAACAAATGTTTCTTTGTAAGCTTTAAAGTTCATAACCTGATATTGTTAGATGCTGTGATGCTTCTTTTAATGATCGTGAACTTCTTACAGGCCAAAATCACGTTGTTTGCCGCTGTATCGTGATTGGCTCCCTCTGAAAGGATTGGCAGCAGAGGTCACCCTGCCGTACCGAATCCAGCTAAATTACCAAAAATGTCGATGTTTGTCGATGTTAAGCAAAGAACCGCTCCTTTATGTGCATTTTAAGTTTCTTTTTGTTTTTCTTCCTTTTATGTGAAGTTGCTTAGTTTGTCATGGAGTGCAAACTTCAAAGAAACCTGATATTTTAAATAGGTGTCCATCATGGTGCTCAGAGAGTCACCGAACTCAGTGACTTGTAAATTCAGTACTTTGTATGAGCAGAAAGCTGCATTATATTCATACATCAGCTTCTAGAGGGCTGTGAAGTTCACAAATAAATTTCTGCACAAGATTAGCTGAAAAGAAGTTTTTGACTTTTTGAGGTTGAGGCTGGTTTGTTCAGGTTTCTCTCATTTACAATCAGGTCCAATTATCTTTGAATCTTTTCATACTGGGCCTTGCTCTCCTTTCCTCTCTGAACTCTTTGTTTCTAAAAAATGTATTTCATTGAGCTCCGAATTCAGAGTTTAAGACCTTTGAAGACCTTTTTGTGCAGCCATCTTTAACTCCCATTGAATAACAACTGAGGTGTACAGCTGTGGTGCAAAATGTGAACATGCATTTTGTTAAGTTTACTCATTTCCTTCAATCTTTGACAGAGGAATCTCAATTATGGCCTTATTATCCCTTGGCATCGACATTCAGAAGCATTTAATTCACTCTTACTGGAATTATGATGTTTTGTTTTGTGATTACATTCAGATTTGCATCAATTGTGGTTCAGAGCCTACTGTTTTATTGAGTGTTTGAGGATTTAGCTAGCATGACGCTAAGACAAAACAAACAAAAAAAAAAAGAGCGAGGAGTTAAACGAAACTGTTCCGACGGACAGACAGAGGCCAGTTTTTGCTCGGTGGAATGAACAACGAGAGGGAGAGAGAAGAAGAAGGGAGCAGACAAATGGACAGAGTTTGAGGGGAGAGTGAAAATGTCCCCTGGCTTTTACAAGCGAAGGTGTTTCTGTAGCACGAACCATTGACCTGACCAAGAGCCAAGCTGTCCTCCTGTGTGTGTGAGTGAGTGTGTGTGTGTGTGTGTGTGTTCATGCATTGGTAGCGAGGCAGCCAGCACTGTGACAGGGAGGAGAGTGGGAGGATGTATCTGTCAAGAGTTCAGCGTGGAGTGTGTGTGTGCTCTGTGTGTGTGTGTGTGCTCTGTGTGTGTGTGTGTGTTGACCACTGTGGAAAGCTGTCAGAGGGAGACAAGTTGAGGTGAGGAGAGGTCCCTGCACGGTGTTTGCGCCTGTGTGTGTGTGTGTTTTGTGTGTGTCTTTATATGGGAGAGAAAGTGATTCTGTGCTCATGTGTTTATGCCTGTCGTGTGTGTTTTCTCTTTTGTGTGTGTGTGTGTGTGTGTGTGTGTGTGCGAGGCTGTGTCTACTGGGCTGTGCTAAAGCGCCTGTTCCACCCGACCACCCTGGTCTGGACTAGCTGTCAATCATTTTTGGTCCATCCTCGCTTCCCATCCCCCTTTCCCCTTTGTGACACAGACACACACACACACACACACACACAAAACACTAAAAACACATACACTAAAACTAAAACTAGCTGCAGCTCGGTCTCAACCCACACACTCAAAGGCGGATGGACACACACTACTTTTTGTTTTGTTTTACCCAAAACTCACCACATTTGTTAGAAAATGTTATCCATCTTAATTTCTCTCCGAAGAGTCAGTCTCGATAAAGAAAAAAAAAAATCGAGTCGTGTCTGAGTGTTTTGACCATAACAAGTCAGGTCATACACACACACACACAAAGGTCTTGTTTGGAGTGGGTGGCTGCAAGTGATTAGCATCTCTGACTGGGAGACTCATTAATCACCATCTTCATTCTGGCCACTGGCCTGCATTATAGATGAACACACACACGCAGCAGCTTGTCAATATTATGGCCCCATCTTGTCTCGTATTTCTCGAAGCCAACTTTAGATCTATAGACTGGAGCAGAAAGACAGGAAGAACAAAAAACTTTGGTCCTGACACATCCAAACTCGAGCGCAGCAGTTGGGCGATTGGCTCATTGAACAGCTTTGAGGATGAGAGTTTCCCAGCAGGAGTTTAACACACTGGCTTTGTATGCAACAACTAAACAACAACTAAAAAAAAAAACAACACACAGCCGATGGCCTGTGGGTGCTGTCCCGATCAAGACTGCCCTCCCAAAAGCAGCATTAGTCGTTTGAGCATAACATGTTTACGTTAAAGCAATGAAGGATCCATAGGAGTGATGATTCATGTCTGTTTGCAGCTTTTGGCTTCTTTCAACCTCAATCAAGTTGTTTTGTTATAGTTTTAATTTTGGATCTCACTGATAAATAATGAGGGAAAAGCATATGCGTCATGCTGGAGAGTAATTCCTACCGACCTCTATAAAGGAAGAATCTTAATCTTCACTTAACAGGAAAAATCACATTCAGTGAAAATATTTCCCCCCTCTCTTTGTCCTTTAGACCCCGCGTGCATGCATATGCTTTGAAATCAGAAAAATGAAAGCTTTTGAGTGGAAGGCGCCTTCAGGTGCAGGTTGTTTTGTTGCACCAAGGTCAGTGACATGTTAGCTAGAGTAGGAGGGGGGATGAAAATACATTACAGTTTAACATTTCTGTCTGAAATAGGCCAATGGCAGGCTCTGGGGACATGCACACACACAGAAACGTGTATACGCATATAAAATCAGGACATCAATGAAAGGCAGAGGGGTATTTGTGTGTTGGAGGGGTTATGCACCTGTCCAAAGCTATAAATACACAAACACACACACACACACACACACTGGAGCCCACTGGTATGCTTGCCCTTGTTCTCCGGTTGGGGCAAAAGGCTGACCTGGTTTCAAACAATATGACCTCAGGTGGGACAAACTCCCACACACTGACTGCGAGGATACGTGCTTTTCCATCTATTTCTGCACACACGTGTTGTGTATCCTACGTTTGTTAGAGCGTACCTTGTAAATTTTGCGTTTGTTGATTTGTCCTGCTCAGGTTTTGTTGCTCTCTTTAAACACACACACACACACACACACACACCTTGTGAAGAGGATGCTTGGCTCGCTCCCATAAATTCTCTGACAGTGATTCATCTTCGTCATGGAGGGAGAAAGCATAAATTTAGTCTATAACTGTTTTGGTCAACTCTGAGGAGAGAGCGAGATAGGTAATCAGTGTGTGTGTGTGTGTGTGTGTGTGTGTGTGCGTGTGTGGCAGTCAGTGGTACACTGAGACCTCTCTTGCGGATCAATGTGCGTGTGTGTGGAGATAATCAGTTTTTTTTTTTTATCTCAGAGTTACACTGCACAATTTTTATAAAGTTATGCAAAACCAAACATCCCCACAGATTTACAGATTTAATAAAATCATCACTGCACTTTTTATGAAATGTCAAAATATTTGTTCAACTTTATTTAAAAGAAAATCCCCACATGCTGATGAATAAGTGATGGAAACATGCTGTCATCTCTCGTTGGACTATAAATTCATAAATCCTCAAAGTGCAAACATCTATTCACCTGTTAACAAGTGTGTTAGCAACAAGCATCGGAAGGTCATGCCCACCTACAAAATCTGTGTTTTGTTCTGAGTCATTCACACACAGCAGTATATTTCACATTTTGCTTCGCTTTCCATGAGCATTACACATTTAGTTGATGGGTAGGAGAACATACAGCACTCTAATGCCGACTGTTTGTGGCCTCTTTTTAAAATAACTGGAGGGCAAAAACAAAACTGAATGCTATTTTTCAGGATCACACATCTTCTATATAGAAAAGTTACCGAAAATATACAATGCAGATACAAAAGGGCATGTAAATGTTGAATCACACACTTTAAAAGTCGGTTTACAAGATCTTCTTCAGGCTGCTGTTCATACTGGGTGCCCCTGATCTGCATAAAGTAGGCTTGACCCCCACATTATGCAAATTAAGGGAAGGTCAATGTGCAGCAGAAATGCCTTATATGGATATTTACATAAAAAAATGAGCAGCTGTGGGTATCTGTCTCCCCAGAAACTGATCAAAATGTTCTTATTAGTCAACCTACATATAACAAGACCAGGAGAATAAGTACGAACTGAGCAGGAGAGCAGCCACAGTAAATATCCATTCATGTTTACTTACAAGCAGGAGTTGAAGCTTAAGGTACAGTAAATGATAAGATGTACTTACAGTAGAGTGAGTACCATCCAGGTTCATGCTCAGTATTTGCAGACATGTTGGTATTATTAAACTGGCTGATAATAATTTATAAAATCAGCGACTTGTGTAATCATGCGATTTACGTAGAAATGTGTTTGTCCTGCGGTTTATCCTCAGAATAAACAGTATGAACAGTAAGCTCCATCTGTTAATGTGGATCTAATATTTATGTTTCAATGTCGAACCAAACCAGCATCATGCGGAGGATTTTCTCTCACCAAAGAAAACGCTAGTTCTTTTGTATGACTGACTGATAATGTTTTTAAATGTTTGGTGCCAGTATATATCTTCATTCATTATTTCTCCCATATCTGTACTCAGCTGTGTTACTGTCAGAGAGTTCATCGTTTTATTGTGTTCATTTATCGTATAGAGAGCAAACTTTGCTCTCTGAACTGAAGGCTGACCTACCCGTCCTTCACCTTGACCTCCTCGCAAGCTGTCTTCACATCATCCTGGAAAAAAAAAAACAGCTTTGTGCACACACCCCCACATTAATAGTGCATGCTTGTATGTATGTATTATGTTGGTTGACCTCAAGTTGTGCTGCTGCACCATCCAGTAGTGAAAGGTTGCCGCTTTTTCTGCAATCAAAAAGAAATGATAGAAAGAATAAAGCATCTTTCTTAATGTCTCTATATAGTAGTAAATAATTAAATCAACTGGGCAACTTCCTCCCACACTGAGCAAAGCTGAATGCAAAGAGCCTCTGTAACGTGAGCGCGGCACTATTTTCTGTCCAAATGCATAAATCACACCCAGCAGAGGCAATCTGAAAGAGGATATGAACTCTGTGTATCCTAGAGAGAAGCAGTTAGGGGAAGCAGGTGACAGGAGCTGGAAATCTTCCTTAAGTAGACAGATTAGGGAGAGCAGGGTCTAAAAAAATGATTGAAATGATTTGTTAAACTCAGAAATAAAAGTCCATAGGAGGAGGTGGAGGTGGACTAAGATGGTGCAGCTGCCTCCATGACAATAAAAGTACGAACATCTCTGAATGTGTGTGGCGCCATTATTTTCAACGTCTTGGATGTGAAGTTACAAGCTGATAAATGGGCTGATTAGCTCAGCTCACTCCTCCCGTTTTCTTCTTAGTCTCTCCTTGTACGTTCAATAAATAATTACGATCAAATAAAATGAGTCTGTTTCTATCCCGGGCCGCTCTGAAACTGATGAATGCTTCTCACGCTGTCCTCCCGCATCGTAAAAAAAAAGTTTAAAAGCCATAAAATTTGTCAGTACAAGTTGATTAGCTGCTATAGAATGCACGTCCTGCATTTTCACTGCTGCTCAAATCTGATTACTGCAGGAGAAACAGACGCTCAAGGCTGTAAAACACGAACGTACGTCACACACACACACACACTCCTGTTTGTGTACATGCATGTGTTATAAGTAACATATATTTGTGTATATTAACTTGTTTTTAAGTGTGTGTGTGTGTTATAGAGAAGAGAGAGAGAGAGAGCAGTGCTTTTGGCAGTAAAAAAAAAACACTCTTCTTCTTCTTCTGCTCTGGGAATTCAGTGGGTGATAAATAAGCACTACTTGCGCTTATTCCCATGTGTGTCTGTGTGTGTGTCTGTTTACACAGACGCAGATGCTTGAAAAGCGCTGCACATGGCAGACAAACACACACTCTGAAACACACATCGAGCACATCTCGGGGCAAAAGCTGCGTCCACACTCAGGCAGACAAATTAACCCTTAAATGCATTTCTCGCATTTCTCGTCATTTTAATCCATTTTCACACCTCAGCTGCCTCAACCTTGCTGCTGTAAATGCACAAGTAGCCTTCTTGGACACATTTCCAACTTGGGAAGCCAAAAAATCTCACAACTGATGCACTTTCCTAGAAAAGCTTGGCCTTTTTCAAGGCTGGATGAAAAGGAAAAGGCCACTGCTAAACAATGAAGCAGTGCACGTGCAAGTGTCTGCAAGCAAGTGACTGATCTGTGATTACTGTTCTGACTTTTAAGATTTGATACCACATAGTATTACTGCAGTCACAACATAGTGTGAAATATAATGGCCCGTGCTGAAAAATATCAATGCATTTCATCTATAAATGATTGTGGAAATTTCAAAATGGGAAAATAAATATGTTGTGTGTGTTTCTTAATGCTGATAAAAATATAAGCTATATATAATCTTAATATATGATATTCTTCATGACCCCTGAGGGATGTGGTATACTAGTTTCAGATGATTTAATTTATTCATTATTATAATTTAATGTTAAATATCTCTTACTCCACTTATGTTTGAAAACAGCAAAAATGGCATGTTGTCAGCAGGGGGACAGACCTCCCTCTTTGATTCTTCTGATTCCTCTGTAAATGATATATTTAAATTATATTAGTATAATATAGTATAATATATATATATATATATATATATATATATATATATATATATATATATATATATATATATATATATATATATAGTATAGTATATATATTATGTTATACAGCTTCGTTTGGATGTGGCCTAACCTTCACCCCTGATTCACAGCACTTTTCAAACTCAGTGTTATACCTTTGTTTGTGTGTGTGTGTGTGTGTGTGTGTGTGTGTGTGTGTGTTCTCAACACTCACAACCTGCACACACACACACACTCACTCACAGCTGCTGTTTACAGCCTTGACTGGTCTTCATGTCAAAGTAAAGAATGGCCGTTCCAATCATCATTTTTCTCTTCCATTTCTCTCTCTCTCTCTCTCTCTCTCTCTCTCTCTCTCTCTCTCTCAGAGTGATACGTGAAACCACTGAATTATAAATGCTCATCGATTGGCCCAGCTTACAGCTCAGTAATTAAGCAAGATGTAGCAGTGCAGAGAGACAGCGGCAAACATATTAAAACCCGACATTGTACAGTAATGGCCCGCTTTTGTGTGAGAGCTGAACACACACACACACACAAACAGACAAATGAGAATACAAGGTGCAGACGTTGCTTTCTAATTGAATTAAGAGGGAACATGATGGAGAGAAAAAAAGAGGTCCTTGATATTGAGGACTTCAAGGTCAAGTGAGGCTCCTTTCAGCTTTCAGCAGAGGGGGGTGATAAAGAAAGCTGAGAGGGAGGAAGAGTGGAAGAAAGAAAAGGGGAGGAAGCAGGTGACAGAAGGTGATGAAGGAGAGTTAAAGGAGGATAGGAGAGAGAAGAGAGAGGTAAAGAGAACAGGACTTTTTGATTGTGAAAACTCGTTAATTGCCGGTTTTCAATCTCAAGATAAGAAAGAAAAGTTTGAGCCTCTCTGTCTGATTTTATTCTCCGGCAGACACAAGTTAACTCGTATTTTCGTGCACAAATTGGAGCCGATGGTTAAAATAAGACATAGCTGGGAGGAAAAGAGGAGGCAAAGTTAGACGAGTGCGGAGAGATTAGACAAGAGGGAGGGAGAGCGATCGCCGGGGGGGAAAAGAGGGATGGAGGTGAAGAGGGAGAGACGTAAGAAAGAAAAGCGAGAGGGCAACATGAGAGAGGCGAGCAGAAAAAAAAGAGGCGGAGGAGTGAAGAAAGAGAAGGTGGTGAAGAGGTGAGGTGAAAAGTGGAGGATCTAAAGAGAGTAGAGAGGACGGGAGAGCAGAGAGAAGAATAAAGAAGAAAAAAAAGAAATGGGAGAGCAGCAGAGGAGCAGGAGAGGGAGAGAGGGAGTGAAGTTGACAAGAGAGAAAGTGGAAGAAGAGAGGAGGACAGGGGGGGAGGTGGTCGCCCCTGCAGTTCAGCGAGGAGGAGGTCTGGACCTGCTACCTCTCCTAATGAGCACCACGGAGAGTGTGTGTGGGAGAGTGTGTGGAGCTCAAGTGCATGAAAGAGTGTGTGTTTGTGTGTCCTTGTCTGTCTGTCTGCCTCAGCGTGTGTGTCCTAGTGTGTGTGTGTGTGAAGGTTCATCCCTATGGCTCTTTTTGCTCTTGTACATCTCCGCTTGTGAGGACTGATTCGAGTCCCAGATTTGGGAGTTTGGCTCGTCTTGACGTTTATGAGGTAAAAACTAAACTTTCAAATTCCCAAATCTGATGTCGTGCTCACACTAAATTTTTTTATCCTGTTGACATTATAAAAACTACCCAAGGAGTCACAATTGAAGGTGTAGTTAGGAAAAAGTAGTCCCTCTTACATGACCTTTGACCCTCCATCTGTTTTTCTTCTGGTCTTCTGGTTAATCAGCAAAATGATAATCACTGGTAGTGACTGATGTATATTTGTGTGAGACACATCAGAGCTGACTGACGGTTGATTTATGGCGGTCACAATAAATGTGACAATAATAATTATCAGAGCGACTATTCGTCTGTCTCTTGCCTTAAATTTCTGAACCAAGTCGATTAAACCACCACCGATTTAATGTGTGTGTTGCTGCTCATCTGGTTTTGTGTTTTGTGCAGTAAGGGAGGCACAGATAGAAAATTAAAGCAAAACGCAAGAGAGAATATGCACTTTTAAACTCTGGTTTTCGGCTAAAACTTGCGCCTTAAACTTGGCTTCATTTCTGACAGTTCTGCCAAACACAGCTGCTTTTGATTTAAATTTGATCGAACAACAGAGACTTGACAAACTTGACAAAAAAAAATTAGATCTGAACATTTTTTTAGGGGGAATTGAGGAGGTGTGTGTGTGTGTGTGTGTGTGTGTGTGTGTGTGTGTGTGTGAGGAAATGAGCGGACGGATGGAGGTGGAAGTGGTTATTAATGCAGAGCTTTCTGTGCTGACAGCAGTGTAATCCTGAGCAGGATTAGCATGCTAATAGCGACAGGACCTCATCAGGAACTTCACAAAGCCTGAGAGAGAGAGAGAGAGAGAGAGAGAGAGGGAGAGAGACACTGAAGTTCACACAGGTTTTAGAGAGTCACTGGGCATCTGTGTGTGTCTTTGTGTTTCAGATGACTCATGTCGTCTCTAAAACTTTTTGACAGTCTAACCACTTTCACATGTGCGACAAACATCTGACTGTTTGAGTAAAAACAGTTGGATATTTGAAAATGAACAAAGAACAGAGGATTATACAGCGGTTAGTTTTCTTTGATTCGACACGGTGGATGGTGTGGACGCTTCGGTGTAACATAATGGGGATGTCTTTATTGTACGAGGCTACCTTTTTATGAAAAAATAAATGAACAATTCACATTTTGTCTGTGTCTGTGAATGTGCAGAGCAGCTCAGTGTTGTGGAGTCGAGGTGGATCACATCTGCTGACCCTTTGACAAACACAGGTTTGCATATGTTATCTTGCTCTGATGCAAAACAGATATTATGCTGTACAACCCCGAGTCCAAGAACCTAAAAAAAAACAAAAAAAAACCCCATCTGTCCTTGCATATCTGTTGCATCTGAGGAAGGGTGAGGGATGAAGATTCGAAGGAGATGGTTTGATTGGGATGTCATTTTTGGATAGCTGGTTATCAAGTCCAGCTTTTTACTGGTGTGACATCGCTGTGGTAACACGGCAGTAACCATGTGACATTAACCAAGTGAAATCTGCAGACAACAACACAAGCATTATCGAATGACCAACTGTTGCAAGACTTCATGATGTTCAAATGGATGCTGGCAAATGCGGATGTGCAGAGATGCAAAGAGTGATAACAGATCAAGAAATGTGTCTTCTTCTCTGTTTTCTGTTTGATTTCTCACACTTTACCACTCTTCATCTAACTTTTTTTAGATGACAAGTGGCTGTAATTCAAGAAAGTCCAACCCCATCTCCAAATATTAACAGCACTTCCTCAGATGTTGAAGCAGTTTTGAGGTTTGTGTCTGACACATCGGTGAAGTTGAGCGCTGCAGGATCCACTTCCTGGGTCGTCCCGTGTCCTTTAGCAGACACTTTCCACGGTTTAGAAACTGCAGTCCACAACAAAGAAAGGAAAAAAGAAAAATAAGTGCGCCTTTCTGTGGTTAACAGGTGCCAATTCCAACCACATTGGCTTGTTTCTATTTGCCTGCAGCACTGGTTTAATTTCTACTTGCAGATATTGATTATTATTGAACTCAAAACAGGGACGACCTGGTTCTGCTTCAAACAGGACTGGACTGAGTTCAGCGCTCGGGACAGTCGACCGGCCTGCTTCATAAAAAAACAGGCCTAATTCCTCTGTGGAGTCAAACTACGTTAGACTGAGACTCGACCGCTGAAGGCCAAACAGGGAAAACTCGATAAAGTGTGTTTACCTGCGTTTTAAACGTATAGCACAAACTTAAATGTGTGCTTTTTGTTTGACATGGGCGAGGTAAAGTGTGTTTTGGGAAGTGGGATACGATTACAGCAGCTTGAGGGAGCACATAAATCGATCAGCTGTGTGTGTGTGTGTGTGTGTGTGTGTGAGAGAGATTTGAAGTTCTCCGTCCTTTGTCTGCTTTGTCAACTCCTTCTCCCCTAATTTACAATGACTGTTTGCTGCAACCAGTAATTTCAAAAGGAAGTCACACGTGGGTGATACTCTGTGTTTGTGTGTGTGTGTGTGTGTGTGTGTGTGTGTGTGTGTCAATCTCCCATGCCTTCCAGTCTCTCCACTTCACCCTTCATCGTCACCCCTCTGTCCAAACCAATTGATTCAATCGAGTACAGACACATGTACAGCCGTTCTTGTGTGTTTTTGTGTTGCTGTTGTGTGTTCATGTTGTGTTCATTGAGCTTAAAGTGTGTGTGTTTGGTTGTGTGTGTGTGTGTGTGTGTGTGCGTGTGACAAGCCAGTGAAAGCGATTGGTGGCGAGGTGGTTTTCTGTGTTTTCTCATGCAGAACTAAAGGTTACAAGGCAGGTCCTCTATTGATCCATGTAGCAGATAATTAAAGTCACAATAGACCCTTCAGGAAAAAAAACACTTCCTCCCCTTTAAGACTTTCACACAAACACACACAAACACACACACACACACACACACTGGAGCTGAGAGAGTGGTGGTGGTTTGGTGGTTTAAGGGAACAGTCAATCGCTCATTCACAGCCACCTTCTTACTAACTTATGTTGTGTTAGCTCGCGTTACTTGATCGGAAAGCCACGAAGAGTTTGGTCAGAGGAGTGAATGCTGCACGTGAGAAGAGGACTTAAGAGGAATAAAATCTCATAAAAAAATGTGGCATCTGCTCGATTTTGAGACTGATCCCTTTTGGTTAAATTTCTGAAGGAAGTAATATCAATGTGATCTTCTTCTCCCGATGATTTTTCTTTTTTTTTTTTTTATTATGATTCAGGTTGCTAAGCTAATTGTAGCTGCTGTGAGATGTCATGTAATCAACCTTTATTTATCCATGGAAAGATAAAAAAAAGAAATACACCAAACAACATAATAGCACCAAAAGTTTGCACCACAAATAGCTGGTAAAACCGCATTTGAGTGTAAAAAGGTGCTTTACCTGCACAAAAACCTTCCCTCTTCTTTATTCTCTGGCTTGTTTAGCATTTGCTGCCCTGCTGCTCTCATGCAAACTGTTTTTACACTGCTTGAACAAAAAACACACAAACACACACAACCTCTGGCCCTCATAACTTGGAAGATTTTTCAGCATCTTCTCTATAAAGATACGTCCTCTTTAGCACGCTTACTGCTTCTTTCATTCACATTTCCTCTCTTTGTCAGAGACCGGTCCGACCTTTAACCCCCGACCGTCCTCCCGCTCCGCGACCTGCAACCTCTCCGGCTTCTCTGCATTTTATATCACTTGAACCTGCTCTATTAAAGCACGGGCAGAGGTTTCTGTGTTAATCATTTTTTTCTGTTAAATATTCATCCTCCCGTGCCGTCCTTTCAGCTCCAGCACACACACACACACACACACACACACACACACACACACACTCATCCAGCAAACACAAACCTCGCCATTCTTTTGCATTTTCCTTTCAAATTAAAAGTCTGGTTGGTTGTGCGAAGGCTTCACCTAACATGCACTGAACACCTTATTTCACTACCTCTGTTACACACACACACACATATATATGCACTGTATGAACACACACACACACACACACACACACACTTTAAACACATCTGTCCCAGCTGTGTGTTACGCTGACCAACCTCTGCCTGCTTATTATCTACGCTTATTCAGGTGGCAGTAATGGCATTTAGTTTTTAGCCAGTGAGTTTGTTGGCCTCAGGGTGTGTGTTTATTTTTGTGTGTGTGTGTGTGCATATATGTGTGTGTGGGGAAGGGGGAGCGCACGGGGGAGGATGACATATGTTGGCATATGGTTTTAAATGACATAATGGGAATATTTAATATTTTCTTGGCATGTTCACTGACAGTGGATTTAATTTGAGTTAACTACGAGACAAGATGGGAACACACACTGACTCTCACACACAAATGCATACACAAAGAAACCTTACGCACACAATTAGTGAGTTAAAAGTGCTCAGAAAAGAGATAAATGAATGATGATGCTGATATTTGGTCACTTTTCCAGCTCTGCCATGGAAAACACTTTCTGCTCTGCACAAACATTCGTACATGAACACACAGGAACGTGTCCTTGATTTCCTCTCCCCCCCACACACACACACGCACACTTGAGCACACAGTCACACTCGGGATCAGTAGATGTTATCTAAGTGAGCAGTAAACAGACTCTTTAGAGCCGCTCACCCCGGGGTGCCTCCTTCCGGTTTGTGACTCTGTGGGTCCTGTCGCACTGTGTTAGCTTTGGCTGACATGAAAGGCTCTAATGGCTGCTATTGGTGCCTCTGGGAAATGTAAATCTTAACATGAGAAAGACAGGAGACTCGGCTTAAATAAATCATTGGAGGATGCGTGCATGTGTATTCAGGGAGTTATTATAGCTGCTATTGTGCGTGTGTATGACTTTATGTGCATGTATGTTTATGGACGAAAGCCAGGTCACTAACGTGCCGTAATGTCAGCCTGCTTGTGCGCATTATAGTGAAACCAAGTAAGTCTGATCCATGTCGTCGAACCACCTGTCTGATACGACCTGAGGCAGAAAAATCCGATCTGGATGCACGAATACACATCGTATTTCGATTTGATTATAATTCCTCGTAGTGTGTGTGGTCATAATAGGTTTACAGCAACTAAACAAATAAGCTAATTCCAATTATGTCTGATGAAATAGAGCACAATGACTTGAAACTTAGCGGGGGAAGGGAAAGAAGATCCTTACTTAAAAAAGGATAACACACACACACACACAAATAACTAAATTTTTAATCTGAAATCACACACGGAAAATATTAAAATGCATCACTCAAAATGATTAGTTAAAGTGGAATTTGGTTCTCAAAAGGTCTTTACTTTTGTGTTTCATTGCGCTCTTACCTTTTGAAATGTGCCTGATTTTTTTTTTTCCCCACCTTGTACACACACATGCAAACACAAACCATTAACACTCCACTGTGTGAAAAAGTAATTGCTGCTCTGCTTATTAGGCTTCGGTGCAAATGTTTTTTTTTGACGGCAAAACAAATCATCGCAACTGCAAAAAAAAAAAAAACAAGGAGAACTTCTTGTAATTTCTCTGTCGGCTACTAATTTGTTGACTGCGACTGCGGCTGTTTTAATTGAATAAAAGCAAAATGAGGATGAGAGCTGACATCCGGACTGTTAAGTGGATTGTGGGAAGGACTCGGCTGAAAAACAAGTTGGAAGCCGACCGAGCGAGGTTTGATTTCCAGAGCAGCAGGACGGGAGGAGAAGTGTTCAACAAAGTCTCAAACAGATGAAATATGCAGTCGGCTGTGGACCATCAACAATCGGATTTCTGCTCCTTTCTCTCTCTCTCTCTCTTCTCTCTGCTGAAGTGAATTTGTTTTTGATAAATTATTCTATTTGGCAGCTGCAGAAAACAAGGTGAAAAGTTCATCCCAGCCATTCAGAGCTTCGCGAAATAAAGATGTCAAAGACTGCGTTCGTTGAGTGGCTGCATTCACTGTTGCTGTTGATGTAAACCTCCAAAATAACGACTTACAACTTAACTGCTCACTAGTAATCAGCATACTTTATACTTTATAGTACTTTTATATTGGTCACTGTACATTCTGTGATGCTCGCTTGTTCATATGATGGTCATTTTAGTAGTTACAGATCCCTCTTTGCCATCTTTGGCTTTTATTCCTTCTAGTTCTTTTTGGATTTTTTAAAAGCTGTCTGATCTGCTGCCATTATAGTTTAGGTCGCATTACTCCTATGTAACTTAAACTACTTGATGGAGTTAATAACATCACAGCATCTGAACTAATTTGCGACAAAAGAAAGAACATGGTGTCTCATTAAGGTGTTGGTCCACCTGGTGCCTCCAGAAGCAGCTTCAGGTCTCTTTGGCATTGATTCTCCAAGTCTGTGAACTCTCCTGGAGGGATGAACATCATTCTTCTAAAGATATTCCCTCATTTTGGTGTTTTGATGAAGGTGGTGGAGAGCACTGTCTAACACGTCGCTCCAAAACCTCCCACAGCTGTTCAGTTGAGGTCGAGATGACTGTGAATCAGCTTCCCATCAGGGTAGAAATGTTTCATCAGAGGATAAAGGTGATCACTTAGAGCGACTTTGGATTGGTTTGCAGTGACGCTTATCTCAAGTGGACCCAAATCATGACAGCTAAATGACCCCCTCACTGTAGAGGTCAAGCAGGTTTTTCCTTTGTCACCTGTCTGTGTTGGTATCTGCATGGTGCAGGAAAAAGAAATGTCACAGGGATTATAAACATGAGAATAATGCTGCACAAACCTGAGTGCTGGGATAATGATTCCTCCCTCCGCAAACACATAACTTATCAGGACGCCGCTGCATCCATTGGCCATCCATTCATGTACAGGAACAGGAAACAATTACTGAATTTGTCAGTCGCTGGATTTATTCGAAGAAAGTGAGGAGCGGATCGATTATTCTCAGAGAGCGGCCACACCTTCGTCATTTCAGAGAGCCTGCTTAGCTGCAGATGTACGTGCGGTCTGAGCTTTCCCGCTTTAAATCACATTACAACAACGTAGCAGACGAGATGTTTTGTGTGTTTACAACCATCGCTCACGAGTGTCTGTCAGAAAGAACAGTAGAAGGTGACGACCAGCAGGACAGAAAAAGAAGTGAACTTTCTAATAAATATTGATGAACGCGGCCGACGTCGTTCAAAAATGACGATCATGTGGGCGGCGGCTGTTCTCTTTCTGCGAGTGTGGACGCACGCTTCGTATCAATATTTTATCATATCGGTTACAGGAAAGTTAATTAGCATGAAGGGATTCTGCTTGTTTTTGGTGTCACAATAATACACACACACACATTAACATACTGTAAGTCTATGCACACACACAATGCATACATGAACACACATCTGCACTGCATGTTTAGACTCTTCCTCTCCATCACACACACACTCACGCTCACCCATGTTCCCAATCAGACCAGAGCAGCAGCTTTATGTTTTCATTATGCAGATTTTTTTCTGACACAGAACATGTGTGTAACTACGTTTGTGTGTTTGTGTCATTCAGACGCAGGGAAAGGAGGTGCTGTACTGATTTTCAAAACTAGATCAGGGCATTGACACACACACACACACACAGAGTATTGCCTACCGCTGTGAGCCACTTCTCCCTCTCATCCCCTGATAGTGGTCTTAATATTGCAGATCCGATATTGAATATTGATGCTGGATCCCCGGCAGCCCCCCTCCGTCCCGCCCTCGCCTGTTTATAACCCCCTTCTAATGAGATCACTTTGATTTCTTTTCATTTCTAATGAGATCACCGAACAACGAGGGGGCGATAAAGGCTAATTATCCCAGTATTGATTAATTTATAACAGCTATTTTCATATCTGTAAGAAAAATAGTGTTTTTTCTCGCTTTCACCCGCTGCTGGAGGTTGTTTTTCAAACCGAATACAGATAGGAGCGAGGGATTTTTTCTTTCTTTTAATTCCATTTCCCAGTTGACGTAAGCCTTGCCTGACAAAGCACAATCAAAACCTATAAATTATATCACACATTTCTTGCATTTTGCATTATTGTGTAATAATTTCATGCACTTATTTATATTTAAAGTTGAGGGGATGTCTGGACAGGAGGTCAAAGAAGGTTTTAGGAGGGAGACTAAAGAAGTTTAAATCACAGCACAGAGGAGTTTTTTTTTCCATATACTGATCATAAATACCTTCATATGCATCAGCCAGTGCTGCTAATATATATAATTATGTAATACCTGAAGTGCATTGAATGAATTGGCTGTCATGCTGTGCAGTCCTCACACTTTGGTTTCATTGTGATCCACAAGTCCTTTATATAGTTCAACTCAGAGAGACGAGAAGTTTTTCTTTTGTTCTGATGAGGTCTAAACTGACAAATGGGCTCTCAAAGGATGACAGCAACAAAGAGGCAGATGATGATAATAATAATTTAAAAAAAAAAAAGCTTTAAGTGATTTCATGAATAAAGCAATGATGTTCCCCCCATTTCAAATGCTTCAAAACAAATTAAAATGGTTGTGTGTCAGAGCATATATGTCTAATTAGGGAAGCGCGATGGTAATGTGTGCGGCTGTGTGTGTGTGTGTGTGTGTGTGTGTGTGTGTGTGTGTGTGTGTATGTAGTGCTCGAGGCTAGCAGAGAAGGCTAATGCAGTGGAAAATGTGTCTTAGCCAGGCCATGAAATAATGATGAGAATCTGGGACTTAATCATGTTGACACATACAGCTTCCTCTTCATCCGCCCCTCATTCTCTCTCTCTCTCTCTCCCCCATATGAAGCCATGCTCTCTCTTCGTTCTTTCTCACTTTCTTTCTGCCCCTCTGGTCTCGTCTCTTCTCTGATAAACTGTGACAGTGTCTGTCTTACACTGGCTCTTTCAATTCTCGCTGATGACTTAATTAGTATAATACTGCGAACGACACCCGAGCAGCTTATGAAAGCTCTGTTTTCAAAACATGAAACTTCTTAGAAATTCAAACCTCACTGAAAAGTCATTAAAGGGGAGATTTTAAAGCATCTTTGGGGGTGTAGAGTCACAAATATGGTGAATAACAGAAGTTTTAATGATAATTTCCATTATATCAAACCTCCTTTTTAATTCTTTTTATGGCATTAAACATTAAATGTATGTGCATTGTAGTAGTTTTAATAGAAAGTGGCAGAGTTTGCCTGTGGCTGTACACAGGATCCACTGGGAACGATGCATGCATGATGTAAACGATGTTCACATTCAATACATACACAAGTTGATCGTAACTCTGGTGCTTTTCTAACTAAAGTCACGTTTGCTGTCGCCTGTGTTCGAACATAAATCTGGGTTAGTTAAATACATCTCATCGCACGTCATCATCAGTAAACACAGGCGGCACCAAATCAATCAGGACTGAAATCTGAAGGGTTGTAACGTCAGCGGCCACTTCTGTCATATCTGTTCAATGTATTTGTGTATTTGATAAATGGAAACCTCCAGTTTTGGTGCTGTTTTGCATGAAGTATGTGCAAGATCTGACGATGATTTCTTCTTCATTCCTATTGTGCCATGTCTTTTTCCTTTTTTAAGACAAAGGATAAGTCTACTTTTTACACCAGTTTAATTCTGCAAGTTTTTCTTACATGATTCAGTCAAAATAATCATCTTCATCCTCCTCATTAAGCTGATGGCTGTTATTTGGATGTACTACCCCGTCGCTAAAATGAAAACAAACTCCACAAAACTTCTTGCTCTGTGAAAATGTGTGTTTTCTGTAAATGTAATCATATTTTTCCCTCTGTCTTTAGGTGGCTGTACATTTGAGGAGTCGTATAGCAGCTGTGGGTACAGCGTTTCTTTAGGAACCAATGGATTTACCTGGGAACAAGTCAACTCCTGGGAAAAACCCACCATAGACCCGGCTCTGCCTACCGGTAGGAAGCTCCACATGTCTCTCTGAGTTTCTCTTCACACTGTATATTCTGTTTGTCCAGTAATAGTTAAGACTTCACTGCAACTTATTTGACCAAGCTGGACATGGTCTGCGAATCAGACTACATTTTACAGGTTGATAGTGGTGTACATATCATTGAAAAACTTTATTTTTGACCATTTCATAAATTTAGAAACTATGTTACTAAATTATTCAGTTTCCTCTAGAAGTTGGACATCAAGTCATAATAATAATCATTTTCTCCAGTTTTTACATGCGACCACACTTTTACCTTTATTGTTTCGCACAATATTTTCACAATTTAAAAAAGCTTTTCTGCGTTAGGAGAAAAAGGTTAACTTCTCTTTTTCTTTACGACTCCATCTCTCCTTCTGTCCATCTCGGTTTGCAGACTGATATAAATCTGTAGACAGATCGAGACGTGACCCCAGCCGGGTCTCTCTGCCCGTCAAACGCCAAATGGCAATCAGTCAGCTCATCTATCCGTCTCAGGCTCTCGCACACTTCTGCCCTTTTTGCTCTCGCTATCCATCCGCCTCACTCTCCTTTCACACACACACACACACACACACACACACTCTCTCTTTTATCTTTCACACTTCTCTCTCCTACATCTCTCTCCCTCCTGTCTCGAGTCAGCTTCTTCTCCTCCTCAGCTGACTTATCTGACTGACACGACTGTTTTTCAGAACCAGTTTTTCCAAAGCAGCATTAAAATTCACATGTAAATTATTAAGAGGGCGGAAAAGGCCACCGTCTCCTGATTTCTTACTTTTTTCACTTTGAAAATGAATAAATATGTTGTTAATGTCTAACACAGGCTGGATTATGCCTTTGTAGTTTTTTGATGGTATGATTTAGACAGAAAATGGTCAAATTGTGATCAAACTAGTTGGTCTGACTGCCTTTTTTTGTAGATTTTTTGATGTAACAAACTACTACTTGCCATTGCCAAGAAAGCTCCTCTGAGCCTCCCATCACCTTTAAAAAGACCCAGCGTTTGACTCAGCGGCGCTAACAGGTGTCCCCGTTTATTGTGTAGTTTTATCAAAAAAGGAAGGAAGCAGATGCAGGTACATCTCCGATAGCCGATATAAACTAATCGCTCAGTTCAGGCATCAGGAATGAGCATATTGTGTCTTTTATTTTACGAACTGTCCACCAATTCATTCTCACATTCAACCCAACAATCCTACAACCCTCCCTTCTTCCCTCGTTCTCTCTCTATCGCACATTATCTCCCAGTCATGTCAATTATTGCTCTCCTCATCATCTCATCAGCTCATCAACTCTCTCTCTCTCTCTCTCTCTCTCTCTCTCTATCTTTTCCATCATTGTCTCTGACATGTCAGTAGTGGTGGAGGGAGAGATCTGTCAGAGGTCTGTCGGCCTTCACTCACCAGGCCGCAATCTGGTGCTGGAGATCTGATACGACTGAACGGGCATGAGCCCCATGCCCGTCTGCCTCCCTCTCTCTCCCTCTCTCTCTCAGTATATGTGTCTCATGTCAGTTATCTGTCTCATCCATCGTTGCGGGCGGTGGTTGTCAGGGGAAATAGCCATCACGCCCTTTAAGCCCTCCTGATCATAGACAACTTATTGACTGCACGCCACCCTGACAGCTATAGACTGATAAGGCAGGACAAGAACAAATTGTCTGTCAGCCTTTTTTGTCCGTCTCTTGCGTTTAGTGATTTTCTTCATGATGCTAAAGCTGCCGAAGTCCTCGCGCTGGATCTCGGAGGGCTTAATAAAAATATGAGCACCATGTTGTATCGATACATTACTGTCAAAAGACTTGCAGCGCTTCTTATTCATATTTCATATTCATATAATCTTTTGAAAGTTGGAGTCACAATTTTCGCATTTAGAAATAAAATTAAAATGCAAGGACTGTGCAGAACATCTGAGCGGTGAAATACGTACAGAAGCTTTTACAGATTTCATTTTTAGATTGACCTAACCTGCAGTCATTTGATTAAACTACATTAGGCCATATATATATATAATGGCTGTAGCAACCTTTGAATTTGCCTCTATTCACTATAAAAATGTGTCCATATGCTTTTTACCAGCAGACTGCAAGATTAAAGCATGTTTAGATGGTGTGCTTTTAGGCAGGCACTGATGCTACATACAGAGGACTTATACAATCAGCAACTCAGATGTTTGAGGTTGTCGAAAAATGTGATATACAGTGACTGGTTGCTGTAAAAGGACACCAAAAAGAAGAACATTTGCATAAGGAGAGTATGCCTGTCTATTAGAAATAAGCTCTGCTATTAAAAAAAAAAAAAAACTCATGAAGAAAGAGAAGTTCAAAGTTGCAAATTCTTAAAAAGGGCTCATTTACACCTTGGTTGTTGTCAGTAATATCTCAAAAGCATCCCTGAAAAAGAAGCAAAAGTTCAATTTAATCGAACTCATCTGAACTGGCTTCAACTGAAATCGAGACTCATGGATTCAAACATGTTTGCTGAAAGCTGTCTAATGTTTGGCTGCAGCATGTTCATGTCTGAAGGGACCTCTCGTGTTAGTCTCCTTCCCTCCATCATCACACGGTCATCATATAATCCTCTTTCCTGCCTCACCTCCGTCATATCGACGTGGTTGACACGGTTGTCACAGAGCGTAAGACTCGCGCGACAGCTCGTAGATCTGACGAGATTGATTGGATTGGCACCTTCGTCTCTGCACCGTTGCTGTCGTATAGTCCTGACAGTTTATGGATCTCAGGGTTAAGCAAGATTGGATTGGAGCGAGTGCTTTGTTATATTATCCTCTCTCATCATCTCTGTATTGACACGGGACGATAATCCTTAACAATTTATAGATGTGACAAGATTGGATGAGTGTTTTTCTCTCATCACCTGCTTATACGTAATAATCTCTCAGTCTGTACTCTTGAGCGTGCATGAATTGGATGCTAAAACCTGCTTTAATGTACGCATTACCAAAGAAACATTAATAAAACAAGCATGCACATCGATGCAACTGAAGATATTTTGTGTAGCATATTAGTGTTTCACATTATCAAGATAGGACTTCATATTTCCCTCGATGAAAGCTAAAAGTCTGCAGGATTGTGCAAATAACTTGGAATATGTTAAGAGGTTACCGCTGTCATAAACACCATGAGCGATTGCATCCTCTCCCCTCATTGACTTTTTATGTGGTTTTATTCAGTGGCTAAGCTTGACTGACACACACACTCATAACTGCACACCTCTGAGTTTTCTGAGCTGAAGTCTGGCCAGCATATTTTTTTAAAGAATAACAATAAACACAAGCTAGAAAAAAAAGCCACTGCAGTAAATCTACTTCACTGGCAAATCGGCAAAAGAAAAGAGAGGCTTTTTTTTTTTTGGCTTTTTCCTGCACACACAGGCACAAGCACACACTCATATCTCATATTACCTTCAAACCCCAGGCTGGGCGAGACAAACTCACGCGGGTAGCAAACATCAAACATCAAAGCCAGTCGATTTTTTTAGCACCTATCAACATGGCCACAATCTGAAACATGAAAAATGATCAGAGGGAGAAGGGGGGAGTCACAGCGAGCGAAATGTATTAATAAATGTAAAATATAGAGGAAAAAAAAATCACCATCCATGTACTTCAGCATCATCAGCATATGAAAGCCTAATCAAAGACAAGTGTGTGTTTGATTTGATGGGTGTGTTTGTCACATACATGCCATTGTGTGTCTGTGCACACACATATTAATGCATTAATGCAAAAAAAAAAAGACAGCCTGCCGCAATCACACATAAAAAAAACAACACAATGACAGCGATGCTAGACGGGAATATCTCATTCATGAAGAAATATGTAGAGAACAAACAAGGAAAAAGTTTAGATGTAAAATACTTGTGCACAATTAGAGGAAGTTTTGAGATTTCCTACTATTTAAAAGAGAGAAATAAAAGGAAAGGAGATGCTAAGACAAAAAAACTGAGCGACTTCAGAGATAGACAGAAAGCGAGATAACGCTTGTCAGGAGGCACAAGAAGACTGAGAGATAGCCTATAGTCACAGCAGAATACAAAGAAAGACTTTACAGAGCCATGTAAATGGAAAAAAAGACACAAAAGAGAGTGACAAAGGCAGACAGAAACAGTGAAAGAACCCCCCCCCCAAAAAAACAGGAGACGGAGACAAACTCACAGATGGACACAAAGGCAGAGAGAGCTTTCTTAATGCCTCGTACCACGTTTTCCTACTCGTCTGTCCACTCGAAAAGGCAATTTCTAGGACAGACAATTGAAAATGCTCAGAAGTGGTCTCAAAAGTTTGTTGTCGGTGAAAGTCGTCATTATGTGAAGCTGCATTCGCAGAGCAGGCTGTTAATTGTCACCGAGTTCAGCATGATCAAAAGTGAAAGGTAAGAAGTCGTATGTGATCTCTAATTAAATTTCTCTAAATCTATCATAACAAAGCTTTGGCTTGACAAAATGAGCCTCACTGAACTAATTAAACTAACAAATCACTGATGCTATTGTGCTGTTTTGGGCTTTTTTTTTTTAGCTAACGAAGAGCAGAATTTAACATATAAGAATCAGACATCTAAACATACAACAGGGCTTATGACGAAATTCAAACATCTGACAAGAATAAGCTTTCTATAGTGCAAAGATAGCACTGTTGCAAGAGTGTGCATCACTTTCAATAGGTCACCTGAAGACTTATTAGAGTTTCAGGTTGTGCTTTTACTGTCGCAGATGCAAAAAGATGGAGATAGAGGGGCTCAGGTGGGAATGGACAGAGCCTCGACTGTCACACAGAAAAGGAATAATCAAAGAGGAACAGATATCTTTCTCTGAGGCTCTGGTCATCTCTTACAAAAGCTCCTGTCAACACAGACGCTGCGTGTGTGTCTGCTCTTCACTGTTTTTACTTTCTACGTGTGTGGATATATTTGTTTTGGGCTCATATTGTCTCTGTGAGTGTTTTTATTTGTACTGTTGTAGAAAGAGAAGAAACAGCACCTGAATGGCAGCCGTGTGCGTGCATGTCGCTGCTTTCGAAGTTAACAAACGACAGAAACGTCTTCATTCGTGGCTCGAGCGGCGACAGACGAGCTCTGTCTCTGCTTTTCTGTGAATTAGAGTAGAGTAGATGAAGATTTAATGATCCCTGAAGGGGAAATTGGGCTGTTGCGGCAGCAGCTGAGACGAGGAAGCAGATAAGAAGAGAATATGGGGGGAAAAAAAGGTGTTCAAGATAATATGGAGAGTAATTACAAGAGAAGAAAACACTGTATTAAAAATAACAGATACAGATTAGAAGGTCTTAGCTGACGTGAACAATTTATGAGCATGAAATCATAACTGGTATATAAAGTTGTGTAGGTATTATTAGCTCTCTGCTGGAACAGGAGAGCCATATGTACAGTTCATTAAAGTGCGTTGTTAGCGTCGAACATAATCAGATAGAAAATTTTATTAGTCAAAGCAGTACCAATGCTAGTTATCACATGCTAAAACGTTAGATAAAGGGGTACAATTAAATCAGAAAGAACAAATGTGCAATTTTAAGAAAGTATTATTCCTTTAATATGTTCATAAATTTATGAAATGTGCAGCATATAACACCCTCTGTACTTAGAGCCTTGAATTGGTTGAGGAAACTCTAGAAGGCTCTAAGTACTCAAACACCCCCCCCAAAAAAATTTTAACATGAAAAAAAAGCTGGAAGAAACCATCAGGAAGAGCAAAAGAGGAGAGAATAAGTTCAATAACAAAATCACAGTGTATACAATTTTGATGACAGAAATGTAGACTGTAGAGCGAAAGTGAGGAGTGTTGATCCAGGACCCTAACCCAAGACCTGAACCACGTCACCGGAGACGATCCAGATCCACTTCTGGATGGACGAGGCACCGGCAGGCAGATACCATTTATCTTAAAGCCCCGAAACACTGTGCAGTTTTACACCGTCCTGCACAAATGTCGACCAAAATAAGAAAATGAAGTCTTTTATCATCAAAACTGAACCTTGAATCACAATTTAGAGCTTTGATGACTGAAGCTTCACAGTTCGGACTTAAGTTCCCTTTCCTCACTTGGAGGATGTGTTTATTAGCCAAAGTACTGACACAAAGCACACTGGCCAATTAGCTATTGAAAGCACCATTTTGTCTATGTTTAAATGTGTGTATCTGCTTGTGTTTTGTTCCTAAATCCAACTGTGATTCTCCAAAACTGAGGTCACTAACAGACTCTCCATTAAGATCACAGAGACTCCATTTTGCGCTGCGTGACGTGCAATAAACTCACAACACGGCTGCGTACGGGGGCTTTCAAAGCTCTACACACTCATGCAGGTGTTGTCAGTTATTCTGGCTGATTAGCCCTCCGCTGTGGCTCAAGTCAGGCAGAGTCGTCCTGATTGTTACGTGTCACTAAAACTAATCAGACGAACGGCGACGGACAAAAGGCGTGAGTCGCCGTGCCGGCCGGGGAGAGCAAGGAGGAAGTCAGTCAAGCCTGGGTTGTGCCCTGCGCCCACGCACGATCCCGAGGAGAGGCCTAATCAGGCGTCTCTGAAGTGTATGCCACAGATGCTACGTGCATTTCTACAGATTCAGCTGGCCGCGGGGTGTAAATACAGTTCGTCATCATGGCCGTAATGCCCAGCTGACGGGGAGGTGTTAGTAAACCCTCACCACCACCCGTGGGTGTCACAGTAAATTACTCTGAGCCTTTTCACTGGTTTCCTACATCGTCCATTTTCTCTCCCAGCTGCTTTCCTCCAGTCTGTGTGCAAAGTGTATGAATTTCACATCAGGCAGTCTTTATTGGGTCCTTTCTTTCCCCTTTCCTTTTACTCCGTCACTTTTTCTGCACAAATCCTCCCTATGCTTCGACATTTTGCAGGCTCGCGAAAAGCTCGACAGTCGAATGAAATATACACTGTTTTTTTTTTCCCCTTCTTCCTTCACATTGAGGTTTTAGGTGATTTTAAAGAGAGCTATAGCCAGAGCTCAGCTAACAATGCCAGAGGTGTCGGAGTGTGAGTGTGTGTTTGTAGGCGCCCTGTCATTTTCGCAGAGTTGATGTTTGCGCTGGCTGACAATCCAGGACCCAACCCAAACTGTGTCGCACAAAGCCTTACAGCTCTGCCTGTCTTCGCTCTTTCTTTCGAAACGTTCATTCTTTCATTCTTTCGTCTTCTTCTTCTTCTCTCTCTCTCTCTCTCTCTGCACCTTCGTTCTCCCAGACATTCATTCCTCCTGAGGCGTCTTTGTCCTAAATTTGCCTCTCAGTTTCCGTCGCTGTTATTTTTTATTTTTTTTAGATTTGACAGCTTGCAGCTTGACAGAAAAGTATGTTTGAACTGCGGCGAGCGTCTCAAGTTGTATTTTGACATTTTTCCCCGTATCTGTGTGTGTGTGTCTTTCTTGGAGTGTGTCTGCTCGTCAGCGCTGCCTCTTATTATTCCTTTGAGAGGCTGAAAACAAATCAGTACTAATCAGAGAGCGCCTCGCCATTCGGTTTATGACACATATTTAACACACCCACATCCATACACTTTGTCACAAACTGAAACATATACAGCACACACATCACTCTCAACACACACACACACACACCATCATGTCTTGTTTAAAACTGCCATCTGTAATAGACTTCTGAATTATAGTGTGTCACAGCCGTATAGCATTAATTATGCGTGTGTGTGTGTGTTTGTGTGTGTGTCAAGTGGCTCTGATGGGTGCAGAGGTTAAATATCCCGTCCGCTTTTTTTGGTCGCCAGCAGTGATTCGAGGGCCCTTGTCGGGGCTGGCTTGATTGCATTTGTGATTTGTGGGCGGGCGGGAAGCGGCGAGGTAGTGTTGGAGAACTGACAAATTTTTTACAGCGAGAGAAAGCTGCGAGCGGCTAGCTTTGGATTTGAGTACAAAGACGAAGGAGAGACTGTAAATGGAGCTCTGGAGTTTGTTCTGACAGACAGACGGACACATTTTTTCTGCACATTCATCTTTGAATGGGCTCCAAACTAGACGTCAGACACTGTGTTTAACTGCACATTAGTTCACCGTCATACATCTTTTACTGTCATTTATAATCACCAGGTAATTGTAAAGACTAGAAAGAGATGTGTGTGAAGTTTGATGACAGGTCCAAGGTCATATTTTATTGGAGTTTAGTTCATCCTGTCAGCCATTTTTAATCTTTACACTGATCACCGTGGAGTTCAGTACTGCATGGGAAAAGTTACCACACTACTTATTTCGTTAGTGGTCCCAGATAATGTGTTTCGTGCAAAGGGCGAACACACACACGCTGCAAGTTTAATCCTCGCATAAGTCTGCATGCCAAGTGGCCCCGATTAATGACAGGCAGAATAAATGAATGCTTTATTGGGGAAGCAACAGCCTTGAGCAAAGCAAGTTTAATTTTAATACTAATAAAATAACAATGCGTCGTCTCGTAGTTTGCATCTGGTGCTCGTTTGTGTGTGTGGAGAAAAAAAGGATTAAGGCGAGAGAAAGCAACAGGCAGATCTGCAGGAATTTTCAACATTGTTTTAAGTCTGAATACATATATATGAAGTGAAATGGGATTCATTCAGTCACTTTAGAAACATTGCTTCAACAAAGTCCCGTCCAAAATGAGGTTTAATTACCAATCATACCACAGAGTTCATGTCATTTATTTTGGACATAAAAGCTGGTTTAACCCATTCACACCAACATCACATTCAATATTATAACATGCATGTTTGGTCCCGTTCACTCTGTGCAAAGCTCCTATTTTGTTAAATTTTAAAATTCAGAGGTTGTTCACCTTCAGTTTTATTTGGTGTTGGATGGTTTAGATAATAATAAAACATGGGCTCAGTTTAAAAGTAGTCTGATTGTCCACGTACATGCATTACTTATTCACATCTCAGCCTTTGGTGGTGTAATGAAGATTCACAGCTGATGAGGAAAAATCAAATTCGTAACTTTCTCCCAGCTAAGTTGCTGCAAGTTAAAAGTCTTCTTAATTTTTAAACAGCACTTTCCTCTCAGGATAAGCGAGGGTGATTCTGAATCACGGCGCTCATTGAAACGTCGCTCCGAGAGCTGAATGGAGCTGCCAGTCTCTATTCGGAGAGAAGCAGCGTTACGCATCCACAGAGAGAGTGTGAGATGAAGAAAGATGGATTACCTGAGTGGTAAAATCCCTTTGTTACTCTAACTAGAGCAGACAGAGCTGTCGGTGGCAGATGCGGCAGGAAAAAAGAGAAACAGGATGAACGGAGGGAAAAGGACGGGAGGACGAGTGAGTCAGAGAGGGAAGAGGAGGAAGGAGGACAAGTGGATAGTTGGCAGGACAGATAATTGCTATAAGAAGAAACAGGTCCATCAGGGAAACAGATGTTTTCAAGGAAAAGCTCTTTTGTGAAATCAGAAATTGTAATAAATCACGAAGAAGACTCTGGGGATTTTACATCCATATTTTTCCATCTTGATTCACACATTTGAGTGCTTTCGCTGTTTGAGTTCAACCTGTGAGGCACAGACCACGACCGTGATGGAAACCACAAAGTGAAAGGATATTACTTTGAGAGGACAGTGAGATGGATCAGATGTAAAGACTAAATCAATGAGGGATGGATTGGTAGAATAATGGATATGATCATCTGAATGCAGGTTATTATGGTTTGCCACGGTTCTTTGAGGAATCTCTCACTTCACGGCTTCATCCGAGATACAGTTTCATCTTTCTCTTATTTGTTTCTCTTGAATCATCTCTCTTTTTTGGGGTTTTCTCTTGAGACAAATCCAACAAAGTATTCTTTCTCCTCTCTTTGGTGCCTTTTTCTCAACCAAACTGATCCCACCCCTTCACTACAGAGAGTCAGTAAGCATGACGGCACACTCACATCTTCAGAGGACGAGTAAATATGGAGTCTCACAGCAAAATAAAAGAAACTGTCTATAGAAACTTTTCCAACCAGCACACTGCCCATCTGTAATCTCAGTATGATTCAAACACACGCGTTTTCTCAAATAGCTCAAAATATAGATAAATACTGCATCTGTTGGGTTTGTTTAGTCGCTCTACAGGCTGATTTCCCTCCAAGTTTTCACTAAATTTCATCTTTTCCCTGCAGTTTATAACTCATATTTATGTATTGCATCCTGGTGCAGTTTTCCGGTTAAAATGAAGTCCAAACAAACCATTAATAATATTAATGCCAATGAGTCTGCTGTGTGTGTGCTTGATTAATCCAAATACCAGAGGAGCACACACTGCTTTTCGTGTGTTTATAAGATTAATTAGCATTACATCAGATCATGTCTTTTGTGTCCCTTTCTGTTTTTGTTTCTCATTTTAGACTTTTTAAATTCCACTCTTGCTCTCTCCTGTACACATTTTGCAAAAACAATCTACATGTGCGCGTATGTGGAGGCTGTTATCTGCGTCTAGCTATCCCGAAGAGAGCCGAGCAAACAGCAGATTGAATGAATAACACACTAACGCAAAAACACACTCACGATTTATCAGGAGGGGGACAATAAATGCCCATTTTTAAGACCGAGCCACCATATAAAAGCCTTGGATCACAGAAGTAATGGCTCCCTGTAGGCCAGTGATAACTCTCTCTGTTTATATATATGAGTGTGTGTGAGAAGGGGAAAAGAGAGAAGGGGAGGCTGACAGAATGGGACAAACACTAAGAGAAAAGCAATGACGTCTGAAAATGACAGACAACCTGGAAGAAAAGGGAGTGATCGCTGCAAGAGGTGGAGAGAAAAAGAGAGAGAGAGAGGCACAAAAGGCACCTCTGTTTCATTTTCCATCTCTGCCAGCTCCATCTAATCTGAGCCCCTGATGTGTTTCTTTCTTCATTTGCAGTTAGCGGTTAGATTATATACCCTACACCCAGCTGTGGGCTCCATATTATGGCGTGCGTGAGTCAAATGTGCCTCTGAGGCCTTTCGTGTTCGTGCGTCTACCTGCGCTTTGTGCATGTGTAGTCTTTACCGATGCTGTGTTATAAAAATAACCCCAATATTCCCTCAGTGATTTTTCTCCCCGAGGCGGCATGGAGAGGAAATAAGCTCGTTCAGGGAAAATGTTGTACAAGCCATCACGCAGCGTTTGCTAAGAGAAAACTGTTATCTTTCTCCGAAGCTAATTTTTACATTTCGGTGGCCGCAGAAGCTGAAACATCCCGAAACGACTCGACGCCAACTTCACACCAACAATCCCAGTTCACCTGCTGAAAGGAACGATGGTAGAAAAACTTCATAGATCAGGTTTTACCAGTTTCTTTGACGTCTCTTTATATCCCGTTTTCAATATCAATTTGCCTATTACGGTTAATGCTGAAATGAGCAAATATACCAGAATAGAGATAAAAAAAGTGGATTTTTATTCCTTTTAGAGACTTTCTTCAGTTAGACTAACTGTATTGTAACAGTCGATATTTGCTAAATAAAGTTGCCGTCACTGTGATTTTACTACAATGCCGTAGCTCTTCGGAGCTGCTTAGTGTTTTAAAACTACTCATTTTAATAAGATGGATTTAAATAAAGAGGCTGTTGGAGTAATTATATAAAAAAAGTAGGTTATTATAATTCATATCTCAAGTGTAATATTGCCTCTTTTTATCAGAATTGGATGCAAAATGAATTTATGCCTCTTGTACAAAGAGAGTTTGGTACAGATGTTGGCTGTAACTATCTGCTGCAGCATGATTGTTCACTTTAACCACTTTCTTCCTCTCTTTTCACATCTTGTCTTTGTATTTTTACAATGCACAGCCATTTATTTTGCTCTCAACTCTCTTTGTGTGATGGCATGTGTAAAATCCTGACTTCTAAAAGTCTTTATAAAAACTTGGCGTTAAAGGACCGGAGGTTATGGGGGAGTGTGTTGCAGTTGCACCGGAGCAAACTTTTTTACAAGAGTGTTTATCTAAAGGTGGTGGTGGATTTCTTTAGTTTTGAAAAGTTAGTCGCTATTTCTGTTTTTTTTCTGTTGACAGAAGCTGTACACCATGTGGAGAAAAAAAAAACAAAATCAGTCAATTTACGGCACAATACAGAAAGAAGGAAGCTCTGGCCTTAAGAAAACTCAGGAATTACAAACATTTTCAGTCATAAAATTCTAGTTTCAAAGCCACAAACACATTTAAAAAATGTGAGAGGCTGTATTAGTGATAGCCATTTCCAAACATACTATGAAAAATAAGCGTAGAGACAGTTAGACGCGCTTGCTGGGATAAATTTGAGAATAACGGCTTCATTGCGGCACACTATCTGTCACGAGAAACAATCGGTGCATGAAATTCCTGTCGATATCTCAAAATCACAGATCTCTGTATCGATATCAAGTTTGTGCTGATGCCTTCAGATGACTCAACTTGGTGAAATGTAGCTTGAATGCAGGGCATGCTGAAGGTTGCAGAAATGATATAAGACACATTATGATGCATGGTGGAGGGTAATGAAGACAGTACAACACACCACACCAAATCTTATTTATAGGTAGATATAGACACAAACACAGGCTCACTGAAGGGCACACTGACATGAAAATAACATCTTTAAAAGTCCCAAGTGCTCTGTGACAAAAGGAAGATAAAGACCATGAAGACTGGTCCAGCTTTTACTCTCAGCTGAAGGAGTTTCAAGGGATGGAAAGCCACGTTGAAGTGGTCATTTTTCTGACTGGTAAACTAAAGCTAAAGGTATCATTAGCTAACTGGGAATCTGCTCCAACATGTGCACGACGTTATTGCAAGAGGTTCAGTATGAATTTATTCCTCAAAAGAAGGGGAGTGTTATCTGTATCACCTTTTAATAAAAAGTCCTTTTTCATTGTTAGGTTTTAAGTCTAATTGGCCATCGTGTTGACATGAGTATTTTAGCAATACGATGTGTAAGAGATGAATAATTCCTCTGACATGAATGCTCCACAGGCAGAAATATCACCCATTCTAGATTCTTCTCATTTCTATTAACAATTATGTAAAAAATGACACTTCTCCCAACTCTGTATTTTTATCTCTAATCACCACCATCGCTCAGCGGTTTCTCATACTACTCTTGACTCTGTGCCTCGTACGTCAAAATGGTACGTCGACACCTTTTTCTCTCATTATCCACGCCGAGCTCGCAGCCTGCTGAAGCAATTATAAACTAGTAATGACAATAAATGATTTAATATCAATATTTCTCTGTGCCTTGTAGCATGCCAGTGGGTTATTAGCCTGTGGGTGTGGAAGGCGGAGAGATTATTACCCAGAGGTCTACTTGCTCACCGTTCTTAGCAGATCTCGACGTTTCAACCTTGAATTGTCATTGCTAATGATTATAATTTTAAACGGTTAAAAAGTCATATCTCACCGTAGACTGTGAGCGTTTAATTAAGCGAGCCAGGAGAGGATGAAAGTTGTTGTTTTTTTTGTTTGAAAGTCAGTCTGTCTGTCTGTCTGTTTGTCTGTTGGACTACTGACACACCTGCAGTGCGCTCACTTCAAAGCACATTTCTGCTTTCTGTGTCGGGGATCTCTTTCTCTCTCTCTCTCTTTCTCCCTTCATTTGTCTGAAACAGAATTTTCAAACACGCCTCTTTGGTATGCCGCTCACGTTCGTGTAAAACAACACGCACGGTGGCTTAAATGCACACACGGCCTTGTAAATACACGTGCAAAAGTGAAACCGCTCGGGCACGGAGAGACACACACACAACATTTAGACAAACATATTTTACTGCAGGTCAAAGCACATAAAGACACATAATAAATGCCTGTGGCACCAACAGTGGCTGAATATGGTAAAAGTTGTACGTGCACGAACACTTCAGCTGAACGCACACTGAGGACGTAATTTATATTTTTGTAACTTATATGTTTAATTTGCATGAAAATACATAACTCGAAACAGCAGTTGCTTCAGATATTTTCTTACCTGTCCCCTCCCCCCCCCTCTCTCTCTTTTTTCTCTCTCTCTTTCTCGGTGTGGCTTCTCAAATGACGCTTGAGAAGGCAAATAACCAAGATAGGAAATGTGTGGAAATGCAGAAGTCATTAAAAAGCCAATTACCCACAGGTTCAGTGCTACAGGGAGGAGATCGGGGAATAGTGGAGAGCAATCGTAAAGCCACTGATATATGGAAACCAAATAGCTGTGTGTGTGTGTGTGTGTGTGTGTTACTTCTCCACTGTGTGTGCGTGCTGGGTTTTGCGCCTTTGAGTTTATGAGTGTGTATGTGTCACACGTGCAGTGATGCACATGTGTGAGTTTGCCTCTGCTAACGTGCACTTTCTCTGCCTCCGTAAATGTGGTGTTTTTTCACACGTGAATCAGCGTTTAAGTATGTGTGCGCTAAAGTGTGTGTCAATGTTCGTTTTTGTGCGTTTGTAAATCAATGTCCCAACGAGAACCGGATGTTTAATTCACTGTGTCATAAATTCTGCATTGCGGGGAACAATTTTAAACTTTATTGCCATTTTTTATGTTCACTTTATACTGCCTGAGAGTCATCTATTACTTAGTAAATACACACTCATACACACACTCACAGAGGCAGACAGACACTCAATCTGTGGAAAAACACACACACAGACAGAATTACACATGCAATCTAAGCTAATATGTGAGATCGAGGACACCTGTTCTGTATATGTACAGTATATATCTGTATATATACACACACACACACACAGCCCGCTCCTAAAGCCACACTGAGCTTTACCATGTTGCTCCATACACACACCATTATCCACTGGTAATAACTCCGGACTCCTGAGACGCAGCAAAAGATCACATAATTATACTCGTCACACACACAATTCAGATCCAAACACGCTACGCTGAGCAGTGCAGCGGCCCTGCGGGGTCGTCTTTGTTAAAGGGAAATACCACCGAACTTCAGCTGTTTTATCAAACTTTCATGAAAAAAGGCCAAACTGAGCTCTGAACGACTTTGGCGGAAGTGGATCTGCTGCTGCAGGATTTAAATAGATTTGGTGTCATTGTTCAGGAGAGTTTCTAGAACAACACATGACTTTACTCTTCCTGTTGTTGTCTTTACGTCTGATTCACCGAGCTAACGTATGTTCTTTCTCTTCAGCTCTCTCTCTCTGATTTCTTTGTCAGGTCACTCAAATATAAAGGACTTTTTTTTTTTGTTTTGCTTATTGCTCATCCTTATAGCCATTTTAACAGACTGACTGTGTTCTTTGCATGATTTTGTTTTAGTGAACAGTCCAAGAGCTCAGCAGATCAACTCAGTGATTATTATTGATATGAGTGATGGACAAACCTGCACACAAGGTTATCCTTTAAAAACTACACTGGACTTCACATTTCAGTGAAATATTTGCATCTTATTAACTTAAATCACAAGCCGCAGTGAGAAAAAAAGCATCATTCATAGTACAAATGAAGAAATACATACATTTAAAGCTTCTTTATGTAAAATTCAGAATTACTTGTTGACAGTGACACGTGTGGCCGTTAAGTCACCTGCAGTTTGCATCTTACTGCTTGTGTGTGTGTGTATGTGTGTGTGTGTGCACTCGCACTGACTTGATTTCATTTGTTTAATTTATTTCACAAAACTGAAGCATCTCCGCACCAACTGAACACTTTAACCTCCAATGTGTGAAGAGTGTGAAATGAGAAAATGGACTTCCTCGTTGCACCTTCATCTGTACTCGGTGTAACTGAGTAAACTGAAGTATCGTAGTGATGTTGCAGTTTGAAAACAAAGGCAAAGTTGTGTGTGTGTGTGTGTGTGTGTGTGTGTGGACAGATGTTGTGTACACAGCAGCTGAACAAGCAGCAGCCTAACGAGAATAGATGGTTTCCCTTTTTCTTTCACCTCTTTCTTCTTCATTCGTTTGGGAGCTTTCATTTTTATCCAATTTGTCTTTTATCTGCTCTTTGACTTTTTCATTGTTTCTTCTTCTTCTTGTTTCCCTTTTCGTTTTCTCTTTCTCGATTCATGGTGACACCTCACACACACACACATACTCGGACAGATGAGGCACCTGGGGGCAGAGCGAAACAGAGGACGACCTCCCATCCATCGCCTCCGTTGTCAGCAGTCATGTGCTCCGTCTTCGATCTCCTATAGGTCACCGCGCCTATGACCTGCTCTGTGAGGGCTTTTGAGATTTACCGTAGTGTTCTCACGGGTCAAATCTTGCACAGGGGATTTACTGTACGGGTCTGCAGCTGTGTGTGTGTGAGTGTGTGTGTGACACATAGGCTCACTATTGATTACCTCGCTGTGAGAAACAGAAACAGCGGTTTTCCCTAAAGGCCTGATCAATAATGCCAATCTCCCTGTCTTTACCACCTTATTAGGGAAGGATTATAGCAGCTTCACAATGGCCTGCAAGGTGGTGTGTGTGTGTGTGGTGTGTGTGGGTGTGGGTGTGTATGTGTGTGTGGGGGGTGGGGGGCACCTCATCCATTTCGCCCTTATTTAACAGCAGAAAAATCAATGAACACCTTCCAGAGTCTGAATACATACAGATGTGTAGTCGTCCAACATAAATGATAAAATAGGCTGTTAGTTTATTTCTTTAAGTTTAAGTTATTTGTGTTTATATTAGTCAATTTTATGAGTTATAATGAGTTAAGAAGACACTTACAGAGGTTTATAGGCAATAAAACACTCATATTTGTCATTTTGGACGTGAATAAAGATCTATTTCGTCATTTATTTTATTTGTCTTCATGCATTTTCCTGGTAGGCTATGTGTGTGTTTGGCAGGTCCTTAATTGAGAGGTAAAGTCCTGCCGATTGTAAACCAGTCTGAGTGTCTTAATTAACAGGATTGGTAGATAAACACAGAAAAAAATCCCTGATCCATCCACTTCGACGTGCTGATGTGAGTCTGTGTAAAAGTGCTGAGGCTCTTCAGACGGAGCAGCCAGCCAACACAACATGTTCCTGTATCTGATCCAGATAGTTTCACTTCGGGGTCCCTTAACTCATTCATAATAAACCTCTGTGGCTCCAGCATATCTCCTCCTCAGCATCTTTACACCCACCTGTGAGCCAAAATGAGGGTTTGGATGTGTTGGAGAATAGCGTTCGGTTTAGTTTTTTTAGCAACGTCCCGGATTCAAAACTTCACACCGGGGAGCTTCGGTACGGCCGCTTTGTTTCTGCTGATTTCTGAATGACTCCACTCCATTATAAAGCTACTTACCCCGCCCAAGAGGAGGTTTTAAATCCCACGTTGTTTGTGATGCTGGACTGTACCGATAAACTTCATTTGACTTAACAGGAGGCGGTAAAACAAGTGAAGTGATTTTAAGGAGAATGTTCGCAGGGCGTTGAGAAATTGAAGCAACTCTTGCAGTGCTGCTTATAAGTCCTTTAAAACGCAATACAAAACCAGTACGAGAACTTTATGAATACATTTGCATCTTTTACGCATAAAATGAGACATAATATACATAATAGATATAATTTACACAATGAAAGTCACACATATTGTGGAAAAGTAAAAAGAGCTCTTGAAGAATAAAGTAAGCCTTTAGTCCCCTGAAGATGTTCTTTACCTCTATTTGAATGCATTTTTGCTGCTTCTCAGAAACAAAAAAGACAAACATATAATTCACAGTAAAGGACAATATCTTCACACTTTTTCCTGCATGTAGTCCTGTGTTTTACGATAAGAGCATTATGCAGACGATGACGATTTGCAGCACTTTAATCAATAATGAGCACCTAAAATGCTTATTCCATTGCAAACTCTTTTTACTGTTCAGTCACAAGCCTCTTTAAAGACACACAGAAGAGTTGGTGAATAAGAAAAGTTGAAAAAACAGTAAGATGAAGTTTAAAAAAAACGAACACAGGAGCTGCTTGACGGACGTTTTCAGGCCACATGTGGACACGGCGCCTCGCTCCGCCATCGAATCGCTCTCTATCGCCGGATTTCAAAACCGCAGTCAAAATTACAAATGTAAACCGAGCTCTTAGATGCCGAAAGAGCCGCGAGAGACACGACAGACACAAAACACCCTGATAAGGAGAATGAAAGAGAGATTTAAGAGCTACACAGCCAAAAAAACCATTACGCTTTGAGCAAAGACTCCAGGGAGCCATTTGAGCACATCGCACCCTGTGAACATCTTGCATCGACGTCGTGTTTCAGCCGAAAATCTGGGGAAGTAATTGATCTATTAAAGAGCGATTTAGTCTGCGCCTCTCTCTGCTTTGTTGCTCAAACTGCTTTCATGTCTGAGCCTCAAACTGGGATTGTTCTCTAAAAAGTTTGTTACGTAGCTTCCTGTATGTAGATAGGAAGTTTTTTTTCTTTTGTTCTCCAGGGTGACATGCAAGTTGTGATTTATTTTTATGCATACACAGTACTTAGTGTTAGTTCTGCTTTTATGGAAACCTTTAAGGAAAAACATCCTGACACAGGCTGCCCTGGTGGGAATTGAACTATCAACCTTCTCCGTGTCGGCACTCAGCTTCTCCTTCTCTTTCCAAACAAAGTTGCTTCGTCATTGTGATTCCTGCCTTTTATTTGCCTTTTAAATCCCCACTTTTTGCCAGCAGGTACTGGCAAAGTGTCAAAATTTAGTTTTTGTATTTTCCTAGAAAATGAAGAGAGCCAGCCAACCGCAATGTAAACCAATGTAAAAGCATTATGGAAGCTATTTACGAGAGTTTGTGGAGAGTGACAACATTTCCCCAGCGCGCACGCACACACACACACAAATGCACAAATGCACACGCATTCAGACACACCACCTGCTCCATTTGCCGTAATAGGGGTAAATGAATTAGATTTTGATGCTTTAAAAGCTTTTTCTTTCGGCTCATATTGAAAGTAAATTTCACTCTAATGGTGAGGTGTCTGTGTTTACAAGCCACTGATGATGGAGAGAGAGAGAGAGTGAAGGAGGGAAAGTTAGAAAGGGAGGGGAGAGGAGAGCAGGGAGAAAGAGGGATGGATTATAAATGGATTTTTTTTTTTTTAAAGGATGGATGGAATAGAGAGGAGGGTGGAGGGTGTCATAACTCATGATAACATACAGCAGCAGAAGAGTCAAAAATCAAAATAAAATAAGAATAGATCACTTCATAAATGCAAATATAAGTACAAACATAGATGTTAGCTTCGAAAGTCTTATTGAGTGTGCGTGTTTTATTATATGATGTGATCAATAGATAGATGGGTAGATAAACACAGTGAAGGCTGAAAACAAAGGAGAAAAAATAAAAGCAATTAATAGATTTGAAGATATTGGCATGGAGGATGGTGAGATATCACAATTAGTCATGTATGCTGTTGAGATAAGCTCATAAAGGTATTTATATGGTGTTAAAATAATTAACAGTTATTTATATATATATATATAACTTTTGGAGAAACAAAGTATTGAGCATCGAAAATACATCAAATCGCCGTGGATCAAAACCAGAGAACTGTTAGAGGATGTGAACTTCATCTGTTTGCAGTCAGTGAAGCAGATTATACCTGATTTCTACATTCAGTACCTGCACATACAATGCAAGAACATGAAATATGTTAAAAATAAAACCTGCAAGTTAACAGTTTTAGTATTTTTTGCAGTGGAGGTAGAGATAGATACACACCTGAAGGTTATAAATAACAAGTAAGTGCACATAATGAGTGACAGAAGAGTGAGAGAAAATAAGAAGTAAATAGAAAAATGCAGAAATAAAAGAAGCAAAAGGAAGAAACAGGTTTCAGAAAAAAAGATATAGTAAACAAACAGCTTGATAGATGGATGGATTGATGTGTATGTAGGAAAGTAGACTGATATGTGGACAAATGGAAAGATACACAAATGAAAGAGTGGTGGCAAATGAGCAGGAACAATGAGGACATGAAGACAACGGTGACAAACTACCCTAGTTGGTATATGTGAGGTGAGTGTGTGTGTGTGTGTGTGTGCTTGCTTCACTCACATATATGTATACAGTGGTATTTTCTGCAGTGTTGATTATGTGGGATTTCCGTGTGTGTGTGTTTAAGTGTGTATGTGATGATGAAGATAAAGGACCATTACCCATTCAGGACAGAGAACATATGGGTTCAAGCACAAGTGTGTGTTTTTGTGTTTGTGTGTGTGACCTCAGGGGGAATCGGGTGCACTAAATGTGTGAAATGGGCCGATGTTTGTGTGTCTGACTCCAGTGATTCCCTTCGCCGTGACTTTCATGATGCTGACGATGCTGCTGCTGCTGATGATGATGATGACGATGAAGATGAAGTCATTTTACCCGACAACAGTGTGTTCTATCATCCGGCTCGAGTCGCGTCTGCCCTACAGCTGATGCTCTTTCCTCATTCCCCTCCTTCCTTTCCTCGCTTACTTCCATTTCCTTCCATCCATTACTCTCTTTTACTCCTCCTCCTTATTCAACATTTAATTTTAAAATATAATACAGTCACACAATATTTTCATCTTACTCCTCTTCTTCATTTTGGATTTCTCATTCCGCCTCCCTCGCTCCTTTATTGGAAAAACTTTGGATGATTACAGAAAGAAATATAGAGAAAGAAAGAGAAAAAAACACACTATAGAGCAATCTGCTGTTACTAATGGAAAGGAAATGACAGCTAGCAAGTCCCCAAACAATCTTAAGTGGGAAGGTAGGATGGTGTGTGTGTGTGTGTGTGTGTGTGTGTGATACATTTTTTGTCTTTAAACAGCGGCCCACACGTTTCATAACCAGTTTTCTGCTCCTGTAAAGTCACTCCCTCTGTCCTCCCACACACACATAAAATAGAAACACACAGACAGTGACACATTAACACAGAAACACACACACACACACATAAGCAGCACAGTTTGGTGCACAGTGAAGGTTTGCTTTAAGTAATGCACAGGAACACCATAAATATACCTTATTGTTAGGTAAGAAATCATTTGAATCTTTACAGTCACTTTTTTCTTGTCTCATCATTTTCATCGTATCAAGTAAAATCAATCAGTTCCACCAGATATTTATATGCTTTATGTGCAAAATTAAGCTTTATATTCATTTTATTTAAACAAATGATTGATTTTAAGATAATCTATCAGTAACTTAACTCTTTACATACTGAATAGATTATTTAAAGTCCAGTAAGTTTACACGGATATTTTCAGTGACAGGACATAAAGTGTGCCAAGTCATCATTTGATTAAAACTTTTAAGTGTGTGTGCAGGTGTGTGTGTATATGTGTGTGTGTGCCTGAGCAGTCAGAGTGTGGGTGTGTATTTTTGCTGTTAACGGGCTGGCCTGTATTAGTATTGATCTGTGTGACCCACCTTTTGTATTGATCTGACAGAACCCCACCGTTAACCAGCTTTTCTCATTTCTCCCCTCACACACACACACACACACACACACACACAGTTGCTCATAATAAATATCTCAGTCGTGGTGTGAGCGCTCCAGCCGACCATGCGAGCGTTGCCAAACATTTCTATCACGCACACACTTTAAGGTAGCTCTAACAGCTTTCATTTTTGCAATCTTGAGGGGCTGTCCTTTCCCATGCAGAATATCACAAGCTTTTATTTTGAAATACTGCAACATAAAAGTTTTTTAAAGGTCACATAAGCATAAACTCTTAAAGATTAAACGTTTACAGATAAGTTGATTCAAAAGGTTAGAGATGATGTCAGTGGTAAAGCATAACTTCCTTCATAAGAAATACTATTATGTTGATAAAATCTTTGAAGAGCGCCAAAGTTATGAGACTTGTTGGCTGAGCTGACTCAGGTCAGGATGCAGGCACATATTGATGTTTCTTGTAGCTGCTCATCTGTGGGATTTCCTAATTTATCCAACACATAACTAGAAAAATGTACCCAACGTGGCTCTCAGGTCAATAGATTTAGCAGTGTGTGTAAAAATAAAACGCTCACACTTCACTTTACTCATGTCAGGTGTGTATCAGTGAACCTTCTCTCACCTATCAGGTGAAACACACTGTTGTCATTACAAGAGACATTTTGTGTTTTGAACCTTTTCATTTTTCCCTTCAGCGCACACTGACTTGAACACCATCCTAAAACAGATGAACACCACTGTGCAGATCCACCACAGCAGCTAGGGGGTTTAAATGTTTTGCTCAAAGGCACTTTGCTGCTTTTTTTTTTTCCTTATGTCAACGGCTTTGGAAAATAAAAGCTAAAATCTCCAATTCTCAACAGTATTTGTGAAAACAGCTGGTCTCGTGTGGCAGTGTGTGTGCTGGAACGTTTGCTGCACTGAGTTGACCCAGTTATTTTGATGTGTGTGTGTGTGTGCGCTGACATGGAAGACAGATTCATCAGTTTTTCTCACGTTAACAGATTGCACTTCTCTGACCTCGCAGCTGGGAAACAACGTGTGAAATGAGTGTTTTGTGCGTTTTGATTGTGTGTGAGGCCACGTGTGACTGAATGAAAGTGTGTGGAGGATGATGTCGATCTTTGTGTGTTTTTTTTTTATGTGTGTGTTTTGCATGTATAGGTGTGTCTTTGTGTGTGAGTGTACTGTATGTGCACGTATGTGTGTTATTTTTTTGTAATCGTACACTCATTGTAACACCTCTGCTTCCACCACGGAGACAGTTGTCATGGTGAGAAGAGTCTCTGGGTAACAAACATCACACTTATCATCTTGGTGTCGAGTTGACTCAAGTCAACTTTATTTAAAAAGAGAATTTAAAATGAAACAAATCCCTTTACAAAGAGCTTTACAGAGCAGCAGAGGACTGAAAAACAAAGCTCTATGAATTTAAAAGAGTGGGGGGAGAGTGCTGTGTATGTGTGATGTGTGATGTGTGTGTGTGTGTGTGTGTGTGTGAGGCTTGTGCATGTAGGTCTGAATAAGAAATGTAATCAGGCCCAGTTCACTGTGGAAGACCTGGTTAGAGACCGAGGCTAGATTACTTTAACACACACACCTGTACACACACACACACACACACACACACACACACCTGCACACATAAACCTTCATTTTACTTCAGTAATAAGACAAACTCTTCTTCTGCCAGGCAGCCCCACAGTAATATAACACAGTAATATCAATGCACACAGGCACACATATATACTACATACACACACACAAACACACACATCCTCTTCACACTCAGTTGATGGATGAAACCTCTTTTAGCCAACCGTATGTACGTACAGTGTGTTCATATAGACACAGGGGGAAAGCGGAAATAAAAGTTCAAAGTTCCTCAAACCAAAGTCTGGACACGCATTAGCCACTAAAAGTCAAAATGACGGTAATAAGCATCATAATTCATCATGAACCACAGCGCCAGCTAAGTTACTCCTCTCAAACACTGACCTGAGGTGAAACAAACAAACAAAAAGACATTTATTAAACCTACCTGTGTGGATGAGGACTGTTCAAAATGTACACAGATACTAAAAACCAACCAACTGTGTGTGTGTGTGTGTGTGCGTGTGAGAGTTTGTTTTTTTACACAGTGTAAAACATTTATTCAAGGGTCCAGACATGCTTTTTGGTTAGTTCAAGGTTAAGCTGAGGTTACTGTAAGCCTCCATGAAATGAATGTAAGTCAATACAACGTCCTAACAAGCACATCAGTCCATCTGTGTGTGTGTGTGTGTGTGTGTGTGTGTGTGTGCACGTATGCATGCGTGTGGGTGGTTCCAACGTCTGTACACTCCTTCCTCTTCCACAAAAGTCACTGCACTGCCCTTTAAAATCAAAATGCCATCACATCCAGATAGTTTCTGGTAAAATGCATCAACGTTTTCTTCAACGTTTTACTGGACTTCTTTTAATGTTTTACTGTTATATAAAATCTGCATTATATAATTCAGCTCTTAACATTAAAGCTGCAGGACATTATTAATAGAAAATCCAAAAAAACAATCATGATGGTTGTATTTTCTGAATCAGAGCGCAGCATTAGACGTTGACGACTGATGGAGGGTAGTTTCATCGTGCACATCCGCAGTGCCAACGCGACTAAAAACAGACAAAAGGGATTAAAAAAACACCTCATGCGGCACATCCTACATTAAATCAGTGCACTTTCACACCTTCAGCAGAGAAAACACGCACACTCGGGCACCATTAGAGCCGCGCAGTCGCACCTGCTTGATTCAGTATCTCTCCCCATCTCGCCAAATAGTCTCCCAGTCACTTCCAACTCTCGGTCAGGCTGATGGCAGGCGGCCAAATGGAGCCGGCCGACCCATAAAAGCTCCATCCCGTGCCATAAAGCAAAGACTAAAACACACTTAAACCACGAGCCGACAGAGAAAATGTGTTTTACGCTGCGGTTCAGAACCCTCAGGGCGTGGATACATTAAGACGTTGATATATGGCTGCAGTGAATTAAAGAGCTCCTGCTGTTTTTTTTGTTTTTTTTCTTTCTCTGCTGCAGCAAGCAAATTCTGCACAGACCTGGCCGACAAGTTCTGCAGCACTTGTGCAATTTAGAAATTAGTCTAACGAAGTCTTTTCCTCTACGGTGGAAAGTTGAAAGACTCCTCAATCAGGGCGACTTTATGTGAACCTCTGATCGGCTTCAAAAACTTCAAGAAACGAGAAAGAAAGAGATGAAACAAGTGTCATCAGTTTTACCAATCAATGAAGTTTATCAATGAAGTTAAACAAAGATGATAAGAAGAGGACAGACACATCATGAAGAAACAGATTTCAGTGTAAATAATCCAAAGATGACGTAATTGCAGTGTCAGTCTTTCACACAACACAAATGAACAAAACCACTTTATTTAACAGCGTCGCCAACATGCGATCCAGTCTGTCGCAGAAAGAAGAAACCAACCGTGTCACGTCCAACACACTTTTTGATCTTTTGATATTCACCTACCACACAACAGATCACAATATTAGGAATATTAAAAGTAAAAGAGTTATATTAACAAAAACACAGCCCTGGTACGGAGCAGCAAAACACCAACTTATTATTTTTAAGGCTGTGCATAACAACCATTTCAACATCTCACATCTTCACAGGGACGTTTACATGACAGACGCAGATGCATGTGTGGAACATGCAGACACCCAATCACCTGTAAACAGGTGCATTTCAAGATTTTATTATTATCGTGAGCACAACAATTACACGGAGTAGTCACTGGCAATGACATTTTTGAGTCCCTGGCTCAAAATATTTTAGAAAGAGAGACCATACATGCAAAACAAAAATAGATACAGAACTAGAATAAATAATAAACTTAGTAATAAACTAAAATATAGACCTATAATAAAAATAATGTAACTAAATTGAAAATATGTACAATAGAAAATGGAAATGATGTTGAATTTACAAGGTGCAAGTATTGAATAGTGCGATGAATGACATTTTGGCTTGGGGGATGAAGCTTCAAATCAGCTTTTTCTATTAAATTTTCTAATAAGTGAAGTCACAGTCTGACTTTTCTTTGTTCTCATCAGTTAATGAACCTCAGTGTTAAAGTTCACCTGTGATCACATTTTAACTCTTTTCTTACCTGTCTTTGTGCCCGTAGGCTCGTTCATGGTGGTGAACGCGTCGGGCCGGGCGTCGGGACAGAAGGCTCACCTTTACATGCCCACCCTCAAGGAGAACGACACCCACTGCATCGACTTCCTGTACTCTCTGTCCAGCCGGGACGGAGCCAGCCCGGGCACGCTCAACGTCTATATCAAGGTGTGTGTGAGCATGCGTGTGTGTGTGTGACTGACAGGGGGGATGGATTGACAGATGAGCGAGCTGATAGACCGAACAGACTGAACAGGTAAACAAACAAACAGACCTCTGTTGAACATTGAATGTTAATGTAGGTGTGTGTCTCTGTGTGTTAGTGTGTGTGAGAGAGACTGATGGGTAGGTAAAAAAAAAAACAAAAACCAAAAAAAAACAATTCTTTAATTCTTCCCTCCCATCATGCATTTAGTAAGGATAAAGTTAGCCCGAGTATACTGCATCCAACTGTGCGTTTAGTTTATTTATAGAAACCAATGGACACAAATGCATGAAGAATAATAAAGTTTTACTGAAGAGTAGAGAGTGGAAGCTGAAGGTCAGTAAAGATGAGTGAAAGATATGAAAAGATAAATCGTAAAGTAAGGAGACTAATGAAGATCTGGAAGTGTGTTAGATCAGTTAACAAATGACTGGACTGGAGAATCATTGCGTAAAGAAATCGATAAATAAAATAACCAATGAATAAGGAAAGAAAATCAGAAAAATATGGAATAAAGAGTGAATTGATTGAAAATAGTCAACGCATTGTAAGCAGTTCATATGAGAAAGTGCACATGCATAAAATATATAGATATGTTTTAGCAAGTCAAAAAGGGGCTTTTTGACCGGAGATTTGTCGTGTGGTCTAATGCTAAGAAACATCATCTTGTTTGTTATTATAATAAAATTTCCCATTTAGTTTTTACTCCTGTTTTACCTTCTGAAGTCTGAAGTTATTCCCTTCGTCCTCTATATCTCCTTTTTATGTGTCATCATATCTGTCTCCTCTCACTGTCGGTCGGTCTGTCTGCAGGTGAATGGAGGAGCTCAGGGTAACCCGGTGTGGAACGCCTCCGATACAGTGACTGAAGGCTGGGTGAAGGCCGAGCTCGCCATTTCTACGTTCTGGCCCAACTCCTATCAGGTAACACACACACACACACACAAGCATCTTCTTTGTCTTTGCTGGCATCATCCATTAGTAACATCACTGCAAAATCTACCTGCCACACCCGGAAGATACAGGATGAAAACAACAATAACAACAATAATACAGAGTGATTTTTTTTAAGAATAGCTATATATTCTTATATTCTGTCTCCATGTTGGCAAAAACAGTAATAGATAATTAAAACAAACGGCTGTTTGCCAAGCAGGTCTCTCGCTTTGCAGACGCTCACATCAATCCTGCTGCTGTATGGTGGTTTCAGATATTTAATAAACTTAGAAAAACACATAGAAAACTTCAGTGGGCCAAACACAGATGACATTCAGTGGCACGAGGAGACATTATTGGTGAGTCTTATTAATCTAACCTCATCAGAAGTTGTATTTTTATGGACATTTCAGTGAGTAATAGATGTGAAATTGTAGAGCAAAGTGAATGAAAACTCAGGTCTACAACTGAAACCTGTCTCGACATTGCTGACTACTTTTGCCTCTCAAAAGTGAGACAGTTAGTGCCTATAAATGATTTCCATATATTATTTTTGTGTGTATTTATAAAGATAGGGTGCCATCAGCTCTATATTTTGTCTAAACTAGTTCCCAAAACATGTCATTTTACATTAATAATGATAAAGGTAGGCTCAGTGCAGCCTTAGCTAAAGCGTGAGTGTTGGTTGGAGCTGTGGATTGAGTTTCACCTCTTAACAGGTAGTAAGATGACCAACAGGACTCTCTCCCTCGTTGTTTGCCTTTAGTATTGAAACACAAAACTGTTGCTCTCTAATGACTCTCATTTTGTCTGTGTATGGCCGTGTGTGTGCGCGCAGACAGACCCCGCTGCGTTGTTTTACTGAGGTAGCACAGAAGCGACGCTCTAACAACTGAGCTATGTCGAGTAAATGAAGGCTCCCCTGTGCCGTGCGCGCACATCTGAAGCACAACGGCATCCAGAGTGCATTAAATGTGTGTGTGAGTGTTTCCCTGCGTAATGAGGAGTCACCTCCTACAGAGAGGTGACACTGCCTTTTTCAAAACGGACAAAACATTGTCATATTAAAGTACAGACCGCTGCAAGGGCGAGAACAAACTTTTTAAGGTAACCTGTCATTTTCTCTGGTCACATTTTTGTAAATGTGTGTAGGAGAAAAAGATGATGCTGCTGATGTTACTTTTAACGGCGTGAGCACAGCTGATTTCAACCTTCAAGATCACTGTGATGACTGTCAGGGAGGATCCATAACTGATCAATAATTAAGGCCTAAATGTGGAAGTTTGCTTTGCTGCAGTTTCTTCATTGGAGCAGACAATCTGGTTTTATAGTCTCCAAAGATGAGAGGTTGACCCATCTCTCTGCTTCAGCCTGTGCCAGCAGCTGCTCAAATAAAGCCGTTATTATATATATTATATCGAAATAATGAAGACATTATTAAGCTCATCCACTGTACATAATGACCCCCACAGCATCTCCACAGAGCCTACAGACACCTATTGATGGAAACTAACTGGGAATTAACACAGAAACATTATGAGGAACAATATAAAACCACCTTCTGTTTTCTCCTGTTAACAGATTAATTATCTCGGCTTTAAAAGAAAAAATAAAAGGCAGACACAGCAACTGAAAGAACTCTTTTTTTTCTTTTTTTTTTTACTTTTTCTGCTGCTGACACAGATTTATACGATAAAACACAATATTTTTTCATATTTTCATTGCATGTTTTTCCTAATTTGATACCGTGCTGGTCTGCGGCCATGTAAACACATTCTGCAAGATGGGATTTTTTTTTTTTCCACTGGAGAAATCCCTGCCAAAACTTTGTATTCTTTTGATAAGAAAAACATAAAGGCAAGCAGCCAGCACACAGACAGAAAAACTCACAGATCTTCTTGCATTTTTTAAGGTGGGTTGAAGAAAAAAGCAAAACATGTGACAGAGGTTTCAGGATTTGAGACCCTGAGCTCACATGTAAAAGCACCTCAGATCATCATGATGCCGGCAAATTTAATCTGTGTTTGGAGGAGACACCAGAATACATCCTTATCAACAAATATTAAAAATGATTGCCAAAAAATAGCAGTAGTAGCCCATTTTTTTGTGTTATCATGGGTATGAAAATAAAATTAAACTGTATTATCTGCACTCTTGCTTCGAATCAGCATTAAGATCTATTTAAAAAAAATTATATCTTACATATAGATCACTTTCACAAATAAATTGGGTAGGAAAATCTAAATTTAGCTAATAGACTAGTGATAATTCGGGTCAGAATAAATCAACAATGTGGAAACTTCACCGGTTTGCTTGAGTTGTAGAAACTTGACATGTGAGCCAGAGAGTCAGATTTCTTTTCTGTTAAGGAAAGGAGGATAGTGAAGTCTTCCCAGAAGTCTTTAGTATTCAGTCTGAGTCCCAACTTACTGTATACTGTTTAGGATGCTGACAAGCAGAGCACAGAGGTGTGTGTGAGTGTGTGTGTAAGGTGTGTGTGTGTGTGTGTGTGTGTGTGAGTGTATATGCGTGGGTCAGGAGTGCAGTGCCCCTTGACAGCCCTGCCGACTGCCTGTCACCCTCAGACTGTCTGTGGTAGATAAAATATAAAAAAAATAGAGGAGAAGTTTGATGAGAGAGAGAGAAAAGAAGGAGAATGACACAAAAGAGCGACTGCAAGAAGAGGAGAATAAAAAAAGTCAAAGTCCACCACATGCAGCAGAGACAGTGGAAGAAAAAAGAAAGAAAGGAACAAAGAAATGAATATAAAAGGAAGAGATCAAGTATGAGGAAGAAAGAGGAAAGCTGATTGGAAAAGAAGAGAGGATGCAGGGGTGAGGAGGAGAGGAAAGATGAGGAGGAGGAGGAGGAGTGGCATATGTAGCTGGCATAAGGATGCAGACAGAAGGATGAAGGGATGAAGTGAAGAGAGGAGTAGTTGCTGACTTTCAGTGGAGAACTCCCCTGGGGTTTCCATATGAGCTTCGCAGGGGTGTCAAGATGTTGCAGTTTGTCGACGAAAGGACGCTTTTTTATTTATTTGACATTTTTTTAAGAGTTTTCGTGCTTTAAAACAAAGCTGTGACTCAATCCGACTCCTCCTCTCTTCCTTTTTCTTTCCTTCCCAGGTAATATTCGAGGCGGTTTCAGTTCAAGGCCATCCGGGTTTCATCGCCATCGACGACACATACGAGTTCTGGCTCACCCTTGCCGTAAGTGACTCTGTGTGTGTGTGTGTGTGTGTGTGTGCCGTGAATGGTTGACCCTCCTGCACAACTGTAGCCCCACTGAGCATCATCTGTTTTATAGCTATCTCTCTCACACACACATACACGAAGGCCGTATAAAGGACAGATTGTGAGGCTCGCGGACAGATTGCAGAGAGCCGAGGAAGAAGGTCCAAACTCAGGGTCTTCATCACTCAAATCTGACAGAAACACTTTGCTTCACAAAACTCCAGACTGCTTACCCGCAACGCTCTGTGGCCTACTTACCTCTCCCCGTCTACGAGGTATCACTCTCTCACTTTCTTTCTCGCTGTCTGTTGCATCCAGGAATTAGTCTGACACGTATTCATCTCAACTACAGTACAACAAAACAGGATTCTGTTACTCTCAGATAATAACTTTTTCTGTTGGTAGAAAAACTGTAAGGAGAGACTACGATGGGAAACATAATAAATTGAAGTATATAATTTAAGAAAGCATGATAATTAACAAAAAAAAAAAAAAAACAGCTGGCACCAGAAGCTCTTTTTCATTTTCATTTGGAAGAATTTAATAAAAGCTAACACAATTAGATTTCCATTTTTCTACACTTAAGATCATTTTTTCTGTAACTCTCCTTGTTCATCTCTTTCATCTTTTATTCCATTTCTTCACATGCCCCATATCGTTCCTACTTAACACTCTTTTCACTTTTCTGTGTTTCTGTCAGTCTCCCTTTTTTTTTTTCACTTAGCTCATCTGTGCCAATCACTAATCAGATTAGTTGAAAGCGGGTGGTAGAGAAAGAAAGAGGACGAGAGGGGACATATTCACAACAGAAAAAAGAAGATATGTGCAGATAAAGAAAGGTTACCCTAAAATCTAATCTTATATCTTACGTTTTTTTGTCATTTGCAACAACCCGAGCATTAGCGTCAAGGCGGATTATCATTGTTAAATTATTGATGCGCGCTCCGTCAGACGTACAGTATCTCTTGTCTGCAGACGCTCTAAATGAAATTAACCAGCCACTGGCTGGTCTCAATGCCGGGCCAAAGTCACCGAATGTCTGCCGGTCTGCCTCGCTGTCTGCCCGCTCAACTGCCCTCATACCATCCCATGAATTTCACCCCGCCTCGCTCCAGATAATAATGTTAAACTAGCCCTGTTTGAACAGGATTACTATCATTGCACGTTTTCCAGCAAGTGTTGTTTCTTGGGTGGCATCTGCTGTCATAATCTAGAGTAAATCTAGCATGCCTTTAATAACAGGAGGATTTTTCAGTGGTCTGCTAATCATTGTGGTGTGTTGTTGTGGAGCTTTGGATGTTTCTCAAGCACCAAATGTACTGCTCGAAAAGTTTGGAGGGTAAACTAATCTAACAACTGAATAGACTCCAGTTCAATACACCACAAAATGTCACAGCAAAATGTAGAAGCAGATGAATTTATTACTACCTGCATTGTTGATTTACAATTTTACATTTTCCTTGGCTGTAAATGAGCTCAATGCGCCCAACGATCCACATTATATGTCCTTTAATCTCCTTTTACTGTCCTTAAATCCTGCAGAATATCCTACCAAAGTGTTTAAACAGTGTCTGTATATTGTGCGTGTTGCAGGTAAAGCACCTCACTTCCTGCGTCTGCAGAACGTGGAGGTGAACGTGGGCCAGAACGCCACATTTCAGTGTACCGCCGGGGGGAAATGGTCTCAGCATGATAAACTCTGGCTCCAGGTCAGTACCTTCTTATCGGTAAATATGTGCATGAATGGTGAAATCAGCAGGAAGTGTACATACAGAGTGAAATAAGTGTTCACATATTCTAAAACGGTGATAACTATTCTGTGTATTATGGCTTATATACTGTTGAATGATTAAAGCTGTAGTTTATCATCCATTTTTAGTCTAAATGCAGTAAATTTATTTAGTTGTTACCACTCAAGTGCTGTTCTTGTGATTACTTTAAACTCATTACACCTTTGGCACTGATTTACAACACTGATTAATCCCTGGACCACATGAAATATCCTGTTATGTGATTTTTGACGCGTGCCAACCAATCAGAAACGAGCAGGATGAGAATGGACTCATTGATCCATCCAATATCCTATTGAATATGCTGCAATAAATGACATGAATTATATAAAATCCCCCTGCTGCAAATATAGAGATGAATTATTTATGCAATTTTATTGAAATAAATAAAAAGTATGTGCACTGGGAAGCATTCCCAGCCTCCCCTGCTATATTTCAGGATTGATTAAAAGTCCTTGTTCTGCTCTGCACCGATGACTCCATCTCTGTACAAGTGACAAATGTGTGTGTGTGTATGTTGTGTGCAAATTTGCGTGCACTGCCAAGCTTGCATGTTTTCGCTGCACATGAGTGTAAACCACAGAGAACGCCGTTGTGTACAGCAGTGACATTTGCAACGAGGAGCAGTGACCCTCCTGACTGGTTGAGCAAAGTGTGTTTCACCAAATCATCAGATAATACTACAGCGGTAAAAGGAGATTGGATCTGGAGACGTGGGGTTCAAATGTAAAGAAAGAAAGTGGCGACAGCACGCTTTATTCACGTCTGATCTGCTCGGTCCTGCTCAGTGTTTGTTTTCTGTCAGATCTTTGACATCATTGTGTCTTTCATTGATGTGGGCCTCTTGAAATCCCTGTTAACTGCTACATTTTCTAAGACAAACAAATAAATTAACTTCAGAAACTGCACCATATCAAGCCCTAAAGATGTCACAAAACAACAGGTCAATATTTAGGCCACCGTCAATGTTCCTTATGATGTAATCTGGGTTATCTCAGTTTGCAAATTCATATGAGAAAACCTGCATTACAAAGTTTTAAAGATTTGTGTTTGCCAAGCTGTGAAAGTCTGTTAAAGAAGACGCTACCTTGTTGCATTATATAAAAGACAACATATCTCCACCTGTGCTGCACACTTTTCTTGAATATGTCTGAGTCCCTCATCTTTGTGGAAGTGTAAAGATTAGTTGCTGTTTTGCAGATTAAAGGACCGGATTTTAGTTGTTCATACAAAAATTTAGAGATTCAAGAGTTCTCTTAATGCATTTCTCAAGATGTTAGGGCTGACAGTGGTCTGTTTAGTTGACTGACAGGAGTCTTATCATGCAAGTACTAAACACCAGGCTGTACTTAGGGCCTACACACTCTTTTACCACATTTGGATTTTCTGTCCCCAGCTATTTTCAAATGGCAGCAAACAATAAACCACATTTCACACCTTCAAGTTAAAATTTCATTTGGTGTGAAGGGAAAGCTGCCATCGTTTACGCCATCATTGTCCTCGGATAGCTCGCTCAGCATCAGTCAGAGCACGCCGCAGGGCCTGCAGGGCTTTCACCATCATCTGACCCCTCTTATCCCCCCCCCATTGTGCAGCAGTGGAACGGTAAGGACACGGCGCTGATGGTGACCAGAGTGGTGAACCACCGCCGTTTCTCAGCGACCGTCAGCGTCGGCGACACATCCCAGCGCAGCACCAGCCGCTACCGCTGCGTCATCCGGTCGGACGGCGGGTCAGGGGTGTCCAACTACGCCGACCTCATCGTCAAAGGTACCTGCCACTCTTCTAGTCTCACATATAAAGTTCAAGCTGAAGGCAAAAAAAACTACCAGTCACTAAAAAAAAAAAGCTAAATATTTGTGATGAATTCAGATGGGTGAGAAAGGAAGCGAAAGCGCTTGACAAATCTAATCAGTGTGGATGCTGTGAAACAGGACAACTTCTTTAATGTAGAGAAAGTGAGAAACAAGCCTGGGTTGTACTTGTGTAGTGTGTGTGTGTGCGTTTTGCTGTTGCTCATTAGCGCTGTGAGAACGCTGAGGCTGGAATACTGAACAGACTCGAGAGCAGTGACTAGAACTCACAATGAGGCCTCTTTCACTCCATTTTTGTCTTCCTCTGTCAGTCTTTCACATCATTTTCTCCTCCCGTTTCTGCGTCTCATGCTGCTCCCTTCTTTCTCCCTCAAGGTTTGAAACAGACTCCGGCACTTTGCTCATTTCTTTTAATATTTAAACTACTCGCAGAACAATTTTAGAGGCTACGAATTCTCTCAATCACCTTATTTTTGTCTAAAAAGTGAAAAAGTTTCTAACATTTCTTTCTGATGAGGACAAACATTCAGTACATATTAAGGACATTTATAATAGACTACACCCCCATGAACCATTTGTATTGTAAAAACTTTATTTTACTCAAGATTCAAAAGTCTCCAAAGATACCAAGAAGAAATATGCTTAAACTTGTTGCACAGGTAATCAATTTTCAATGCGATGTAATGGAGTAGCTATAAAGAAAGGCAGTGTGGGATATAAATATTTCATACGATTTTACTGGAGTGCAGGAACAAGCGGAGAATACACGATGTCGGCAAACTGATGAAAAATGTTTTTACCTTACTAACAGATAAATACAAATTAAAAGATATATATATCATTTTCTCCTCCTCTCTTTTCCCTGCTGGCCCACAACCAATTTTATCCACACGGGATCAATTTATCTTTCATTCTCTTCTCTTTTTCAGTGTTTTCCCTTCCCTCCGCCTCGCCTCTTGTTTCCTCCGTCCCCCTTGTATTAATCTGTGCTGCTGTTGATTATATTCAGATCCTCTGACACGCAGCTCACACTCGACACAGGGCAGAAATATGAAGGAAGCTCTGTGATTTACCCTCCCACTCTCCATCCCATGGTTCTTGCGAGCAACAGGAAATGCAGCGCTGTCCTGCTGAGGGGGGATGTTGATGTACTGAGGAGGCTGGATAATGTCGTTTTAAAGTCTTTGATAGAATTACGACAACGCAGCTATCTGTTGTTGTCAGATATAATTACATCCCTTCACCTCTCCCAGTCTCCTTCTGTTGCGGGAGTGTGTTTTCACACTTTTGTGCAATTATCTCTCCATCTCCAGCTTGCGAACTTCACTCAGTGTTGATTTTTTTCTGCTCAGCGCCTGATTGTCTTAAGCTAAACTGTTAGCATGGAGTTTATAAGAACTAAAGATGTACTCTAAAGTGCACCGAACAAGCTGTCGGTCAACGTAAAGTGTTTGCTGCATGCTAAAGGTTAGCACTGATCCGCTATCAACCAACATGGCGGTTCCCATTTTAGTCTGCGCTTCTACATCCCGAAGAGGTCGACACATAAATCCCCCACGCCTTCACATCGAGTTCAATAACGCACAAATAATCAGAACATATTCAAGAGATCACATCACGCTCTCGATATTTGAATTATACTGAAATTAGTTGCAGGAAAATTTCAGCAAATTTCAGTGAAGTTATGCAGCAGCCATTTTTAAAGAGCAAAGAAGACGGATGAACATGCAACTGCTCAGAGGCAGTTAGGTCGTATTTTCAGCCACGTGAAAGAAATACTTTGAAAGTTTAAATTAAAATGAACCACGTATTTCTTGAAATAGTTACAGCATTACACCACCATCACTGACCTACTGTATGCTAAATATTTTGCTTCACTTAATATATTGAACTTAAGGGCTTAAAAGTTTAAACTGAAGTGTTATCTCTGGTCTTCTAACATATTGTGATGGTTTATTTGTTAGCATGATGCTCGACTTTGTCTTAAAGTTGTGAAAGAGTTAGCGCCGGGCCTCCTACGTAGAGCGCAGCCACTTGTGTGTTTTTTATTCCCCGCGTCTCATATCCTTTAACACGTCAAATAATCAGCAGAAAGAAACACCTTCTACAAAACTTTGTGTTCGGTTTTGAAGTGTCCTTGACCCAACACGGTGAAGCCACTCGAGCTCAGTCACTGTGAAGCCGAGGTCACGCTCGGCTCTCTGGGGTCGTCTTTTCACAGCGTTCTGCACCCCGACCCACATTTATACTCTTAAAAAAACAGAAAAATGCTTTATGGAGTTAAAATACAACAAGTCCCCCCCGACACGCTGTTATTTTCATTTATAAATATCAGCTGTGAATTAATGTTCTTCCTAATAATGAAACGCTTTCAGTGAAGTTTTAGTTGTATCTCTGGACAAACACTCCTCTTTATGTTAATATATGTAATGTGAATTATGTATATTTTATCTTTATTAAACATAAAAAATAAATATGCTGTGTGAGGGGGGATTCAACTGTTTGCTTTTTAATGGCATTTAAATTGCATCAGTGAAATGGATTTAAATGTTGAGGCGCACCAGCCTAAACGATGTTCTCAGTGCATATTTGGTATAAATTATACTGTTAACCTTATTTGGTGTGAAGGATGTTTAATCTGGAGGGAGGCTGGAGTGTGTGTGTGTGTGTGTGAGTTTGTGCTGTTTTGATTAGATGATAGTCCGGGGACTGAAACTGTCATTACCATCTGTTAGCAGAACACACAGACTGTACTCCTGACGTCCAAATGTGTGTGCGTTGCTTACCCCGCCGAATGTGTCTCCCAGCGTCAGTGTGTTTCTGTGTTTGTCCTGTGTGTGTGTGTGTGTGTGGCTCAGGTGCTGTCAGCCATGCATCGCGCCAGGGGAATAGCCCATGCCAACACAGTGAACAAGAGAGATGTGCAATATAACACACGCACACTCATGAGCACGCCTCCCTGAAGCCCTGTATGTGTGTAAGTGTGTGTGTGTGCGTGCAGTGTGTGTTGCTAAATTTGTGCATATGTGTCATTGTCCTTGATTTGTACATTTTGAGTATTTTGAGGGTTTTTTTTCATCCTATTCATTCATGTGTGGTGAAATCATCTGTGTGCAGCTTAATTTGTGTCTGGGTGTGCATCAGCATGCCTTTTTCATTTGCGTGTTCATGTGTGAGGTGTCACGGTCTTTGTGTGTGTCCAAATTAATGTGTGTGTGTGTGTGTGTGTCCTCCTGAGCTGCTAAGTGAAATCAGGGTTAATTAGTGTGTTGTTCAGCCAGGTGTGACCAGGGAAATCTAGAGCGAGGCGCTTCTCTGCGTGTGCTTGTGTGCATGCCTGTGTGTGTGTGCATGAGAGAGTGTGTGTGAGAGTGTGTGTCTCCCGCGTACTCACACACGCATGCAAATCTGTGACACAACACTGCTGGCTGGCTGAAACAGATGATGTCTTCCTTGCTGACTAACTGGAAAAAAGAAGAGATGAAATTAAACATTTGGATTCAAACTAGCCGCCTTCTGGTTGGACAAATGCTCATTTAATGCTTTAAAAGCAAAAAGGAAACAATGCTCATTTAAAAGAAAAAGAAATTACACTTTTACTTGAAACTACTATGTGTCGCATCTTTCATATGATTACATACATTTTTTGCAGAATAAAATGGGACAATCTCAGTGAAAATTGGTTTTTATATTAACTATATATGTGATATTAGCTAACACCAAAGTCAGAAATGTTCACATGTTACAGGTAGTGGCTTTAAGTCAAAGTATTGAAAGTAAAATTTATTCAAAACAGCTGTACTAATTATTATACATGTATATGTATATGTGCTAATATTATTGCACAGGGGATAACACAAATGGTATCTCGTCTGTCACTCTTTGCTATAGTAACTATAAAGAAACTAACACTCTTTAAAATAACTTGCAATATTAATTCATAATGCTCTTTTCATCAAAATAACTCAAAGAATTAGTGAACAGAACCTTGATAGTACAACAAATAACACAGTAAAATAAATATGTCATAGCACAACTCGGAGGTAAATTAAAAAGTCTGTTTTATAGAACAGTCGTTTTTAGATTCTTTAGTCCTTCATGATAAACCTTGAAGAGAAAATATAACTTGTCACACACAGACAGCTAACAATTACACACTGTAATGAAAGAAGCAATATTTTCTACAAATATCACAATGCATGGATTACCACAATTATCTCTGATGGATGCTCTTTATGATTTCTCGCAGAAAAACCTCAACAGAATCAAAACAATTTCCCCCCTTTTTTCGCTGAACGCCTTTGTTTGAAAGATCAGAAAAAAAACAGCAGGGAAAAGTAATCAAAGTGAAAAAAGGCAGAAAGGGAGATGTATTAAATGCAATGCTCAGCTTCACACCTCTATTCTCATCTCTCCATCATTCAGTATCCTGTCTGTCTCATCTCCTTGCTTCCTCATTATCCCCGTATTCACACCTCCGCCTCGCTTCACACCTCCGAAAGTTAATACTGTATATGTTGTGTACACAAGCTCCTCCCTACCTTTCCTTTAAAGGTGCATATCTTTGCATTACTGGCAGCAAAAGTGAAAAAAGTCCTTTATAATGAAATTATTCACAGAAAATGAGTTATTTGTAAGTGTACATGGAGATAACAGATAAAGTATAAAAAGATTAAAAAAAAAAAGATAAAGGTGTCAAAGAAGTTGAGAAAAGGAGTTTTGGATTTGGTAGAAAAGATGAGATCATTCACTTACATTTGTAATAAGACACACATACATGCTCGTACACACACACACACACACACACACACACACACACGTAAACACACACTCAGTGTCCAGTTTGATCCAACAAGGAAGGATTTCCTTGAAGAGCATTTCAGTAAAACACACACACATTACCTAATGCGATACACACAGACAAAGAAAAGTTTGCTTGCACACACACACACATATACACACCTACACACACACACAGATGTTTTTCTCTGCTCCTGTGCGTTTCTCATTTGTATGGCTCATGGTTTTGTCGAACAGATGCAGTCAAAGCCCCAGGGCAACAAGGTTTCAACCGTACCCCCGGCTGGGCTTGTGTGTGTCTTAAAGTGTGTGTGTGAGTGTGTGTGTGTGTGTGTGTGTGTGTGTGTGTGAGTCAGAGGGAGAAAGCAGGCTGCATGCTGACATGTCTGTGTCCCGGGGAGTATGAATGTAGGCTGTATTTGGAGCTGTGTATCTGCATCCGTGTGTGTGTTTTGTGTATGGGCATTTGGGCATCAAGCGTGTGTGTGTGTGTGTGTGTGTGTGTGTGTGTGTGTGTTCTGTCTGTCAGAGATAAGACTCAGTGGGGCGTAGCAGAGATCCAGGAGAGCCACTGTCAGCCAGTGCCCTGTGGACACCCTGCAGAGTGTGTGTGTGTGTGTGTGTGTGTTCTGTTCACCAGGAATACTGCTACATCTTTCTAAGTCTCCCTGGGTAGTCATAAAGCTGATTGTAGTCCAAGAATTAGACCCAGCAGTTCCACCGCAGTGTGTAAGTGTCTGTGAGTGTGTGTGTGTGTGTGTGTGTGTGTGTGTGTCTGCATATGTGTGTGTGTGTCCATAGAGTTAGAGTTTTTTGTCGCCCAAAGCTCATTCCTGGCATCTTCTATGTGTCTCTTCCCTGATAAGGAAATCAATAGGAGAGTGGACAGCTCAGGCTTGTGTGTCAGATCTGCAGAGGCCCACTGATGCTCTGAACTCCCACTGTGTGTGTGTGTGTGTGTGTGTACAACACAACCTCCAATTTATAAGAAATAACTGCTTGGAAAGTACGCTTGACATCCAAGTGAGCCGTTTTCGTATAAAAATGAGATGTCAAACATGTGAAAAGGCACACATAAGAGGTGTTAAACATTCATAGAAATGTCACAGTTCCCTTTACAGAGTGGCTGGAAAGTGTAGCTTAATATTTCCATAAGTGACGGCACATTTTTAAAAGTTCAAGTTATGAACTGAAGTACAGTGAATTATTCAATAAAAGCTGTAATTTTTTTTAAATAATAGCAGTCACTTGAGATGGATTATGCCCTTGGGCCGTTGCGGAGCTGTCAGTGTGAAATGTCTACAGGAAGTGTCGAGTGTTGACATCTGCAGGAAGTCTGACTGATTAAAAACAACGGAGGAACACATCGCAAATAGTTACTGAGACCAGAGCAGTGTTTCTGTTAAAAAAGAGAGAATATGACGTTACTGCACTGATAGAATTAGTGCTGTGGAAACGTACACTATTCTGAATTTGGCGAGAAAAGAGGACGTGGAGGAAGTTTAGCAGCATTATTAGCAATTCAACAAGAAAACAACAAGACTTTTTCACTGAAATGTGATATAGTTTTTTTTTTAAACTCAGATGTAGCTATAAAAATGGGGAAAGGTTTTAAATACAGCATAGTTTTTACTATAACTTTGGAACTAAACTTTTTAAGCACACAGGGAGTGAAAAGAAACATCATAAATAAAGAGTTAGCATGAGCTGTGATGGCCGCCGAGGCTGAACAGACAAAGAAAGGACTGCTACCAAACAAAAGCTCAACAGTTGCTGCAGAAATCTGATCTGACACTCCTTCAAAATAAAAGCTCGTGTCAGTATAGCGTCGGTCTGAAGTGAGGGCGGTTTGGTGAGACGTATTATACTCGCAGCGATGAAGAAACAAAATGGAGAACACAAAATTATGAAATATACACAAGATGAGATGAAAACACACGCTCCCCCCGTGGAGACAGAAAATGTGATAGAACCTAAGGAGTGTGTGTATCTACGTGTGTGTGTGTGCATGAAAGGAAGGGAGGCATACACACTCATACAGTGTGCACTCCACCTGACTCTTTAACCAGGTCCTTAGGCCTTGCCGTAGGGGATGTGTGTGTGTGGGTGTGTGTGTGTGTGTTGTGTTGTCTTGTGTATGCTGGGCGGTTTGTCATGTCGTTGGTATTCCATGTCCATTGCTCTTTTATGTGCATTGGCCTGTGTGTGCAGGTATGTGTGTGTGTGTGTGTGTGTGTCAGGGAAAGTGGACACTTCACACAGAATTTCTGAGGAGAAATATAAGTAATACATGAACAGGTAGCGTAGAGGAGGTGAGAGAAGGTGGGGGGGGGGAGGCAGAGAAGAAGTAGACAGAGGGCCGGTGAGGACCGAGGGGATGCGGCAGAGGAGGTGAAAAGTTGAAACCAAAGACGGATGGTAGTAAGGAAATAAAGAGAGGTGAAACAAGGGGCTGCTCAGATGTTACATCTTTTAATTCATTAGTTTCAATGGAGAATGCTCAAAATGGAAAGTGATGCTGTTCACTGCAACATTATCTTAAAAGAACGAGAGAAAACAGAGTGGATGAGGTTTAAAGAGAAGAGAAGGAGGAAAAAAATGGGATGTAAAAACGAGGAAAGATTGGAAGAAAGGAGGAGGAAGTGAAACCCAAATAAGAGGAGGAGTCAAAGCGGACGAGTTCAATCCCATCAGCTGTGTTTCTGCCGTTAACCCGCTAACCGACCTGATCAGCTGCTGTTCGTTCAACGTGGATAAGAGCAGCAAAACACCAAAGACTGCGAAGGACGAGCGACGTGTCCACGATGACCGTCCCGCTGCTGCTTCACATCTGGAGAGCTAACAAAGTTTTGTTAAAATCTGTCAGGGTATTTTTTTGTGACACTAAGAAGATCAGTGTCTCTCTTGGTGTCTCTCGCCGTCTTTCTCCCGTTACCCTCAGCTTCCTCTCCCACCTTGTATTTCAGAGTTTAGACTCTATCTGGGACTTTAATCCTCGGCAGCTTGCAGCAAGCGAGCAGGTAGAAGTTTACCGTCGCGCTCACGGACACTTTAGCTCTCACAAATTTGAGGAAATAGGCTTAAAATCAAAGGCTGTTTCCACTCATCGTTTGATTTACCGAGAAAAGATAAGACACGGTGGTTTTGTAACCCTCATCTCTTTAATGTCGTCCTTGTTGACAGAGTTAATCAGTAAAAAAAAAACATCTGTGTTCAAGTAATCTGGCTTGATGACATTTCAAGTTCTGCATAAGCTGCTGTAACTCTTTGCTATCTCTCCTGTAGTCTATAAAAAAAGATGTACTGCAGCAAAGAAGAGCAGTTTAAACTGTGGAAACAGAAGACGCATCCTGTATCACACATCACTGACTTTCTTTAATAATGAAACAGGTTAACGTGTCCATTAAATGTTTCTGAATTCACATTATATTCATTTATATCACATGAGTGTGTGGTTGGGATTTTTTTTTTTTTTTGCATGCGGCAAACAAACCACACCTGATTTAACTCAATAAATAAAACCAAAGTCTTCCACCCTTTCAAACTAGAAGTGAGTTAGACCAGGACTACTTTAGGCTGAACCAACTGACTCAAATCCTTTTTTATGGCAAGAATATTGATTTTTTTTTTTTTACAGGAGCACAGGTGTAACTAATAATGGAGTAAGTAAGCCATGCCGGTGTGCCTCGCTGCATGAATAATACCAACCTCCTGGACCTGGAGCAGGACTTCTCAAAGCTTCGATGGCTGAATGCTGATTTTGGAAACCAGCTTATGATTTCAAAAGCACACAGACACAGGCTTATTGAAACTCTTTTGCGTCGTCCATGAACTTGTTGTAGTGGTGTTGAACACTGACTTCCCAGCTGACCTGTTTGTGAGGTGTACAACTATATCCACCCTCCAAGATCCAACGAAGTATGACTAGTTTTCCAACATTTTTTCCATGTTGGCTTTCTCATCTCCAATTTAAACAAAGCACTTTGAGAAACAATAAACTAGAGTAACTAAACTGAATGGAGCCATTATTCATGTTTAAACTGTGCTTTTTCTACTATGACACGTCAATGTCTGCCATGAAAAATAACCTTTTCCATGTTGTGGACGTGACTGTGAACAAGAGTAAATAAAGAGCATCTTCGAAATAATTATTCAACAATAATGAATTCCTCGAATTCTCCTCATCTGTTTTGAACTGAAAGGCTGAAGACGTCAAACGACTTGAGTAAGTTTTCGTTTAGCAGCGCTGACTGCGAGCGGTGTCACATTTTGTCGAGTCAAAGCAAACCTGCAGAGCTTCGACGACAAAACGTTTCTCCTTCTTCTGCCGCTGTTTGTTTGAGAAGGCTCATGGGATTGAAGACGATGGGATTTTTTTCCCTCTGGAAGTGGACTCAGATGGCTCGGAGTGCAGACTGTGTGTGTGTGTGTGTGTGTGTGTGTGTGTTAAAGATGTTTGTGTTTATCTGTTGTTGTGTCATGTCTAGCCTGTGTGTCTGCATCTGTTATTCTGTGTTGGTGCTTTGGAGTGTATGTGTGTGTGTGTGTGTGTGTGAAGAGGTAGCAGGTGCCACAGTGAGTTTGCAGTGAGGAGCAGGGAATCGGATCTTATTCCCCATGATTCAACCCCCCAATTTTTTTTCTTTCTTTCTTTCTTTCTCAATCGTGCCCTGCCTCCTGCCTGTCCTCTGTGATAGACGGAGGCTGTGTCGTTGTGCTGTGAGTCTTTTGATTAAAGTATTCTTTGTGACCGAGGCAGTTCCCACTGTGTGTGTGTGTGTGTGTGTGTGTGTGTGTACAAGTGCTGAATTCATTATACCAAGTAACAGGCCTGAGGGAGTATGGAGTGTGTTACTCACAGGTGTATGCACACACACACACTCTGACTCTTAATTAGCTGCTGATGCGACGCGACTGTTGAGAGAAGAAAACAATCTGATTTGAGTTTGAAAGGGATGAGATGAGCCGCAGCGCCGGTTTGAATTTGTGTCGCAGCGAAAACAGTCCCGAAAGGGTTAAAATGATCTTTGTAGAAAGTTGGAGCTTTTCCTCTTCTCACTTTTTTGGAAGTTAACAAAGCCAGAGGACGATGTCGGCAGGTCACTCGGACGCCGAGTCGACGGGTGATTCAGACCTTTCTCCCCTCAGGTAGCGTGCAGTCACCAGGGTGAGGCAGGAACATCCTCATATTAAATTTACAGCCCGCCGGGCCCGAGGTCTCAGGTCACAGGCATGAAAGATATGCACACACAGGAAACTATCCACCAAAACTTGAACATGCCCTGCAAGAGTTTGATCAAAATTTGGGATGTCAGAAAGTCTTTCTGCTGTCTGTTAATGAATCAAAAGCACAGTTCAGCTTGTATAATTTATTCTGTAAGAGATCTGATGTTTGTGTCAGTACACTTTAGTATCTGATTGCTCAAAGCACCAAAACAAAACCATTTAAAACACCCATCATCATTATCAACTGCATTTTCTCACAGTATGTCTGCTTTATGTCCACACGGCCTGACAGTTGATTCATTATTACGATATGAAAAAAGATTCAGTATTTTTTGGAGTGTTTTTCCCTAAAATCTGAAGTTAGAAGTGACACCAAATGGCACTATAATTTACATAATTATGGTCCTTTTTCGAAAACGGGAACCATACTCACTGGGTGTTTTGTATTCCAGAGGTATTGAATGATGAACCTTTGAGAGCAGATTTTAATATTTCTTTTTTCATTTCTGCAAAACAGATGTACAGCGATTTGCAATAAAACGCATCCAATATAAATTTGTTCCACTCAAACACGCAGCATGTGGCGGTTATCATTAACACTTGATGAGCTGGATTGATCGTATCAGAGCTGGATTGCGTGTGTATGCTTATCTCTTTTTTGTGAGATGAACTGCTGAGTTCAAGGAGCTGCGAAATAAGCCTGGAATGTTTTACTGATAAGACGGAAACACATTGAAAGATTAGAAGAAAAAAATAGAAAGGAATTAACAAATATGCAGACGAACTGGAAAAACTTTAGCTTCAGACAACAACGTGCTAATAAATTTCTTTCTGTCCAGTTGAATTTGGCGTCCTGATTAACAAAAACAAACACAACCATGAGGAAAATTAAAATAGTGCTCCTGAAATAAATATAGTCAAACCACCTACAGAGACGTTAGTTAATGACGTCTGCTAAAGAGTAAAACAAACAGTTTTCTTTAAGATGTTTTTTTTGGCCATTTTAGCCTGTATTGGACAGTTTTAAGCAAAGACAATAAGAAAGAGGGGGGATATAACATGCAACAAAGGCCACCAACCACAACCGAACCACCAATGTCATGATTATGTGGCATGCTACTGTTAGCATTTATCATAACCAATGGACAAAGCTGTGAAAATACACCCGCCTTATAAGAAACCCGTCTTATCCTTTAAGAGACAGAAAAGTAAAAATTGCCCTAAAAGCAAGCTCGCTGTTTAACTGTCTTCTGGTGAAGTTGGTTCTCACTCCAGTAAATTTGAAAATGAGGTTTCCATTTAGCACGTGACATTAATAAAAAATGAAAACCCATCTGGAAAAGAAAGATAGAGGGAGAGGAAGCAGTACATGCACAAGAAGAAAAAACAAAGCTCCCCCTCTCTTTTCCTCTCTCTCTCCCTCCCTTATCATCCTGACCATCATTACTCTCCCTCCACACTGTTGAAATGGGAGAAAAAAAACAGATTTTGGTGGAGCGATTGTCATTTTCGCTGCAGCTGATTTTTTCCATCTTTTCCGCCACCTGGATGGTGATATCTTTTCTCTCCTCTCTGGTGGGCTGAGTCCTCCTCTATCTGTCTTTCTATCATTTCTCTCTCTCTCACGCACACGTACACACACATCCACATTTTTTCATTTTCTCTATCTTTGAATCTTTCTCTCTCTCTGAAAACATGACAAAAAGAGATTTGATAGCACTTTTGGATTTGCCACAAACACACACATAAACACAAATACACATTCAGGAATGCATCGAAGGTGATAAAAACTAATATTACCAAACACCCCAACTGTTACTCCTATATTTTTACTCATTTCTTTTTCTATTTTTTGGCCTTTTCTTCCCTTCTCTTTCTTTAAATGTATAGCTCTGTGTGTGTGTGTGTGTGTGTTATATTGACTATCAGGAGAAGCTGACAGTGAAATGAAGTGAGAGCCATTTAGATTGGAAGGACCTGATAACAGACACTACAGGCTCTGTGCTCTCGCTCTCGCTTCACCCTGCTCACTAACTTTATGTTTTCTCAAATAATGTCAACTTATCTGTTCTTTCCTCTTCTTCTTACTTTTTTTTTTTTACACTAAACCATCCTTTAGATTTGTTTTTACTTATAATTTATCCTCTATCATTTTGGAAAGGATCCCTGTAACGTGTTCCTGACACAAATAGAAGTTCATGTCAGGGTAAAAACTGCTCAGAACTCAGAATTCCTGATCATTGGGTACCCTTACTTAATTTCCCTCTGACGATCAATAAAGTAGTCTATCTATCTATATGTTTATCTATCCACATATTAGGGGTTTCGAGGCTGACCATGAAGTGCAACATCTGTTTTTTATCTACCATCTGCCATCAAAGAAAGGCTGAAAATGCCCAAATTTTAATTGAAAAGATAATTCCTGATGGTCATGGTGTACCACAGGGATCTATTTTGGGCCCAGTGTCGTTTTGCCCTGTAGACAGATTATATGGTCAAATAAATGGCATGTGGCATTTAGCCAGCATGATATTAAGAAATTATAGCTGTACTCCTTCATCTTGAATTTCTACTTAAGGTATATTACATAAATTAAATAAAACACTTGACTTGTCTCATCTCTGTATTATTGTAATGCCATTTGCAAACATGCCTTCACTTTAAGGACAGACTGCATTTACCATACCAATTACCACAGTCGCCACTGCATCATTTATGATAATGTCATTTGGGCTCTCCTGCCTGCCATACATAAAGACTTTTTATACAGTATTTTATCTACAATACAAAGCTCTTGTTGGAAAATTGCCATCTTATATCTCATCTTCTCTTCTCTTCGTCTGTTATAGAATCCATACTTAATCTGCTCCCTGATTAACTTGGAGTGATGTGGGTTTGCAGTAGTAGCCTGGAGGACGCTCTAAAGTGATCAAAAAACAGATCTATAGAGCTATTTGTTGCTCATAAATAATGTCTTATTTAAACAGCTGCCCCTTCTTGCATTGCTGATGATTTTTAAGCATGATGCTCCCTGTTAATATGTTTGTTTTTCCCAGCAGAGGTAAATGTAAATGTAGCCTCTGTCTCTCCAAATCTCCTTCTCCAGTACTTTCATCACTGCAGAGGAGAAACACGTGTTTGTTTTCAATACACGAAATACAAAACTCATGGCCACAAAGTCATTTCTCCTCTTTTTGTTTTCTGCACACAGTCTTCTTACCTTTTCAGACTGATTATTTTCTATTACTTAACATACACAAACAATATTAAGATAAGATAAGATAAACTTTATTAATCCCACATTGGGGAAATTTACTTGTCACAGCAGCTCAAAACTCAGACAAATATGAAAAAGAGCGTATAAAAATATACATAGATGACATAAATACGCTATAAACATAAGTAGGCTTTATATAACTTCCATCTTTGCAGATATGGACATACTCGTGGATTGTTCTTCCTCTAGAAAATACAATTGCACATCGTAGATTGTATGGGGTAAAAGTGATTATAGTGACAGAGGTGCCAGATGGTGATGGTAAACAGTCGTTCTATATTATGTTAAATTAAAGAGTCTTATTGTGGTTGGGATGAAGGACCTGCGATCCTTCCTGCACTGTGGGTGTATCAGTGTATGGCTGAATGCACACAAGAGTAAACACGCACACAAACATGCACACAAACATAACACTGTTACACACTAAATGTAGCATGACATTATGTACAGATATTCACAACAACACGCAGAGACAAAATAACAAATTGAACATAAATTAAACATAAAAACAAATGTGTATGCACATAAAAGCACATTTGCTGTACTTTCTGGGCATTAATGTAATGCAAATATATGCCCTGAAAAAATGTACACACAAACACACACATTGTTTTTTCCCCCTTTCTACTTTTATAATCCTGACACACACACATACACACAGACACACACATTATGATCCATCTCCAAACACCATACTGGGATTGTAATACAGTGCAGTAAAAAAAGTAGATCTATATACTTTGTTCCTTCAGGGTGTAGTAAGACGGGTCGCCTCTGAGTGTGCGATGCGTCTTCTGACAACGAGGCCCTAGGATACGCAAGATAAAACCTTTATGGGGTCAGCAGCACCGCTGCGCACTTTTACATACAAAAATACACACACACACAAATCTTTATTGGCCCACAGTTACAGTGCTGTGTTTCTGCTGTATCCTCTTTTAAAACTTCATGAGCCCTGCTTGTTTGGCTTTTGCCAAGACAAAGCGACGTCCTGCAGGAGGACGACTCCAACAGACATCTTTTTTCTTCTAGTTCACATTCATATTCAAATCTTTTCCAAATGCAAAACTCAGTTTTTAAACATCCAATGTACAGTATTCGGTGTCTGTAATAAAGAAATAAATTAAAGGCAAAGTTCTGAATTACATGTGTATTATTTGTAAGACCAATATGTTACTTCTTACAGGAAAAATACAACCTCTGTTGATTTAAAGTTTGTTTATAGTCAGTTTAACCCATAGTTAGACCCCTTCTAGACTTTTACAACATCATCATTCAAAATAACATTCGATAAAAGACAAAAAACAAGGTAAGCTCCATCAGCGAATTAACTAGAAAGTTATTTGGGAAAAAAAAAATTAATAATAATAATTAAGAAATAAAGACTCCCCAAGGTGATATTCAGTGCAGCCATGTGTACCAGCACTGAAGAGCTTTAACAGGCTATGAATGAATTATGACCTGCATAAGCAAACGAACAAACAGCCAGAAGTTTGGTCATCTCTATCAGTTTCTAATAGTTCTTCTAAATGTCTGATACCAGGTGGGATATTTCTGCAAACTCAGATTAAACGGTGCTGGGGTTTGCTCTGGCTGAATTTGAGTTGCTTCAGCCTGAAGGTCCGTCTCTGGAGTTGCCTCCCGCTTTCCTCCCTGCAAAGCCGCCTTTTTGCAGATGGCGAGTGAAGCGGAGGCAACATGTAAACAAATGTTATGTGAAACACTACCACTGTTGTCCACAGGGACCGCCAAAATCAACACAAATAGAAAAGCTCCATCAAACTGCTTTAAAGGTACAGCAATTATGATTTTCCTAAAAAACAATGTATAGATGCACACAAAAAACCCCCCTAATCATCACTTATGATCCACTTGAAGTGTGTGGTGATGTCTGCATCTTCACAATGCTGCCCTCTGCCTGGATTTTATCATTTTGCTGTGCTTGTTTAATTTCTGGCCATCAACCTGGGCATTTGTGTTTAGCCACCAGCTAATAACAGTGCATGGTGTGAGGGTTGGGACTCACTAAAAACCTAGTGATCAACTGCCAGGGCATAAGCAACTAGGATCACCAGAAGAACAAGCACTTTGAGCAGAAAGGAGGAGCCAACGATAAGTGTTGTAAGTGGCAATTGACAAAAACTACTCATTAGTCCTTTAACGGCTGAATTTTATTTTGTAGTGCAGAATTTTGTAGTGCATTTTTATGCATTGGAAAAAAGCATTTAAAACTGTTGTGCTTAAGAACTATTTCAAATACGAGATTAAACAACGCACAAACAGCAAAAAAAAAACATGCTGAGGTACGCTGCAGGCAAATACACCTGGTGTGCTGCTGTAGATCAATCACTGTCATACAGTTTTAACAACTGTCTGTCAGCCAATCAGAAAACATAAAAACAAAGAAACATACCTCAAAGTTCAAGCAGCAATGAGGAACATTAAAGGGTAACTAATTTTTCAGTTCAGCCTTTCCTACAACCTCTTTACTCTTTTTCAAAGCATCCCCTACTCCATTTCCTCCAACCTTTTGCTCTCTCTGCTGAAGAACTCGGGGCTGAGAGGCTGACCATCTCCAACATCTGCCATTTGTTTACCATCTACCATGAAAAAAAGCAGAAAACGCCCAAATTATAATTGACTAAATAATTCCTGATGGTCACGGTGTACCACAGGGATCTATTTTGGGTCCAGTGTCATTTTGACCACATCTTTCTTCCATCCTCAACAGTTCCTCTAAACCTTCCAACTCTTCCTCCTTTGTTCCCTCAGTCCCTCCCTCCATCAAAAACATACTTCTTTTTTCTCCTCTCCTTCAGCCCTCCTTTCACACGTCATTAGCATCACTGTATGTAGGCCTGTAGTTGATTAGCAATCTGAGTATGTCTGTATATGTGTGTGTGCATGTTTGGGTCTCTGTATGCTGATGGATATATTTGTGCATTAAGATGTACACATTAGATGTTAGTGTGCTCACTGTAGTTGTGTAAGTGTGTGTACATGTGTGTCTATTACTGGGCGAGCCTCCAGTCCTAAATGTGTGTAAGTATATGAATCACAGTGTGTGTACACCAGAGGTTTCACTTTATGTGGATCTATTTGCTTGTATACAGGAGGTACAGTTATGTGTGTGTATTTTTTTTGTGTGTGTCTGTGTTTCTCTGTGTGTGTGCTCGTCCCATGTCATCACGCGTGCCAGGTTGTGTGTCGATGGGAGGCCTCGGCGACTCTCTGCTGTAAATGAGCCGGCAGAGGGAGAGATGGAGGGATGGTGGGAGGAAACAGACGGAGGGAGGGTGTGATTGAACGATCTCGCGCTCTCTTCCCGCGGAGTAACATCAGGAGAAGTTATTGAATATAAATGATGTTAATGAAAAGTCGAGTCTCTGTTAAAGCGGTTGTAAAACACAGTTAACAGGCCGCTTTTAAGGGAAGTTGTCAGAGATTTTGCATGTTTAGTTTCTTTCCAAGAAACCACAGTGTGTGTACTTTTTATTGAAGCTGACTGCTTCAAAAATTATGTTGCTGTGATTCTGATTTTTTTAGATTTTTTTGAGAAGCACATCTACATGTGAAACACATTTTCTATGTGTTTATTAAGTTGACAATTCTTCTAAACAAGTAAAGAAAATTGCAACAGGATGAGACTATTTTGCTTTCTTCCAGTGAATCACCCTTTCCAATTCCAGGAAAAGTGAAGTGTTCTTTTGTTGAGACAGATGAAACCATTAAAAAAATGTGACATGATTTGAAAAAGAAAAAGCAATATAACTAAAGCGTTTATGTTCTCACTGTTATTTAAGGTGATGGGGATAATTTATGTTCTTGTTTTCTTTATATCTTTTACTTCTTCTTCTCAAGAAAGGGGACCACTGATACTTCATCACGAGAACAAAGGTGCATGAATGTTAAGATGAGGAACATAACTGCAGTTTGCTTTGACTAGAGCACATATGCATTTAAATGCATGCACATAAATAGAGATGTGTATTGTCTTTTACTCTCTCCTGCACTCACGAATGCACACTCAACCTCACACACACACACAGCCTCCATATAGTTGAGATGGATGAGTGTGCGGTGACTGACAGTTGATTCATCGGTCCCGCAGCCACCATACATATTCTAATGGGGCCTTGAGGAAAGTAAAAAACTTGCAGAGTGAGATCAGGACTTTGCTTTTAGACAGCGGGAGGAGAGGGGCCATTATTCTTAGCTAGCATAACGTAGCTGTCAACTGACAAAGCACCTGCCACAGAGAAAAAAAAAAAAAGATTAATACTAAGAGACCCCAGACTTCAATCTTAAAATGACTCTTTTAGCCGCAGTTGTTTGAAAAGCTTACTGTGTGCAGGGAAGCATTTTCAAAACACTGTGTACCAGGGTATGTTTAAATAGTCAGTCTTATGTAATGCATCCATTTTTTTCATCATAATTTCCCACTGACAAATTAAGAGAATCAATTTATGTCCATGATATCATAATACTTCTTTTACCAAAGAATCAACGATCATTGATTGCTTTTAATAATGTCACTGACTTCCTGGGCATTGGAAAGTGTGAGATGAAAGTGCCCAAAGTTAGTTTTCATTTCACCAATTGCGCATCACCACAGGCAGGACAGACAATGAGTTGACTATCCAGAAACATCAAAGTCATTTATAACAGCATGCATCTCAATAGATTACTGTATTCCCAACATCCCACATAGCGGAGAGGTGTGCATATTTTTAAAAGTTATTTCTGCAGATTTGCCTTTTTCTTATCACCACTCAGTAGAGAGATGAAAATAAACAAAATAAGTAAAGAGGAAGGATTACATGTGAAGAGATTTGTACTGGGCACATCGTGATCATGTGGGCTCTGATATGGTTTAATTACGACTGACAGTAGAACCAGCAAGGCTACTGAGGACTGAAAACTTTATTCATCTAAAATAACTGTATATCCAACAGAAGTCAGTCCACTCTTGAAAGCTTCCTTTGAGTGTTTTTTCTGTGCAGATCTCCTCTCAGTTTTGCTCAAAATTGTGCCACGGCCTGATGAAGAACTGATGAAGAACAGAAAGTGTCCAAAATAACTTTCTCTGTCATTGTTTCCATCTGTTTCTCTTTACTCGAAGTGAGTCTTCAGCTTCAGGTCGCTGTGTCGTGACATTATTTTATAAGGTAACGCTGAGTCTGTAGAGTTTCAGAGAGCCCTGCAGACATAGATCTTACAGATCTTACCACCAGGCCTGCATCTGAATCTATGTGTAAAGGGGGTATATTTAAATAGTGCATTTATAGGGGATCTTTACCCTGATTGTGAAATGCTTCTCCAAACCCCTCTTATACACTTTCATACACAAATAGTGGAGAGAACGAATGTTGGTTTGTGGATTTTGGGGTTGAGTGGATGATAAGCAATGAGTGAAGTGCTCCAGTGCTTGAGATCCTTTTCACCCCAAGACCAGCTCCTCTTAGAGAAAGCATTAATAACCTCATCATATAGTCTGTGTGATGTCTGGAGGATCTGATGTTCTCCTCTTAGTGAACAGTTCTTCTTTCATTATGTGTTTTTGAGCTTCTCTTATGCCATTTTGTGTGTTGCTTTAAGTAGGTCTCTCCATTCATATAGATTCATTTTGAAAAGAAGCTGCAGTTCTAAGTTTGGATTTGAAAAAAAAAATACAGAAGAGAGTAATAAAACATCTTATGCTTTTAGGCTTGACAGAGGCCATTATTTTAAAGTAGCATAATGTGAGAGTCTAGTGGTGAAGTAGCTGTCAGCAACATTCAACAATATGATGGATTAGAGCCACAGGTAAAGAATTCACTCTGTAAAATGTCTCCTTTTCAGCTTTCAGTGGCAGCCGTTTTCACTGCAGAAGTTCAAACGGCGTTTTCTTTTACGTTACACAGTTACATCACGTTGTAAACATTTAGCTGTCAGGCTCTGTCTCTGGCCACGATGGTAGAATAAACTTCTCAGACCACAACCTACTCCGAGGATCTATGAGGCTTTAATAACACAGAGTAAAGATTCAGTCTCTACCTGCAGTGAAAGCGAGCATTGATAAAGTCATAACATACTGTTCTGATATTTAGTGTAAGAAAATATTGGACTTCTAACTTTCTTTCATTGTGTTTATGGATATTTTTTTTATTGGGAGGAAATCAATTGAGTTCTGAAAGTGTCTTGAAAAAAAGCAGGAGGTGCATAAAACAGCATATTGAAAGGATGCGTTTCAGATTGTGTTTGTTATTTTTGAAAATTACAGTGAGCGCCCCAAGGGAGGCTTCTACAACATTCATTCATTTGTCTGACTATTACACACTTAGGCACCACTGATTGGACTTTAATATAGTTTTCGGGGGAAGATGAGTTCTGCGATGCGTCCTAATTTAACAGTGATAAGCTCAGGCGGGGGCGCAGTTACAATCAAAATAAGGTGATGTACGATTCAGCAGGGAAAACATGTTCTTTGATTTTTTTTTTCAATATAATATTCTCTAAAAAAAATCAGAAACTAAAGTAAAACTAACCCCACTGTGTTCCCGTTCCACAGCCCCGCCCACCCCCATCGCTCCGCCCGAGCTCCTCGCCGTCGGAGCCACCTACCTTTGGATCAAACCCAACGCCAACAGCATCATCGGCGACGGGCCGATCATCCTGAAGGAGGTGGAGTACCGCACCACTTCGGGGAACTGGGCGGAGACCCACGTGGTGGACGCCCCCACCTATAAACTGTGGCACCTGGACCCGGACGTGGAGTATGAGATCAAGGTCCTGCTGTCCAGACCTGGGGAGGGGGGGACGGGGCCGCCGGGGCCGCCGCTGGTCACCAGGACGAAATGCGCAGGTGAGTGATGCCTCTTTTATTCTTTTCTTGTCCTTTCCTTCCCCTTTTCCTCTCTCTCATTCTTTTAGTTTTTATTTAAGTTTGTAAATGTATTCCTAAAGTTGCCGTTCTTCTCTGACAGTTTCTTGTTTTTTCTGTCTTGCTTCTGTTGTTGAGGATGACAGTGTGTTTCAGGGTGACTACACACAGTTTCCTCATGTTCTTTACTCAGAGTCTGAACTGAATATTCAACACACTGCTCAAACAGAAGAGTCGATGCTGGGTGATTGTAATAAAGGTTTAACACTGCGATGATGTGATATATGGTGCAGGATATGGTTGGTGAAGTCGGTGAAGTTAAATCTGGTTTGGAAACAGAGAGGTGAGAGAGGGCAGACGAGCAAAAGAACAACAGGAGATTTAAAAAAAACTAGAGGAGAAGAAGAAGAAGAAAGGGATCAGTAATGTGTCCAATTATTTCCCCTTGAGAACGAGAGCACAAATCAAAGATGATGATAATTGGGATGTTAAGAAGGTGCCCCAGAGATGAAGAAGAGGTGGAGTGCGGGGGTGGAGGAGGAGGAGGAAGGAGGAGGAGAGGGAAGGAAGAGGAGGAGACAGGGGGCAGGTTAGGTGGGAGCAATCATGGCCGATAATGAGGATCCCAGTGGGGGTGTAAGGACACAACGAGTGGCAGTTCATTTGATAAGTGACAGCCCATCAGATCGCCGATGGAGTGTGTGTGTGTGTGTGTGAGAGAGAGTGTCGGGGGGGACTAGTTAACGCTGCAAGAAGCCATCATCACCCCTCTGTAGCCTTTTTACTACGCCTCTTTCTTTCTGTTCTTTATGAGGCTTTTTCTTTTTCTCCTTGGTTCACTTCCTCCCGTTCACCCTTCCTGGCTCTGTTGTGTCCCCCTTCTCTCGTTCATCTTGTTCTTTACTCTCATTTTTCCCTTTTTAAACTCTCATTATCTTCTTTCTTTCACGTTGTTTTCCTCCCTCCTTGTTTCTGCTCTGTCAGATTCCCCCCTCTCCTCATCCCTCCATTTCTCTTTTTCCCCCCTTTTTTCCTGTCTTTATCTTTTTTTTTCTTTTCCTTTCTGTCATTCTCGCTCAGACAATTTTCTCGAGAGCTTTTTGTGATGCGAAGAAAAGGAGAAAAAGCCTTTGTCAGTGATTTTCTTTCTTTGCTGAGAGGAGTAGAGATGCAGGGGGGGAAAGGGAGGATGAGAAGAAGTGAGAGAGGAGAAGTAGGTGAAAGACTGAAGGTGCTGATCTGAGAAGAGAGACCGAACATTCGAACAGTTCCCCTCCATGTTGTATTTTGTCTGCAACTGATGATGCTTCTGTCTTTCCTGCAGGAAAATGAAGCTAATGTGTGTGTGTTTGTGTGAGTGTGCCTGATTTTTTACATGTTGTGTGTGTGTGTTAATGTATTTGTAGGATCTTGCTCTGTGGTAATCAGCATGTGAAAATGATGTGTTAACAGTTAACAGACTCTCTCTCCCCTCTCACTCCTTACTTTCCCTTCCTCTCACCTGTCCTCTCTTACTCTGCCCCTCTAAATTTTCCTTCAGCCTTCAGCTGCAGAATAATCCACATTTTGTTTCATCTACTGAGTATTTTTGACTAAAAAATCAACTTATTCTCTGTGTTTGGCGTAATGAGGAAACATGTCACCTGGTAAAAAGAATTGCAGCCTCAGGCTACACAACACTGGTTTGTTAGATGACTTCATTGTTGGTTTTTGGTGTTTTTTGTAGACTCATAAGTCAGTCTCTCTCACTCACCTTTACTTTCATCCTTGCTCCCCAGTTTGATAGATAGATAGATAGATAGATAGATAGATAGATAGATAGATAGATAGATAGATAGATAGATAGATAGATAGATAGATAGATAGATAGATAGATAGATAGATAGATAGATGAGATAGAGATAGATAGATAGATAGTAGGAAAAGGGCAGGATGAAGATGAGTAAGAAGAGAGAGAGAGAGACAAGGTGTTGAGAGTAGGGCGATTGAAGAGGGAAAGGCAGATGGTTGATGTGAAGTGAAGTGAAGTGGGACGGCGGTGGTGGTCACTGTGTGTGTGTGTGTGTGCGTGCCGCTTTGTGTGTAAAGCGTAGTAGAAAGGAACATGTGTTTCTGGGCTAGTGGCGCTATGTCGAGCTGTCACAGCCATTCATGTGCTGTGCTGTGCTGTGTGTGTGTGTGTGTGTGTGTGTGTGATGGGATTGGGGCAGGCAGGTATGACAGATGTTCAAAAGCCTGCTGGCTACCGGCAGCGTCGGTGTGTGTGTTTGTTTGCACACCTTCTGTATTCACCTTTCTGTTCACGTTAGCTTCCACAGCTCTGCTCGGGCCAAAACAGCACGCCCGATAATCATTTTAAAGCAGATACTATCTCAAAACATGATTAATTTTAACATCATTATTCTAATACCTTGCTGTAATTATCATAAACAGCTGTCCAGGTTATCGGACGAGTTAATTTCTTGTTGCATTAGTGGTGGTATTTGTGGGAATTAAAGAACCACCGTGTCAGTTTTCTTTGTTTTATTCCAGTGTTGTTGTGCTTTTTGTGTTAATGCTGTCTTTTCTGGAAACAAAGTAAATGTTTGGAGGTGGATTTCCAAACAGATATTATTATAGGTTTATTTTAGATGTTTAGTTTGGTAGTTTGGTTATAAAATCGCAGCTCTCACTCTCTTGCTGGGCTGCTACCAGCGCTGTCGGCCAAACACTCACACTGGGCAACTTCAGAGGAGCTTGTATCAGCGTTTGCTTTAAAAACAATTTAGCTGACAGTCAACGAAAGAGTGGAGAGCGTCAGAGTGACCAACCCTTCTCTACATCAAAGTTCGCTTTGTGGTTCGGTTTAAGTTTACAGCCTCCCCCTGTGCTGCTCTGTGTAAAATGACACAACAGAAGAAAAAAAAAAAATGCGTGATTTGACTGATAAAATGAGTCAAATAATCGACTTTTAGGGTGCATTGCTACAGGCTGCCGTGCCATGTTAAACAGTTTCAGTGAATAATAAAAGACCACCAGAGCTGACGACTTTAAATATCTCAGAAATGTAGTAACAGATTTGGATTTTGACAGCAGTGTCGTGTCCTCGGGATGATATTCGGGGAGGATCTGACACAAATTAAGCCCCGGCAAGTCTAACTCCGCGTCTGCCGTGACTTCACCATTATATGGAAATCACACAAAATGTGCTTTTCCTCTCACTCCCCCCTCCACCACCACCAGCTCTACACTCCATTGTTGTCCCTCTGTTGTAGTTGGATGCCGCAGCCGGCTGCCAGGCGGCCGTCGCTCAAAATAGGATTCAGGCCATTTCACCCATAACCGGCGCCGCTGTGGCTCCGGGGAATCCAGCAACGATTTTCACCGTGTGCCTCCTCTAGCGTGGCGCATTTGTGAGAGCGGTGTGAAGAGTAGATTGAGGAGGCGAGCTAAAATGAACTCTCCATTTGGCTTGGGGTGCAGCGAGGACACGGCCTTGATAATGATTGATTTCATCATGCGCCCCCTTTCCCTCCACATCTGCCCCCCTCTCTTCCCCTCCCCTCTTGCTCCCATCCCTCCATCTTACCTCCGTCTTTTCTTTTCAAGGCTTCTGGACGATTCATCACCCTGTTTTCATTTGGATAATTCCTCTCCATGTCCACTTCGTTCTCTATAAAACGACACTCAGCGGGACGGTTTTTCCCTCATTCCTCCGGTGTGTGCGTGACCTCTGATTTCAAATGAGCTTCTTTATTATTTTTTTTTCCAATTCATCCCTGATAATCTTTCTCTCTTAAGTTAGCAACATTGCTTTTCTGCAGATAGCCTGTCAAAACACAAAAACACACTCCTTTGATAGTTTGCCATAGTTTTCTTTCCCTTCTTTACTCTCCTTCATCTATTTCTCCCTGTTGTGCTGCATTACCCTCTCGCCTATCTATTGAAAATATTACCTTAAACTCAATATTCCCTAAACATAAAAATGCTGGCTCTGAACCTTGTCTCTATAAATATCAGCTTTTAACTTTAGCATTTCCTCTTCAAAGTGCAACTGCGTCTCCCTATAATCCTCATTCCCTCTCCTCCCGCCTCCTCTCGCTTCCTTATAAATTAGTTTTATGTGAGGAATGATAATGTAAGTGTTGGCTAATATGTTACCCTATAAAAATGGACTTTTAATTCACCCGCTCTAGATAAATCTTCCTTTAGTATCTTTTCTGTGACTTCCTCCGCTAACATCCCCTCTCTTCTTCTGCTGCTTTACAGGAGGCAGATGCTAATGTGAGTGTTGGCTAATATGCAGCACTATAAAGACTTAACTCTCCTGAGGGTTATATACTACATCCCCGCACCTTCTTCCCCCTCTCGCCCATTTCTTGTAAAGTAGATCTTTATGTGAAGGATGGTAATGTGAGTGTTGGCTAATGTGTTGCTCCATAAAGATAGATTTTTAATTCACCTGCTGGGTATATACTGATTTGGCTGACACCGCCGCTTCACCGTTCTGCCGAGCCAAGCACTTTAGACGCAGTTAAGAGGACTCTGCATCAAAAAACGACCGCAATCAAACCGCTGGGAGCTCCGATTTTAACAGTGAGAGTGGGTCTGTTTCGATTTTTTTGTTTTTTTTTTGTCGTGCTGAAAAGCAAATAACATGTCACACGTCTGTGCTGCTCTTTCCAGCTGCCTGTTGATGAGGCAACTGTGGTCTTCAATCGGGAGCAGATGTCAACAAACAGCACACAGTATAGCTTCACTTTGCACTTAACTTACAGCTAATCTCCCGTCACCTTCTCCCAGCTTTCTCTGCTTTCAGCCCCAATCACTGAGCCACATCTGAGCCACATCTTCACTCCTTTATTGCCAAGAGCAGTCTGAGGTCGCCATACTGACACTGCAGGGAAGCCTCTGCACCAAGAATTAAACCATTATCTTCTAGAAACTACAGTAAAATGTCCGAACAAACGTGTGGACCACATTCTTCTAGCATCTACTCTGATCTCCTGTGATCTGGATTTATTCAGCTGTAGGCTTTATGTAAAGATGGATGGCATGACAGCGCCCCCAAAAATGAAGCCAAAACATCTGGATCGCCCCCTGGTGGTTGGCTGCAATACACCTCATAAGCCCCGCCCCCTTCATGTTAGCAGATGGGACAAATAAAATCATATAAATTTTTCTCAAACATATTTTATGTTGGTTTATATTGATCTTATCACCCTGATGTTTGTTCACATCTCCATTTTTCTGATAAATTTGGTTATAATTAGTTATTATGCTGTATAAATGGTGAAATGTCATGATTGTGAGGTAGCTGTGGAGGCGCCTGCAGACGTCTTTTCAGGAACTGTACGTAGAGCGGGAAACATCAAGATTTAAGGAGATTCAACTTTAACTTTAGCAGTGGGCGATCTTTAGCTAACAGTGACTAATTATTGAATATCAGTCGAGTCAGGTGGGTGTGTACCGCTCCTTTCTCGATCACTGCTGGCAAGATGGTTTCACTTTTGTACAGCGGCAAGAAGTGGAGACACACTGTCCATTTTTTTTATACAGTCATACACTTTTAAAAAGAAAGAACTTGAAAAAAGAAATTAGAAAAAAAAGAAATGAGTTCAGATCACATAACACTGCCTCCTGTTTCACTCATATTTCTTTATGAGAGAGTCTTTTGGTCTCTTCGACTTTTGGTGTTTTCTCTTCTGAAAACATCTAACGGTTCTTTTTTTTTCTTTCTATGAATCGTTCTCGTCCCTTTGAGTTTTTATGTATGCGTTTTACTCCGTCGTTCAGTCTCTGAATGCCTGTCATTGCTTGTCCTTAGTCCTCTGTCCTTTCATTCTTTCACAAGTTTCCCTTTCCTCTCGTTTAAGGTTATTTTACGTGTTTCTCATTTCTAAGCGACCCAACATTTTCCCATTCAGACTCTTCAGACTGACAGCCACCCACAGAGGTCCTTATACTTTCTTGTGTATACCTCTTTTGAATTAGCTCTGATGTCTTGTCACTCTTTCATGCATAGTTTCATTGTGTCTGTTTTTAATAGCTTTGTAGAGTTGTTGAAATCTTTCTTCTTGGAGTGCCCATTTTTTTAGGAACTGAATCGTGTCGGATTGAGGGACGTGGTATTTTGTCGCAGTGTCACTGATTGATTGAGTAACATGGCTATTGTTTGGGGGGTGACTATGCTGGATTCAACTTTAAAACCAAACTGCGTCCTCAGGTAAAATACAAGATGGCACTATGGAGAAAAAGTGCATTTTTGGTGCTTTGGATACAAAATTTACAGCCAAAACACACCAAACAGCCAATTCTGACTTTTCCTGGCCATCAAACCCAATATTGTATGGATTTTAGTTCATGTCAAACTCAATGAAAAGTGACTCAAATACCTTCAAAAACCTTTGATTCTTCAAAATTATGTCCCTCAGTTAAGTCCAGCTTGAAAAACATAATTTTAACAGACAATTAAAACAATGATTTTGAGAAAATTGCACAAAACGTTGACACATTTCGAGAATAAGATGCAAATGAGTCAAATAACTTTTACTCTAGGCGAAGCTTTTTTGGAGATAATTGCAAAAACGTAAAAGAAATGCGCCACCTTGAGGTCATTGGTTGTCATTTTATGTAGCCTGATGAGTAGAAGGTGAGATTTGAAAAAAAAAAAAGTTTTTAATAATGATAATAAGTGAAAAATAATGAGAACAAAAACAACAGGGCTCCAGCAGCGAGTGCCACTGATTGTACTCCGAAACATGATTTACTGAAACAATAGTCAGTCGATGTGACACTACAGGGGGATTTCTGAGAAACAACATTTCAAGTGTGATACTTAAAGTTTGCTTTGCAACAATTACAGGTAATATCATTTCACATTAGCACATCGACGGTCTTGATTCATTCTTCAAAAGGATTCTTATTTTTGTGTTTCTGCACATTTAGGTCTTTGTGTTATCCAATATACACACACACACTCATATAAAGTCATCTTAAAAAGGTATTGTGAAAGCACAGCTGCGTCTTGTTCATAAGTTGCAAGATCTTCTATTTAAAACAGAGAAGACTTCGACTGACTGACTCCCTGAGCGATCTGCTCCATCTGCTTTCTTTGTCTCATTTCATACTGGGTGATAAATTTCACAGGTAACACTTCACATTACGTCCCCTTATTTAGCATTTATAAGCAGCAGACAAACAAATTTCTAGTTTCTAACACACTATAATATAGTTGTATGCAGCTATAAATATATTTAAAGTGTTTATCAATGTACAGCATTTGTCAGCAGCTAGAGCTTGAAGACGTATTTTATATTATCACAGCTTTGTTTCACTATAATGTCATTCATTTGCAGCAGCCTGCACTGATGAGTGCCCACAGGAAGACTCACAGTTGTAAACATCTACATCTGCTCACATTATAATGGTTTATTTAGTATTTAATGCTTTTATTCTGCTCATAAATGTTGAGTAGGGGGACCAAAGTGTTACTGATCCTTCTCTGGATCCTCTTTGTCTGCAGCTTCTCTTCGTTTTTGAGCAGGGCACAAAGGCCCTCTCTGTTTCAGTGAAGCTGCTCAGCGCCCATTAAAAGCACAAATAAAAGATTAAGGTGGGTAGAGTAGTGTTATAGTGAACTTTCATCATAAAGAAAATGACACTGTTAGCTGCTCAACAACCACACATGCTGAAGGGAGTAACAGCACACAGCTTGATGCTTCATTGATTACCTGCGTGATGAAGACATTTCTATCATAGTAACTAATGTGGGGATGCTGAATTGATGAAGAATCATATATGCAGCTAAACTAATCTGCTTAACATACAGTGAGATTTAAAAGGTGTGTGTATGTGTGTGTGAGACAAGGCGTGTTTGTTCTCGACGCCATGCTCGATTACGAGCGTGCGGGAATTTATCCGATTTAAGTGTACAGAGTCAGCTTACATCACATTTATCTCCACAGCAGGCGGAGCGATGTCCCATAAGGCATAAAGAGTATTCGCCACCAACAAAAACACAAATCCAGAGAAATCTACCTCGATACCTCAACGCAGACTTAAATCTTCCTAGCAACGGGCCTCTATTCTGAGGGTGTGTTATGCACTTGTCATGACGGAGCAAAAGGGAGTAGAGGGGTGTGAAGTTTGTCTGTCTGGGAGACGAAGTGAGAACTGCTTAAAAAACGGCGACAGACTCGAAAAAACGCGAAGCATGAGTCACATTATTCGACACAAAGACACAGATGTGCACCTGCGTGAGCGCGCACGCTTACGAAAACAAAGTTTGTTTACAGCCCAGAATGTATGCAAAGACATTATGTGGATGTGTGTGTGTGTGTGTGTGAGAGTGTGTGTGTGCGGCACAAAACACATGCATCATGCACACAAACATTAACATGCGCGCACACTTTTCGCTCTCACAGCAGTGTAGCGGTTGTAATCAACACTTGAGAGAGCTGTGAGCCGGCAGGATGAGTAACACCAGGGGTGAGAGTGTGTGTGAGTGTGTGTGTTTGTGTGTGTGTGTGTGTGCTGTGCGCGTGTGGGGGGGAGGCGTATGTGTTGGAGATTTGTGTTGATGAATGTCAGGCGAACTAGACACCAACTACAACACTGTGTCGGATGAAGACAAAATAAACTTCTTCAGCACCACAACTACAGGTAATGTGTCTACCCATAATCCTTTGGGGTTCTCATGTTTACTGGCATGTGTGTGCGTATGTGTTTTTGCTCTCTCTGCTTCTGCCGTCTCCTGCATTTTTACCCTTTGACCTCTTGTAACAAAATACCATGAATTCTGGGTAATAAGCTGCTGTAGCACACAGGTCTGTGACACGCACGCACACACGTCGTATACACACACTTGCAGCAATAATTTGAGGAGGCTAGATGAGAGGACACACACACACACACACAGAGCAGCATTTGAGGAGGAAGCCAGGCGAGTACAAAAGAAATAGAGGCTCTTTATTAGAAGAAAATGTTTCCCATTTTACCCGCAAATAAGTTGCTCACACACACACACACTCTCTCTCTCTCACACACACACAATGCTGCAGGGCTGTTCTTTGTTGCGAAGCCATCAGGATCCAATTCCTCCTTCATTAAGTCTGGGTAGGAGGTAGTATACAGCCGCGAGGTAGCTAGCCTTGTCCCTGTCAACACATACACATATGCTTGCACACACACACACACACACACACACACACACACACACACACACACACACACAGGGTCTAAATGCCCCTTATCTTCCTCCAAACCAGAAACATCAATAAGATCCTTGTAACAACAAAGGCGACACACACAATCGCAAATACACACTTGTACAGGAATTTTAAGAAGCGAGATGAGAGAGGCACAGTGAACACACATCTCAAACAACACACACACACACACGCGCGCATACACACACACACAGGCAGCAATAAGAGTTTGGTAATGATCCCCTGTAGTTCCCTCGAAGAAGAAATAACAAGGTCTCAGAGACAAGAGAAAGAGAATCATAGTTTGTGTCTTCAATTGACCCGCGCAATTACCACATGAGATAGATGAATACACCGATGCACTCTCTCTCCCATTGTAAGTAATAGTCTCTCGCCCCCTTTTTTCCTCCCTCCGTCCCCGTGGGGTGAGATTGTCGTCACACTTGTTGTTCGTTGCAGCAAACAGAGCCAATCACTCCGGCATCAGTCTGCCTGTTAGAAGTCAGCAGAGGCAGCAGCTGGTGAGCGGATGGAGGACACACACACACACACACACACACACACACACACACACACACACACATACACACACATACACACACACACACATATATAAGTTTAGTGATGAGATGTACACATTTTACACATATTGTTTGAAAGAGTTTTGATCTCAAACTGCACACAAACAAGCAAGACTCCCTTTTACTAACTTACTGTAGTTGGTCAAGAGGGATAGCTGTGTGTGTGTGTGTGTGTGTGTTTGTGTGTGTGTGTGTTTATGTGTGTGTGTGTGCGCATGCGGTCTCCAGAAGGCCGATAGGATGAAACCCATTAAACGGAACAGGTCCGGCTTTAATTGGCACTCTTTGGTAATTGGCCTTTCGGGGCGGATTTGCATTGTTTCCAGGGCAACAGGCTTGTTTCTATATCTAAGCACAGCGGGAAGGAAACGAGGGAGGCAGGGAAGGATAGAGGGAGGGAAAGGTTAAGAGAGGAGCTGGATGAAGGTAAAATGGAGGGATAAATAAAAGAGAAGTGAAAAGGAGTATGAAGGATGGGTGGATGGAAGATGGGGAGGGATGGGAAGTAAAGTTTTGGCAGAAGAGAGGGAAAGATGAGGGAGGGTATGGTGGAAAAAAAAAGGAAGAAGGATAAAGGACGACAGGAGAGAAAAAGAAAGATGCGATATAACACCAAAGATGGAGGTAATATTAATAAAATAGGTATAAAATAGACCGAGAGGAAGGGGATAAAAAAAAGGAGAGAGTACAGGAATGGATGGGAACTGATACCGGAGGGGGGACAAACGGGGGCAGTTTTACTCGTTTAGTGACGGGATGCCGGATAAGAGGGAAAATGCGGCGGGAGCTTCAATTCTCGGCGACTCTCTTTACTCTTCCTTGCAGACGCACTGGAGGCGAACAGAGTGGATTAGAGCTGAAAGCTGCATTTTCTGACACAGGAAGTCAACAGCGGCTCACACTGAATTGGACAAGTGAAGAAAAGTGGGCCAATTTTCATCACTGCACTCAGTGTGGATGTTTGATTTTCCGTGTGTGTGTGTGTGTGTGTGACTGGCTATTACTGTGTGTGGTAGAGTAAGACAAATCAACTTTCTCCGGAAGACAGATTTGTCTCAAAATGCCCACAAAAGCAGCCAAGGACATACTTTAAATGACGACAACAATCAAGCCGGAGCTAAAACATTTGAAAGGATCTTCAGGAAGTCAGTTTTTAGCCGAGCTGGGGATAAAAGAATGGTAAAAGAAGTTTTGATTTTGGTGTTTAAATGCGATTGTTTATGACTTTACCTGCATCTTATTCTGGGATTGACATAAAAATAACACAGTTGAAATCAAGCTTGTTGGGTTTATTTTGGAAATCAGAAATATGAGAAGAAAAAGACGTGTAATTTTAGTTTTTAGCTGCAAGTGTTTTTCTTTTTTTTTTCACGTTTTTCACGGTTGTTGCCACAGCTACAAACTGAAGGTACACACAGCTGGTTCAAATGTGTGCCATCAAACTTCGTTTTTACATCAGCTGTTGGAAAGGAAAGTTTAAGATTTCACGTCTTTCGGTCTTTCGGTTTGAGCATCTCAGAAAGGAGCAACCTGCCTTTGAGCTGGAGCGGCGGAGAGGTTTTGAAAGGTGGACAGAAGGAAAGTCTCGGCGTGCGATCAAATGGGGGAAGTGGGTCATCTTTGACGCTTTACAACGTCTTTTATCAGGCATGCTTTTATGTCCTCAATTCAGTCACATTTATTCATGTTTTCCAAATTATATACATTCTTATAATGTAAAGGCTAATTACTCCACACCATAAATAAAACCTGCGGTGGTGTAGTGAGGCATCAACATTGTTTAAGGTGCTTGCAGGCTGAAGCTCTGCTTCGAAATGCTAACTGACTAACTTCTGAACACTACTGAAGCAAACATTAATCACAGAAGATGATGTCTCCCTTATAAGTCCTTTAAAATCCTTCTCGTCTTCCTCAACAACAACAACAACAACAACAAAGAGAGCTAATGAAGACGTGGAACGACGTTTCAATAGAAACGAAAGAGAAAATTCAGGAGTGATGGTCACTCACGCGGCACCAAACCCGCTCGTGTCCCTGAGACGTGACCTTTATCAAAAACAGGCTGATTGTGGACATCTTCACATCAACACATCGCTCTCGTTAGCGCGGCGACGCCATAAATAACCGCGTGAGAGGCTCGGGAACACAGAGGAGAAAAAAAAAAACACAATCATACAATGATGCTAACAATAATGAGCACGGCAGAGGCTCGATCGCTCGTTTCGGGTCAAGGTGGTAACGAGTTGCCGTGGTGATTGTTAGTTTGCCGTCCTGTTGATTGGTGCTTAATGAGGGCCTACTTGATGGCGTCCGTGAATGAGAGGCAGGCGGAAAAAACAAACGAGGGGGCGACAAAAAGAGCTGGAAAAGAGAGAAGAGCTGTTTAGATGGATGACAGAAAAAGGTGAGCCAGAGAGAGACGAGATGAGGAGAGCGAATGAAGAGAGAGAGGCCGCTTGGTTTGTTGTGCTGAGTGATAAAATAACAACAGCATAACCTTTGTACAGTGTTTCATTAAGTTGTCAATTAAAATTTGCTCAACGTACAAAAGTCTGAGTGTGTATGTGTGTGTGTGTGTGTGTGCATAACCAAGACATTGATTAATTATGAAAATATATCACACCTCAAAATATCCCTGAGGCAGCATTACGGACCTGTCTGAAAGCAGAGCGCATAAACACACACACATATAACAACAGGCATCATACACAAACATACACCCTAATCTCCCTCCACACACACACACACACACACACACTCACACACACACACACCTTCTCGTCTCATTTGATGCACAGCGTTCCCTCTGCTCCGTGACAGGAAGTGATGAACACTGGGACAGGATATGATGTATTAGCGCCATGAGATCAGGAATCGTCTGACAGAGATCTCGCTGTCGGCATTAAATCACGGCGCGTACGGATGCAGCCTTTGTGCTGTGCCTCACACACACACATGCATTGAACTCTCCTCGCTTCCTGTCTCTGCAGCCCATCCATCCATTGTGGTGTTGGAGACAGTTTAAAGACACGTATTGATGTCATTATCTTTTGGGATGCAAAGAACCGCTGCGCCGCAAACTTCCCAAACTGACCCAGAGGAGCATCAACCGATCCATCAACACAAACACTGTGTCTGTTCATTAATGTTAACAGCAGCCACCGGAGAGCTGAGGCATCTCTCCGAGCTTGTCTCTTCCTCTGCTGTGAAACAAACTTTTAATACTTGGATCAGAGAAGGAAACACACAACTGGACAGCTCAGACAGTATGCTGCTTCTTTATCAGCTTTTAGGGAGTCTTTTGTGTGTTTTAAGGTCTTTTCCTTCCTTATTTTTCCCCTCTAACAATTGTCCTTTTGCACTCTTACGTTTATATTTCTAATATATTTCTACTTTTCATCGCTCTTCTTATTATATTACGTTCTGTTTATATAAAATCTTGTGCCACTTGCCTGTTTTTATTTCATATGAGCAAATAAAACTAGGATTACATTCATGTCATCCACTCAGCTATTGCCTAAAGAGGAAAAAAAAAAGTTTGGTTAAAAATGTAAAAATATTGAATATGATGCCTCATATCAAAGATGCTCTGAGCATCGTGACATTTCCTCCTATTTGTATTTGCACTTGCAAATATATTGACTTGAGTTTAGGGAGATGCATTTCTTCTATTCTGAGAGGAGGCAAACACTGACAGTATCTCCGGACAGCTCTCAGGTATCAGCCTCTCTCTTTCTCTCTTTCTCTCTTTCTCTGTCTTTCATCTCACATTATAACTTCTCCCTCAGGCCTCTCTGCTTTAATGAAAAAAAAGAAAGAAAGAGAAGAATCCTAAGTCCATCAGCTTGGGTAAAGGGTTAAAGTATTATTGGAAATTTCAAGCTGCTTTAATTTTTTCGAGGTTCCCACATACCAGGCAGTCTGCATGCTGCAGACAGCTATCTTTGAACCTCCACATACCTCAGCAGAGTGTTCAAGCCGTGGCCGGGGTCACACTGGGGAGTCCCAGCGGGGATGCAGGTGGGTCGGTGAGCAGAGTCAAAGAAGGAAGAAAAAGAAAATAACAGAAAGAGGAAAAGTAGACTGCCAGCCCTTTTTTTTCCCCCTCCACAGCTGGAGATGCAGCAAAAATCTCAAGCGATATTCAGAGGCAAGACATGAACCAAACAAAAGTTTATACACTCCTTTCTTATTATTAACTACATTAGATGTAGTTAAGATTTCCATATATATTCAGTAGTTTTTGTTGCAGCTGTGTGAGAGAGGTGATGATTTAACTTTATAGCCATTTTGGAAGCCATTGAGTTGCATTGCTTTATACTGACAGGCGTGTCTTATATTTATTTGATCCCCAATTATGCAAATTAAGAGTATAAAAGTAAGAGATGTAATTTTTGCACAGCCTCTCTTCCAAACCTCCCCCTCTTTCTTTCCAACTAACTTTTCTCTTGGTGTGATTTATCTGTGTGTGTGACTGCATAACAAATTAACAATATTGCCAAAGTGGTTCGCAGTATATTACAATAAACTGTAAGAAAGGCATCAAAATAATAGAGAAAAATGATTCGCCCGCTTGAGTGCTCTCCCCACTCCGACACCCACTGCTTCAATCTCTGGGCTAATAAATGTGCACACAAGGGGGGTTTGCACACACACACACACACACAGAGGTGAAGGTGGCCACGCTGTCTGATCCCCAGTGAGGGCAGTTGACACTCATCCGCACAAAAACTTCATCTTCTTCGCTGATCCTCGTAAAAACCCTCAACAATCCAAAGTTACACACTCGGCAAAGTGATGGCCTGAATATTTGTGTGATTTTGTGTGTGTGTATAACGTGTGTGTGTGTGTGTGTGATTGATTCACAGGCAGAAGGCTGATTGCTTTCCCGACTTCCACATCCCGGTAATAACAGCCGAGGCGTCTTCACAGGGGAGTGTGTGTGTGTGTGTGTGTGTTCGAGCTGGAGGTCGGTGCATGTTGATTACAGATTTACTGGGTTCTTGTGACTTTTGTGTGTTTGTGTGTTTTCCTTGAAGCTGTCCGTCTCTCTTCTTTTCCTCCGTTCATTCATACACACACACTGAGCGATGTTTCCCATTTTGTCATAACCCTTTTTGTGAGTGTGTTTGTGAGTGTGTGTGTGCAGAAGCTTTGGTCTTGGTTGAAACAGAGAAAATTAGAGAGAGGGAGAGGGCAGAATAACACAAAGAAAGAGAGTGAGAGTTATCAGATGAAGGAGCAAAATTATCAAGAAAAAAAAACATGATTGATAAAAGAAATACAAAAGAGAAAGCGAGAGATGAAACTACATTTAGCTCCTTCGAAATCAGCCGAATATAAATCCTCTGTAGGTGCTTTGGGTCATCAGAAATCTTAAAGCTACACTGATGTTTTAGACAACAGTGTGCTTCTAACTTTCTGGTTCATTCCTGTTTCAAAAAAACAATCACCTGTGCACAAAGCCCGCTTCACCAACAAATGATTTCCCCACTTTGGTGTGGAAGAAACCCGACTGAACTGCACAAAAGTCCACCCATCACCTTCGAGATAAACTGGCTCTCATTTCCTAACATCAGTAGCCAACCTCTCTAATCTCCAAAGAAAAGTTTTAAACTCTTGTGCACAACCTGTCTACAAGTTTGACGGATGTTCAAGCAGCACAATAATTGCAGCCCTTTTAAAATGAGATTATCCACAATGAGATACTGGCATGATATTAAGTTGGTTCGACTCTAAACATTTAAAAGAAAGAGAAAAGTGGGGACATCTGAATGATGGAGGATCAAAATGAGAGGAGAAGAACGTGAGACAGACAAGAGAGTGGATCAGATATGAGAGGAAGAAACTTGAGAGACGATAGGAAAAAAAAAGGGAGAGAGTGTGTTTGTGTGAGGTATTTAATGAAGGCACACACACACACACACACACACACGCTCTCACACAGAAAGAGTCAGGCAGGCAGGTGATCAATGCAACATTAGTTTGGTGCCGCACACACCCTGCTCAGGTAATCTGGCCAACATTGGCAGTGTGCTCAATGCTCAACCGGCTCTGTCTGTCAGTCTAATTACTGTGAGCTTGTAGCACAACACACACACACTCTCACACACACACTAGAGCAGGTAACAAGAGCCGATAGGACAGATTGAGTGTTTGTGTGTATAGTGCACATTTTGTTGTGTCGCTGTGTGTCTGTGTGTTGAGCTCATTAAGAGTAGCCAGCAGACTTCAGTGACCTCTCTGTTCTTTGTCCAGTTTCTAACTACTGATGAGAGCTGGAGGGGGGTGTTGGTGGTGGTGGGGGGGGCAGTAGAGGAGCATGTAAATATAGGACAAGAAGAGGATGATTAGAGAAAGGAAAAACAAGGAAAATTGAAGGGTAGAAAGAATGAAGAGAAAAGAAAGCATTAAAAACTAAAGAAAAATGTTAGGAAAAGTAGAAAAAAAGCTTGACGGAGGAGTGGAAATAGAATAAAATTACAGAGAAAAGATAGAAAATGACGAAGTATGGCACAGGACTGGAGATGGGAAGAGATGGAGGAAGGCTGAGATGGAGAGAAAAACTCAGATAAGGAGGATAATGCAAGAGACGGAGGGAAAGATTGACATTATTACTGCCTCATTGCCATCTCTGCTATCTGCGTTTGCTCATATTGTGTTTGCTCGGGCAATAAGTGGTTCTTTATTCCTCGCCAGCAAAGCACCTTTTGAAATGAACTGAAAGAAAAGAGTGTGTAATTTTAAAATCTGCCAACTGATTTCTTCTGCAGGCCAAAACTTAATCTTGCGGGTGTTTTTGTTTTTTTCCCTCATCTGAGATTCGTGCATGATAAATTGAGTCTGTACTTTTCTTTCCACGGCGTGGCGATGGATCCGAGCCTGACATTACGGGCAGGATAAAAGCCATGCTGATGAGAGCTTTGTCGAGCCTTTATGAGAGCTCGCCCCGCCGCTTCATGAAGGCGTTCGATAATACAAACACGCCATATTCATTTATCCGCCGTGGCAGCAGAGTTCAGAATTTGCATGTAGGGTAGACTGCTTCAAAGTGGCATAATAGTCCATCCGCTCGAGATGTTATCTACAAGACCTTCATCAAGGTTGTGTTTTATGCATATCAGAATGGCGAGTGTGTGTGGATTTGGGCAAAGTTTTCTCTTAAGATGTTTTCTCTAAAGATGTTTTATTTTTACATCCTCATTTCATTTGTCGTTCTCTACATTCTGTATAGATAAAGTCTCTAAGTCTCTGTATTCTGTATTCTTTGTCCATCTTACTTTATTTCTCTCACCCTCTTTTTTTACTAATCAGTCTACTAGATTTGGGGGAAATAATTGATTCTACGATACTTTGTTGAATGATTCTGCACCAATGCCGTAAAGTCTATAATTGATAATCAGTGTAAATTTTCAACGGTCATTTTTGGGGCTTTGGTCCTGTTGCTACGTAAAATGAGTCGCCATGTCAGAGCAGCTGCAAGAGACAAAAGAAATAAAATCAGATGTTTGGACACACTTGTTTGCACTGATGGAGAAAAATAAACCACGTGTAGAAATCTGAAACTGAGATGCATCAAGAATAATTTAACAATCAAATCGCGACCCTCTGAATCGCGATCGAATCGTGAAGTGACTGACGATTTCCCACCCCGACCATCTGCTCTGTCATCTCACTACTTGCACTTGTCCTCTCCTCCATCCCACCATCTCCCTCCATCATCTGCCAGGACTCACCACGATGACACATCCGCACTGAGCACAGCAGATAATGTGACGAGGAAGTGTTGAATTCTGATCTAATCCCAATTACAAGCAGTAAAGTTAGTCAGTTAGTCCAATAGCATGCTAATAAATTGGCGTGGGGAATTGGCAGAAAAATTAGAAAAATAACGTCACAGATGTTACAGTATAGAGCCACAAATCACCCACCTTTGTAGAAGTCCGATCATTTATGAAACTTTACCGTTACCTATAATGAGTTTCTTTTTGTTCTTCATCATCATCACCATCATCATCAGAGTTTTGGTATAATTGACTGACAAATAAGCTCACAACAAGCTTCACTTAGCACCACCTACATATACTTAGTGACATTAAAGGAATATTGCACTGATGTCTTAAAGTCGTTGAAATATCAAGATTTTTTTGACTTTGGATTCCAGTTTTACTCGAACATTTGCCTGTTAACTTTCAGAAGCTGATTATGGGATCAATGGCTTTGTGTTGTTTTTTTGTTTTTTTTTTCTCCTTCCGAAACTCCTGCGTCTGTTTTTCTTGAAGAGAAGCAGGATTCGATAAATCCCATTCTGTTGTCTGTGTTCCCAATACAGGGAAGCCATGTCGTGGGACGCCAGTCAATACTCCCCCATTAAGCTGGTGGACAAGACAAAAATCACTGACACTTAGCACTTTTACAAACAGGCAGACACACACACACACCAAAAGGACACACACATAAAAGCACAAAGACTCTTATGGCCTTTGGTATAGACCCTTAACACACACACACATACACAAATGTACATTTATACTCAGATATACTTTGGAGATATTCACACACACACACACACACACACACACACAAAGACACAGTAGGTGTACAGTAAGATGCTCGCTCGATGCGGTGGTGGTGTTGTGACATTTGGAAAAGAGGCATCTCAGCACAAAGCCAAACAAGTCCTCTCCTCTTGTCTCTTCGATCTGCAGACAGACAAAGGAAGCAAAATAAATAACTTATTAAAAGAAAAAAGAAAAAGGAAAAAAGCACTGGTGTTAAAGGCTTCTCTCGCTTCTTTTTTTCATTCAGCTATAAGCAAACATTAAAGGATTTCAGCTCTGCCAAAGCACAGCAAGTTTACTGAGTCTATATGAGCTTTAGAATCAGATGAAAAACCCAGTTAAAGCAGCCTTTTAGTGGTTTAGTGGTCTCATTTCTTGTTAGTAACATGGCCTGCAAATATGGCAGCAAATCCACCAGGGTTACCATTCCCATTAATAAATAATTAATCATGCACACCAACATAGTAAATATGATGAGCGAGCAACAGCTGTTACAGTTTATATTCATTTTAAAGGAACTATTTAATGTGTTTCTGCAGCCGTCATTATAATCCCACCATGGCTATAGAGTTCCCAGTTCAGCACTTTAATACTGTTAAGTTGTGAATGCGTTAACTCCTCTGTCATAATAATTCACATGTTTGCAGGAGATCGCTGGCGGCTGAGGTGCTCCATGCTCACATTTTAGTGTCCATCATGTTGAGTCACAGCACCAGTGCCCACTCTTTTTTACTGCTGTTACTCTGTGTTGTGTCCGAAAAAACCTTCCTATCTCACATGTGAGAAACATGCAGGAGCTGTGCAGATACTTCAGTAGATAATTAATGGATGATAACATACGGTCAGTTCTGACAGCTTCTTTAGCAGGTCGCTAACGTTGACAATAATTGTGATATAAAGATGTTTAATGTTTGTGGCTTTCTGATTTCTGATTAGCAAATGAATAATGACTCATTCAAAGAAATGTGTTGTAGGGTACATTGTTTTTTTTTCTCACCTTATCATTGTACAAACAGCAACTGGCCCGAATGAACAGAGATATTCATTTAAAATCAAAATACATAAAGCCACCAGCCTGTTTTTAACTCTAATATTATAACAATGGCCCCACAGTTTATTTAACTTCCAGTGATCTGTTTCTCCATTTTTACCCTGATAAATGGGAAATATGAGATTTCACATTCAACCTGCTGCCTGTGACCTCATTCTTTTTCTTGACACCACCTCTTCTGGTTCAAATCTCCCAAATTAAACCCATTTCTCTGTCCTACACAGCAGAAACAGGAGAGCTAAAACAGCCTTTATGTGTGTGTGTGTATATATATATATATATATATATATATATATATATATATATATATATATATATATATATATATACATATATATATATATATATACACACACACATATATAGCACAACGTGGCAGGAGAATGTGAATTTTAATTGGATACCATCCCTCCGTTTTAGTTACACAGCTTTCTTTAAGCTTGACTTTACGCCTCGCCTCACAGATACCCTGAGCTGAACGTCATTGTTTTCTTAATGAAGGAAAAATCAGACTCTTTTATTTGACCCTTCTAATCACGCCTCCAATTTAATGCACATGTGACTTGTGTCTTGAAGCTAAATGCTAAATTGGCACGGGAGCTGTTAAATAATTTCAATGTGTTTTAATGATCACGTAAAGGGGGACTGTCAAATCCTGCTTCATTATAATGAAAAACATACTTGCATATTGTATCCACTGATCATCGGATCAATAATATCAATATATTTATCCTTTTTAGAGAAGGCTATTTAATACTATTTGGGAATGTGAGGATATCTCACCAGTTCCAGTTGCCCTTCATTGCTTCCCAGTCATTTTTTAAATGGATTTAAGTTCCTACATACAGTCTTACTATGGAAGTTGCACCAGTTTATCTAAAAAAGTACAAATAATATGTACAAAAAGCTTAATCTAGCTCTTGTCATTTCATGGCCTGGTTGTCATAAAACAACATTTATAATCATTTTACATTTAGGAATCATCTTAATTTCAATGATTAGTTCAGAAGATAGGATCATGATAAATGCAGTGGAAGATGAAGCCGCAGTAGAGAGCACCTCATGGACGTTAGACAATATTTCTTCGACTCCCTCAACGTGACACCAGGACTTATGAATACTTTTTTTTTTCCTTTCAACGCCCTGAAATACCCGGTGAGGGATGTTCCTTTAGTGATCAAGGAAACAGGGTTCAGAAAAAAAAAAAAAAAAAGAGAGATCCATCCTCAAAGATAATTCATAACACGAGACCCACTGGAGGTACAATAACGCAGCATGATGAAAATCTCTGGAGGAGTTTTGAAGAAAAGAGGCATTTTCTTTTATAATTTAATCTGACTGTTATGGATATAATTGGCTGAGTGACATTATTGTAACGAGCAGCTGTATTCATGCTTTTATTCGACGCCCTTGAGCATTTCCCATCCTTTCCTCCACGTTCCCGGCCACAATGGCTTTTTTTTTTTTTATCCAAAGATGAATACGTTCAGTACCTCCCTCCGTCTCTCTCTCTTTCTCCTTCCAGGTTGCAGGATTTATCTCTTTATCTGTCACTCTGTCTTTCGCAGCCAATTACTGGCTAGCTTAGGGTGCTTAACCCCAGGCCTCACCATCAATTGGCTCATTATATCTCCGCTTTAAATCTCTCTCTCGTTCCCCCTAACTCTCCATTTCTTTCTCTGTATTCTTCTCTGTCGCTTTCTCTTTTTTTTTTTTTTTGCTATTTTTCCCTTGTACTTTCTTTTATCTATTTCCACTTCCTTATCTAATTTCATGTTTACATACATTCTTTGCCCTCTGTCCCTCTCTGCTTCTCTTTTTGTCCGATTTTTTTGTTTTTTTTTTACCTTTACCTTTCTATCTCCCGTTTCTTTCCATCCCTTTTGTTCCATCTCTCCCCCCCACAAAGGTCTCATCCTCGGAGGCCTCCTTCTCTTCACACTCCCTCCTCTGGCCGCCCTCATTCTGCAAATTGCTACAACTCAATTGTCCCTTCCCCGCCTGTAGGCAGCGATGGTATTAATAAAGCAGGATTAGAAATAGATTTCCTTTCTGCTCCATTTTGAATTACATCGCTGCGTGCTTTTGGCTCCGAGCGCTCCTCTTCTTGTTGCTTATGATATCACAATATGCATTCAGCCCGTGTCCGTTCTGCTGAAGGACTGAAGGTGTTGGACTACTGCAGCCGCTCCACGTCTGTAGAAGGAGGTAACGGCGTATCGAGCCCACGAGGGATCAGTAAAGTCATCGTGTTCTCAGTTACCCCACTGTAGGAAAGTTAGAGGTCAGGGGCCTCATTACACAGACCTCCTATTCAAGATTTTTATTGTCATTTGCACAGATAAAAACAGGTTTCACTGTACAATGAAATTCTTGCTTTGCTCTTCCGTCTTCAATGCCAGATAAATAGAAAAATATAAATACAAAAATACAAGTAATAATATACAAGTAAATAATATACAGTAAGTGTAATATACAAGTAAAATAATAAAACTTATATAATATATACAATAAGTGTGCGAAAACTTGTATACATTCAGGTATTAAACTACATACATTCAAGTATTAGTATTTAAGAAATAATCTTAAAATAGGAATTTATCCATCACAGATCTTTAAAAAAATACAGAAAATGTTGTTAGGTCTGACAAGGAAGATGGGGAACAACATGAACGCCAAAATACTGAATTAATGGATATATATGGACTGCTTAGATGATTCCTTTTGAATTTGTGTGTCATCCGCCGCTTCTTGCCACTTCCAATCTCTATCCTTGGCTGATAATTTGGATTAAAACTTCCCGAAAAGTTGGAGTTTCCTCTCCTTCGCTGACACAATTGAAGCATCAGAGTTACTGAAACTAAAACAAGCTGAAGGTCAAAATAAGATGAGAGCTCTGAGATAGGATAGGACACGGCCATGAGGTTAGGAATTGCTTCTGTGGTAGGAATACACGATTTTTCCCATCCTTGAAACTAACTGATATTAAGATATGACAAACTGTAAAGCTGGTAGGGCTGGGTCGGTCTTTGAAGAGACAACATTCATCCTGACGTTTATCGATCGCTTCCTTTATCTGCACCATTTCCTCACACCATTTCAAGCCATACACAGATCTTGAAAGGTGTCTATTGCCTCTTTTGAATATACGGTGTGTAGCAAAGTATTATTGTATTATTGTTATGTTCCTAATGTTTTCATAAAAGTCTAGAAAATCGAGTGGTTAGTCTGAAATCGAATAGCTTCAATGGCCCAACTGACAAACAGACAAAGAGCCGCAGAAAACTGCATCATATGAAAACCCAGAGCACTGTCTTAAAAGTCTCTGTCGTTATAAAGTTATTTTTCTCTCTTGAAGGAAAATGGTTGTGCTCCAAAGTGAAAAGGGAGTTCAGCCGTTAAGTCAGATGTCGTGAGTTATGGTTTTAACTTTCAGTAGTTGCTTCCATGCAGGGAGACATAATTAAAATCCACTAAAAGGCATCTGCTACGAGTCGATTTAATCCAATTTATCCAAGTCACAAAGCTACAGGGTGTTGCTTTGTCTGCTGCTGCTGCTTTTGTGTGTATCTTGTTCGGTGTGTATTTGTATGTTTTAGGTTTATTACATCTGTTTGTATGTGTATTGATTAAGGTGAACATGTCTTATCAGAAAAGAAAAAAAGAAATATGGTTGTGTGTGTGAATGTGTGTGTGTGCAGAGGCAATGAGCCAATTTAATGACATTCTTAAAGCTGTCGCGATTAACAGGCTGATAATTTGACGAGCGCCATCGAGGTGCTTTCATATTCGCAGATGAAATATTACATACTTCATTTTTATTCTTATTAATGAGGTGAATCAAAGAGTGTCCTCGGGTTTGGCGAGGAGGGAATGTGTGTGTGTGCACGCTGGTGTGTTTCCATACGTGGACTCATACGTGTTGTTTATGCGAAGGAGGATTGTGGGTACTTTAAAACTCTTCACACAACCACGCTCTTTCAACACGCACGTTTGTGAAATCTGAGGAGGGCAAAAGCCTCCGTGAGGGTTTTCGTCTGATCTTGCTTGTTTGCCTCGAAGGGTCGCATCGTCACGGGAGAGCTCGCTCTGCCTCTGTGTGTGTGTGTGTGTGTGTGTGTGTGTGTGTGTGTGTGTGAAGAAGAGGTTAGGCTGTTATTTTTCAGTGTGAGGATGCAGATTAAAAGTGCAACCTCTGCAACATATCAATGGTCACACAGCTAATGCTGAAGCTACACAAGCCTCAGGGATCTTGTGTGTGTTTGTGTGTGTGTGTTTGTGTGTGCGTGCGTGCGTGTGTGTATGTGTGTTGTAGCGTTGGGAGCTGTTAGGATCTCCAGTATTAATTGTATTTCTAGCCTTTGGCCAGTGTAGCTTTGTAATATGTGCTTTTCCTACGCACACTTGTATGCATACAAACACACACAGACACAAACACACACACACAGCCTGGAACAGAAAGTTGTCCCTGCCGTGTTTCTCCCAGAGGGAAGCTCTCCGTGTTGTCTCTTTGACACAGACTCTTATTTTACTTCTGTTTTTGCCTTTTAGATCTGTGTGATTACAGAAAAAGAGAGGGACTCAGAAACACTGAAAGTGCAGCAGAGGCACAGGAGGTCAGAGAGGAAGAGAAAGAAAGACATGGAGCTTTATTTTGAAGGCACAATTGAAAAAGGCCAGCACAAATTGTTAGGTAAGGCCAATGAGAGTGTCTCGTGAAGTGCCCCAGCTATTTTTTTTTTTCACATTCGGCGGCATGCAATTATACCTTTTAGAGGACCTAAGCTTGTTGCAGCACTGCATTCATCTACAGGACATTATTTATTCTGTCACACAGGACATGTTTGAACCATTTGTGCCTTCAAAGTTACGTAATACAAGTGACCAAAATGCGCCACTTTAAGAGATCAAGTCTTTGTTGTCTTCTATAGATGTTTTCCTCTTTCTACAACCTCCAAATTGTCCTTCTCTCATTTCCTCTTGCTACAAAGCCCCAGTCTTTGCCCTTGAGGTTGTACACGTCAACGACCAATGTAGGTAGACCAATTAGGAGTGACTAGTGCTGCCACCAGGACGTGACCCCTTCCTCTTGCTGTTCACCAGTGCACATTCCTGAATGTCTTCCATTGGGGTTAAACTTTTTTTTAATGCTATCCAGCCCAATATCCTGAGAATAACGTTCATATGAGACAATGGCACACCAGCCAACCTGAAGTAAGTATTTAAGTGTCCCAATCAATGACTGAGAGATTCAGCTTTTTACAGATCTTCCTCATCTCAGGGTATCTGCTGATTTGCAGAACCGATCCACTATTTTCACCTATTTAATATGTATACCTCAATCATTGGAACATATTGAGTAAGGCAGCATGGAGCCATGTTGCTGTGACATTAAACACATAGTTGGTGGCCTTTTAATTTTAAAATGTCATCAACAAAGAGAAAGCTTCAAATGTGGGCTCTTTACTTTCCATTCACAGTGGTGCATGATTAAAATGGTTTACAAAAGGGAGAGAAGATTGCAGACCAGCCTCTCTAAGAGAACAATATTATCTTTTTTACTAGACTATTTCCCATCATATAGATCCTCTAATCATCACCATGCAATCTTGTGGTGCGGTTTGTTGTTGGGTGTGTAAGAGTTTGTCAAGATGGTTTGCAAATGCGATATAGTGTTAGCAGGCTCTTTGTTACTTGTTTGACACTGCCGATAGATTCCACATTCACAACAAGCCAAATATTAATCTTAACATGTGCAAGAGGAGCTCAGTATGAAAATTCACGTAAAAGTTTTGATACAGAATTTAAGAGCAAAGGCATGCAAAACTAGAATGGTAAAGAAAAAGCCAAGAGGCAGATGGACAAGAAGAAAGAGGAATAAAGGAAAGAAAGAAAGGATAAAACATTTAGACAGAAAAGGAATTATGGGGTGAAAAAAAAATGACCAAAAGACCAGACACAAAAAGAGAAATAAACGAAGAACAAGCAAGAAATTATAGCAAAGGGAAGACATTTAAAAATAAGATGGGGGGAGAATAAGACAAAAACAAAAGAAACAAGTGAGCAACATAGAGGAGAACTGGGAGCGTAGGGAGGCAGCAAGATTGATTTTCACTCCTCCTTTTCCTCCCCTACTCTCTTCTCCCTGGAACGACTCCCTAAAGTCTTTGGATTAATGGCTCCATTTCTGCTGCTCATTCATCAGATTCAGGAAGGCATCCCAAAACACAATGCTTCACTAGGCCCTCGCCTGAACTAGATATCTACCTGCCAAAACATCCAATAGGCCCTTAAGTACTTTCAAAGGCAGGCAAAGCAACTTTATCTCTACCTCAGGTCAAATCAGCGGGGAATAGATGCTATCCACCGGCACATATGCTTGTTAGCCCGCGTTGTGCACATGATCGCAGACAGTTCAGCCTCCACTTGCAGAAAAGTCAAGGAAAAGTCAGCCCCGGTGCTAAAAGACCTGGATTTGGTTGGTTATTATACATTTAACCAGAACAGCAGTCTGGTGCGATAAGACAGTCAAGTGCTATTTGTAGCTCGTGTTGTTTTGTAGTGGTAGGATAGCGCGTTGTTGGCCAGCCGCGGCCTCGGGCGTCCTTTTAATGGGCTTATCAAGGGCCTCTTGTATCGCCTGGTCCACCGTGGGGAGCTGGAGGGTGGGGGAGGGGGTGGGGGGGGGGGGGACCAGGTCTGGCTGCAACATGACTCACTGTTTGGCCTTGTCACATTGCGCGCCAGCTGTGCCATCCAAGCTGCCCTTTCACAGTGTGTGATAGCTAACATGCCAACCCTTGACCCATCCTGATTAATGAGGGATGGGAGCCTCGCCGAGCGCTGGGCCCGCGTCCCACCAGAGGTATGATTTGTTCTTCCTCCATGCATACGTAACAGATCTCTCTTTCCTTTCCCATCTGTCCATTTGTGCAGTTATCGATTCGCTGATCGGTCCAGCCAGTCACCCATCTATCAGCCATCAACGGAAATACTTCCTCCTTACCTCTGCTGAGCTATTCTTTCTGTCACTGTTTGTTTTTTACTCGGATGGAGTGGATGCAAAGAAGGGGCTGAAATTGAGTGAGGGGGAAAAAAAGACTTTACAATGTGAATGAAAAGGAGGAGAGTGAGGGAGGAGAATGAGAGAATAAATCAGATGGATGATCTGGCAAATCTGGCATTTTGTCATGACCAAGGGCAGCCTGCGAGACACCGTAATCGACCTTGTGATGTAAACAAAGTTATAATTCAAAAAACCTCTCCGGCTCTCTTCCTCGTCATTCGAGTTCGGATTTGACACCAAACAGAAAAGGAAAGAACAAATGTGGCGAACCAAACTCTGGAGTACAGTTTTTAGGTACAATTTGACAGAGATGCCAATGATTTGACTTAAAACAACACAACATTTAAAGCTTTACAACTTTATTAAAGTGATATTATTTATAACTGGTCGAATCTCTATAATCTTGGTGTCATGTTCGTTTTCATTTTGTTGGATTTATCCCCCCTCCCCCTCCAGTGTTTCCCAAAACAGAAATTGGCAATCTGTTTAGAGGGGCTCCAACTGAGCTCTAGCCAGATTATCTGAATGATTAGCTTCCATCATATCCAACGGAAAGATCACCGGATTAAGTGGGTGGTAGTGGAAGCGATGGTTGGCGAAGGGGGAGGGATTTGGTTGGCTGCTATTTGTTGTTTTTGGCCCGTTCCTTCCCCAGACCTTCCGAACATAAATCTGATTTAGCTAACATGGTTTGAGTCTTTGCAGAAACAAGAGTCATTGCAGTGAGAGGAGCTTTGATTTATTGCCATTCTCGGGGAAAACTGGTTATTTCATTCTCTCTCTCTCCGGCTCAGTGATGAGTGATTATGTCTCCGTAATTGAGGAATTACAGTGTGTGCATTCATTATAGTACATCACTTGATCTGCTTAAGCATGCATAATTACAGGTTAGTTCACATTTGTTCTCTAGAGGAGTTTGACTCTGAGAACGAGGTCTTTCTCTGTTTTTGTCTCCCATGGGAGCGTCCTTTAGCTAAAATGTTTTGTGCATTTAAGCAGACTGTCAGTAACAGTATCAACAAATAAAACTAAAATATATAACTAGTAATCCCATCGAGGGTTGTAGAGGCTGGAGATATTCCAGAAAATCCTGGATTAGAGACGGGTATGTGCTGTACACTGAAGTTATACGATTATTTATGCATTGCGTAATCAGTGTAGACCAACCCTCTTCAGCTCATTGTTAAAACGCATCATTACGATCACTTACATTTAAAGTTAATTTGATCTTTTGACACTAAAATCAAAAGGCTTTGTAATGATATCTCAGCTTTTCTTTCCTTCATCAAAGGATGGAAATCTCACATCAAACAACACTTGTGTCGGTGGTTCACTGGCTCGAGGTTTATCTGCCCATCGCCTTTTAAGAAAATCCATTACAAAGTTTTTGAAATGTTCTGCTGCCTGCCAGACAAACAGGCAGACAGGTCATTATATCACTCGTTAGAAGAGATATCTTGAGGATTGTTTGTCAGAATGGGTAGTATTTGCAGTCTGATGGTTGGTGCAGTATTTTATTTTTTTTTTCTCTGATAAAATACATTAAGTGGAGGCCACCAGCCAATCTGCATCAGTCTTAGTCAAATGTGGTAAAGTCCTATTTCCTGGGGACAGTATGTGGGCTTTGTGAAAGCATACTGCCTGCTGTGATGACCTGAGGATCGGGTTATACGTCGGTTATATCACCCCCCCCACAGCTTTCCTGGCTGCCAAATGTCAGTCTGCCGCAGTCTTATCCAGGAATGGTAGATTACTTTATAGGTTTTGGCCTTTTAAGTAGAAACACAGACTCTTTAAACCGTAAAGCACCCCAGAGTCTGCACCCAAGCTCACAAACACATCGATCCTTCAATGCAGTGCACACACAGGAACACAAATGAGCAAGATATCGCAGACTTGCAGGGATGCTAACCCCTTCTCATCCTTGAGTCTATAGCTTTCCCCCCACTGCAGAAACAAACACCGTCTCAGATGGCCTCTTAGATGGCTTATCCATGATGCCATTGTCTAATCTTGTCTCATTAGGCTGATCTTACATCTTACACTAAGTAGCTTGTTTGAACAATCTTATAATGCTCCCAAATACCTTTTGTACACAATCTTTTGGGGGTGAATCAAGGGTTAAGTTTGCTCTTAAGTTAATGAGGCTGATTAAGTATTTAAGGAGGCATCAGGAAAAAAAAAGATGCTTATAGTATACCTGAGGGACAGTTTGAGCCTCAGTTTAAAATTAGATGAAGAGAAGATAATTCAACTTCATTGTCAATTTTATTTTTTGAGACAAAACCTTCACAGAACAAAGCTTTACTGTGAAATGTAGACATTTTAAAATGAATGTCAAGAACTAAAAGAGAAAAATGTGGTTATTTGGTTTCACTGTAAATGTTTAACGAGTTCAAGAAAACTTTACATTTTAAAACTGTGATGATAAAATCCTGCCTGAGAAAAACAGATTTCTCTCAAATGTCACTAATTCATTAGCTAAGTTGTTCTCCCAACAATTATCAGAAGTAATGAATGTGTTTTTGACATCAGTGCCAAAACTCATCTCTCGTGTGTGGGTGTTTGTTCGTTCCAGATTTTGGAGATCACACGCATTGTGGGTGAAGTTTTTTCATTTATCGGAGAAGTACAGCTAATACAGCTTCTCTAATTATACAGTGACCTGTTTTGGTTGTCGTCGCTAGCTGATGGAAACTAATTAGGCAGACAGAAAGATCGGTTTGAACGAGCTTGTTAGTGTGCAGTCAGTCGTGGAGCACAAACCTGGGGATGAGAGCCCAACATATGGCTGGAACAATGCTGCGTGTGTGTGTGTGTGTGTGTGATTGACTGTGTTTGTGTGATTGAGTGTGTGTGTGTGGTTGTTTGGCAATGTGTAGGTGTGTGTGGGCGAGTTTGTTGCCAGTTGTGCATGTAAGTGCATGCATTTTGTTTTTTTTTGTTTTTTTACTATGCCTGTGTGTGTGAGTGAGTGACATATGGGAAAGGCAGTGATAACTACTCCAGATGTCTGCAGATCAATACAGGAACTTCTGTTGTAATCTCTGGCTCGTGAATGGGCTCTGCTGTAATGATGCAGCGTGGCCTAGTGGCCAGACAGACCAGTAATTAATACATCACAGGCTGGAAGCTGCTAAATCTGTTTGTGGCCTCCAGCTCAAAAGGCACTGAACCAAATCACTGACAGTGAGACTCAATATGTGCACCACCTGATTCTGCTGAAATGGAAGTGACATCAGTAATTTAATTTGTTTTTGTTAAACTAAAGTAGCATGCAATCGCAAAACATTGTGTTGGATTATTAATAAAGATTTTTGATTTGTCACATTACTATTATGAAAAATGCTGATATGAAAAGAGGAACTGATATTAAATGTTCTTATATAGCTTGTAAAATGCTGAATAAATGGTGAAGAATGACTTTAACAGATGGACTGATGTGTACTTTTAAGATTAAAGCAAGCTTTTGTACAAGATTTTGGATTTAGATGGTGCAATAAAGCAACAAAATTGTCTTCACTGTGAATTTCAGAGAACAATTCAGGGTAGACAAGCTAATCCTGTAGGTTTTTAAGTCTTAGAGATCTGAACTGATCACGTATCTATACATTAGATGGAAGTGGGGCTCAGTTGAATCAATCAGTCTCTCCTTGTATCCGACTTCTATCTCTCCCGCTCAGCTGAAGAACTAACTTTTATTTTTCTCCTTCAGATCCCGTCCATGGTCCCCAAAATGTCAACGTGGTAGATGTGAGAGCCCGCCAGCTGACTATTCAATGGGAGACGTTCGGGTACGCCGTGACGCGCTGCCACAGCTATAATCTGACGGTACGCGCAGCTGCTTCCAATTTCAAACGTGCATGTTGCATTTTGAGGACGTTAATTACTCTCCATCATGAAAGCATCATGAGACAAGCATCGGTGTCACATTTTAACTTTATGTAAAAGGTCACATTTAAAGTTTGGCAAAGCAAACATCTTGGTTTTAGGAAATTATTGTGTTGTAACAAAGAAGATTATATGCATCCTGCAACCTCCAAACCCCCAAATTATATGAGAAGTTGAGGATCCACAGGTGTTTCGTTGAAGTTTTAGATGCATTTAGCGACACCACTGCTGCAGGTTCATGTATGATTTGTGACATTTGAGACATGCACAGTAAAGCCACAGCGCTCTCTGATTGGCACTTCTGTCAAATCGTTGCAGGGTTAAGTGCATTACATAAGAGCAGGTCTGCATCAGTAATCGTTGTTTTTAACCAGCGGAATAAACGTCACGTCTCTGCCCTTGTTTTCCAGGTGCAGTACCAGTATGTGTTTAACCAGCAGGAGTTTGCGGCGGAGGAGCTGATCCAGACGTCGTCACATTACACCCTGAGGGGGCTGAGGCCTTTTGTCACAGTCAGACTGCGGCTGGTTCTGGCCAACCCCGAGGGCAGCAAGGAGAGCGAGGAGATCGTCAAACAGACCGAGGAGGATGGTGAGTGGAAAAAAAATTGTATGGTTTTAACAGCAAACCACATAATATGATACTGATCTAACCTATAACCAGACAGCTTAAACTATGCTGGCAACTCCAAATATCCTGTCCTGATAGAAAGCCTGCCTGTGAAAATGATTAATTTTACATTTCTGACAACAGCAGCAGCAGTTTGTTTAGGAAAAACAGAAGGCGAACAGGCCACCTGGAGAAACCCAGACTTCTCGAACAGAAAATACAAGATAAAGGGCGTCACGGTCCAACCCACACTGTGTAATTGACGGGTGATTTTGGGGACCACAGTGGAGAAACATTACAATCGAGCACACAGAGACAGAATAAAACAACCATGAAAAACTGTTCCCAGACGTTTAGGCTTTCTAACTTTTATTTTTGGAAATAAGACTTTATACATCTCGATTTTATACTTGTAGACCTGTTTAAACATTTTCAAAATTATCCAAAAGTTCCTTTGTGGCTATTGAAACCATGTCACATGTAAACAAAACAACATTTAAAGCATTTTCTTGGTAGTTAGTATAGGAGGGCTTGTATTAGTATACTTATACAGCTCCTTACATTGGCTGTTATTTATTATAACTTGTGTTAACCTGTCGAACTATTATGTCCTATAACAAAAAATCAAAATATAAATTTTACTACTAGCAATTTCAACTTTACATTTAGACCCTAAACCTGGATTAGTCAATATTTTGCATTAAATAAATGACCAAATTTCCCCTGGGGGATAAATAAAAGAGTCTGATTCTGATTGATTCTGATTTTAGATATTAACACCAAGTGAAACTAGTGATAGGCGCTGATAGTGAGGCAAGGGTGTTGCCAAACTCTGCTGCTGCTGCTCTAGTAAGCTTTCTTGTTTTTATTTTTTTCCTGTCATTTTGGTCTCAAAAAAACACTTACGTACTCTCAGATACTCTCATTAAACCCTGTTGGCAGCTGTTTCCACCCACATATTTTCAATAATTTTGCCACAATCAACATTTGCATCTCTCCAGTGAAGAAGTTAGATTTATTTATTTATTTATTTTTTATGAGATAGTGGAGAACAAACCAGAGATAAAATGAGAGTGAATATCGGAAATGCTTTTGTTTGGTGGCTACAGTAACTCAAGGGAACAGGGTAGCATTTAGAGGCATATCAGATCTACAATCATAAAATCATAGGCTCAGAATCACACCAATGTCATTATCACTATGCCCTAAGCAGGAAAAGCTATACAGGTCGTGCTGACATACTTTATTAATGCATCACATATAAATCCACCCCAGGAGTTCAAATGATTTCAAAACAACAACATTTTAAACTCGTGTTTCTTTTCCAGGGGGCTCCATGTTCTGCTAATTCAGAACAGTGTGTTTGCCCCAGCCTCTACCACTAATAATTCATTGATGCTTCACATTCCTCCCAACAACACGTCTGCAATAAACTGGAATAGCTCGAAAACATCAGAGCAATGCCTGATAAGCGGGATAAAAAAAAAAAAAAAAAAAACATTGTTCTAATGATCCCAAATCTCTCATCTCCTTCCCACCCTCCTCAGGGCTCGGTGTTCTTCTCCTGATCTCATAACTAATATCCTCTGAATTTAGCTTCTGGGGAACATCTCAGCCTGAAATTCCTGCCTTTCCTTGGCGAACACACGCGTGCTGCATTTGTCTGAAACCTTTAAAAAGAGCGAACATGGCTGGGGAGCTGCGATGGCTTTGGGGAGATGAAAGAAAAAAAAAAGAGCCTTAATTGTTTTGTTCTTAATTGTTTTTTATTTAACCATCGTTAATCTCCTGGTTGTAATTCAGTAATTAGAGAACAGAACAGCAATTGTTCACACGGAGGCTAATTGCTGTTTGTATGTGATGGCTTTATAGAGCTGCAGCTCCAGCAATTGAAGCAGCATCCCTCACACACACAGACATATACACACATATATGTTTTTTACTTCATACTTCCATAGAAACACAGTTGAACCTGCGTTGTGGGGCAAAATGAGGGATTTGCAATTAAGATGTAAAAATGACCTTTTCCTCACACACAGGGCTTCCCTACTTTATAGCAGTGATCTCAGGATGAGAGCTGTGCCCTCCTTAATTGTTTTACCTCCTGGAAGCTACGCTGTTAAGATTTACAGAATATTAACATACACACAAACACACATGCACAGTCTACCCAGTCGCATTAAGTCGTGAAGGCGTCGGCTGTGTCACTGCGAGGCATCCAGCATTGTTAATTTGACACATCTATTATTGTAGGAAATCATGTTGCTGTCTTCCATGCTGCTTAAAAGTTGAAGATTTTCCATGTTTACTTGAGAAACTGATTGCTTTTGTTCTCTTGCATGCCACCGGAATGCTAATTGCCTCCCAGAGTCTCTACCGAGTTCAAATGTCTGCAGAAATGCAAAAGTCTGAAAGTTAAAATGGCTGAATTATATGAAAGTTTGACTCTCAAGGATGTAAAGCTTTTCGTAGGTGGAGAAATTTTCTCAGTGAGTGTATAAACAGTGCGCATCCGTACAGCAACACATAAACACATTTTCAAATGTCTACGAATATACTATGGTAATCAGGGTTTATTGTTTATGAACAGTTTTTATCACAGTTTTCATCAACGGCATTTTTTCACTTGCCACAAGTGAGATGATAAATAAATAGAAACCCATTCGTGATGTCAAAAACTATGATGAAATCTAATGCTAACATCTAAACACCTTCATCAATGAATGAAAATCAGGCAAGATTGTTAAGGAGGGATGAGTTGGAAAGAGAATCCAATCAGAGCTTTGTAAACCACGTGGAACGGATCACTGGTAAAAACACAACTGACTTGAAGCAACATTTACAGACAAGTCATCCTGAAATTCATGCAAAGGTAACGTTATTTTATCAACTAACCAGAGCTGGTGTGTTTTTGCTAAACCTGTCCTCTACTGATTATAGAAATGAGTAATGTAAGACAACAAAAAGTAAAATGCATGTTTCAAGAAATGTAGTATACAGTGCATCCAGAAAGTATCCACAACGCTTCACTTTTTCCACATTTTGTTATGTTACAACTTTATTCCAAAATGAATTAAATTCATTTTCTTCCTCAAAATTCTACACACAACACCACATAATGACAATGTGAAAATTTTTTTTTAAAGTTTTTTATTTATTAAAAATAAAAAACTAAGAAATCACATGCACATAAGTATCCCTGAGAGTCAAAACCTTTTTCACATTGTCATTATGTGGTGTTGTGTGTAGAATTTTGAGGAAGAAAATGAATTTAATCCATTTTGGAATAAAGCTGTAACATAACAAAATATGGAAAAAGTGAAGTGTTATACTGAATTACACATACTGAATACTTTCCGAAAGCACTGTACTTGTCTGACATATGATGGGGGAACGACGCAAAGAGTATACTCTTTATTTCTCTATAGAGAAATAAATATATTATAAAAATGGAGGTCTAAAGACATGTTTCATATCACAACAGTTAAATCTTTGTATGTATTGTGCATTTAGACCTTAATACTGTTCCACAACAGGTTAACAGAAGTTTCTTTCAGGAGTATATAACAAGTTTTTTTGAATACTGAATCGTTTTAATCAACTAAAAATTTAAACTAAAGCAATTCAGATAACCAAAATATGACTAAAACTACATTGTACTGTAGCACAAGCAAGTAAAAGTAAATCAAAATCAAAACTTGCTTTCAAAATGAACACTGGTAATAATAGTTATCTGTTACATTCAAAGACTTAATTAAATGTTATGTGAGGTTTGTGTTTGCAGTTTTGTCTGAGTATTGCAACACCTTTTACCTTAAAGACATTTGAGGATCTGTTGTGTCTTCCTTTGTGTATTTGTGCATCTTCATGTTTCGTTTTCTTTCCTCCTCTCCATTTTCCTCCAGTTGTCCATCCATTCATAATGACAGAAGACAATTTGAAGCCACAAACAAACACATGCACACGCACAGACTTGCCTCAGAGACAAATGTCATGTCCACTCATTGTAAACATCAGCCCATTAACCTAACCACGAAACACCTATTTGTCAGGTAGCTGTCAGGTCAGCTCAATAAGAAGCTTCGCCGCTAGGCTTCTTTTTCTTTTTTTTTTTTGTTTTCAAATATGCAGTATACAGACTCAGTGTAGCTGTCTCATCTCTTCAATACACACACTCTGCCAACCTTTTTGCCTAAGAATTATATTAAACATCTATTTTGCATTAGCAGACTGTTGTCAGGGCAACATAATGTCACCTGCATTGCTTTCCTTTTTTTTTTTTTTTTTTTATTAATATAGATGAACAAACTGTCATAGAAATGTCCTTGAGCAAAGTGTTAAACCTCTCGAAATCTTCGCCTCTGTTCTGTGTCAGTAAGTGAAGATTGTAATTATACTGAACATCTCGTATTCAGTGAATAGGAGCGAGATGGGAAGATTGTGTGCTGTATGCTCTCTTAATAGATGGTTTACTTGCAAAACTCAATAGAATAGTCATAATTAATATTATTAATTAAACGTGGGCCTCCTGATATGACAAGCTAACTGTCTGCCATAAGAGGTTTTTGATGAAAATCACAGCTGCCTCAAGACTCACTGGTCCAAAATTGTTTTTTTATTTTATTATTTTAACTCAGTGCCTGTGGTGTTTAAGCAAACAAAGGTTATGATGTAAAGATGTTCCTTACCTGAACACAATGTCTCGTCCAACATACTGAATGTGTAGAAAAACATGCAAACTGTACATCCATATTTTCTGCTTATGTCAGCCTATGACCACTACAAACTATCAGTAAAATAGTGTGAAATCATCTGCATAGATGTGTATTCTGCAGCTGGCTCACTAAAAACAGGATCCAAGAATTAAAACATTTCTCTGATGTGCTACAAGTGGTCAAAACTTGCACAGAGTACCTTTTTAATACCAAATACACAGGAATAACTACCATCTCATATTGATGATGTAAGTATGTTCAAGATTAAGCCATCGTGTTTTACAGCTGGTACATTTGTTTGTTTGTCATTTTTGTATGTTTCTGTACATATCATATTTAGTGAATAGGGAATGGTACATTTGAAAAGAAATACAACACAACAATCCTCAATGTCTATCCAGCTTTGACTGGTATAGATCTTTGCATCATATCTTTAACAGATGATTGAGGTTGTGATTAGATATAGATATAGAAAAGCTGCACATTCGCCAACACAATGGCTGAGAATTATTGATGCTCAATAGAAATACTAGATTTATTAGATGAGAATGTTTTACTTCCAGGAATTTAAAAAGGAAGTTAACATTTTCCTAAAATAGCAGTTAAAATAATAAATTTTTGTTGCTGCCACTCAATTCATGTCGTTTTTTGTTTATCAGGCCGTATATCCTGGCAGTGGTTAAGTACTTTTCAAAGTCAAACAGCAGATATTAAATATTAAAATACCAATCTCTAATCCTTATGTTTGCGACATGTTTATATCCTTATAAATATCCCCATTCCTATTAAAGAGAAAAATGATCTCCTCATTGAAAGGACAATCACAGTCATTGAGATTTAATAATCCTTTTATCTTCAGAGCTCTGGGTCTTTTGTAAGTTCAAGAGCAGAAGAACAAAAACAATCAGGGACGGCGTCTGTTATTTTGTTTGCACAACTGTCACTTTTCAAAAAAACAATTCTTCAAAGTGTATTATTTGTAGACTTATCATTTATGTGCTTTTGAGTATTTTAAGTACACATTTGGCATATCGAGGATCATAGATTTCTCTGAGAGGATAAAAGATAAAAGAAGAAAAGAAGAAAGACTCACCATCATTAACTAAGCTTTGTTGGTGCTGCTCTGCATTTTATTTGTTTTAAAGCTTGTAGGGAAACCAGATCTCTTTTAGGTTAACAACTTTAACAAAAGTCACTCTCTGATATTTCAAAGATGTTAATGTTTGACTTTTGCAAGCCTGTGTTGTGTGGCTGCATCAGATTTCCTGTCTTGTTTTGATTATAACAACCCAACAATGATTATGGAGATGACACTGTGATATTTGATATTTGTTAAAAGAAGTATTGTTAACATGTTAAAAACTCAGCATTTCACTCATCAGTTCTGAAAACAAAGAAACTCTTATCAAACAAAACACCTGCTCACGCTTTTAAGAGCAAACACAGTTTTTGCTTTGCTTTAAAAATAAGGAAAATACAGTGTGGTCTGAAATAACAAGATTCAACTGATACAGATCTTCTGTGTAATCCTTATATCACAATGTGTAATTTAATCTTAATCCAGTCCAGCAGCACTACTGGTAATCCCTGCCTGCTTGTTGCATCAACGTGTTTATTTGTTCCCAGAGAGGATAAATCTCTACGCTGATGAAATCTTGAACAAGACGACGTTGGTCTTTGTAAAAGTAATCATATACCATAAACCACATGGTGTCGCGAAATGAGATTATTGAAAATAACATATATAAATATATATATAAAACACACACACACACACACACACACACACACACACACACACACCTATCTATCATCTATCTATCTATCTATCTATCTATCTATCTATATCTATCTATCTATCTATCTATCTATCTATCTATCTATCTATATCATCCTAACCCTTTTTGTTTCTTTTGATTTACATTATTTCATAGTGTTAGTGGACACACTCATTATTATTGGTAAAATTAAGTAACCACTTATGCAGATGATGTGCTGATGATTCTTTGTGGTTCTCTGTTTCCCATTTGGTTTTCACCTTGAGTTTTCACTTTTTTTTACAAGTTATTATACATTACTTTTCATTTCTTGAAAATAGAAATTCCTTATTTAACTAGGATGATGACAATTTAAAATTTAAATGTCAGGGTCCAGAAAATTCTGAAAAATTCATTGTGTTTATCTATTTTGCATTACAAATAATGATGACAGCTGGCTGTAACAAACTACAGCACATAATTCAAAGGGACCTTTCAATTACAACAATAATAAGAAAGGTATTAGCACCTTAATTACCTTAATTACTCTGCCTGTTTCTAAACCAGTATGTTTTGGCTCTTCACACAGACGCCGTCATGCAGAAACTGAGTGCAAAATTGTATTTTGCTGAAACAAAGTCACCTAGCTGCTACAAAATAATCATTTCTATCTATATGACATGTAGTACCAATAATTCCCAACATCACTAGAAAACATCACTTTTTTAATTTTTTGCTCACAAATAGCAGCTACAAAGCTTTAAATGCTAACTAAGAATAAAAGTCAACATTTCCATATAAACAACCAGGTCTGTTCCTTATCGTAATAAAGCGAGGACAGGGCTCCACGGAGAGAGCCAAAGAAATTAAAGCCAGAGAGGACACACAGAGATTCATTTCATGCCAGTAAAGACAATTTGAATTTAACTAAGGATCGCAAGAGAGAGAGGTTAAGCAATAGAAAATAGGAGTAGAAAAAAAAACTGAGAGAGAGAATGAATGACACAGACAGAGAGAGAGAGAGAGAGAGAGAGAGAGATGGTTTAATAAAGCAGGCCATTCAGTGTGCAGCACGGTGGAAGTTAATCAAGTTATGATTAATGTCTTACAGCTGCCGTTATCTTTTCAATGAAGCCTGTTTTCTTCTGTCTCAGCCCCCAAGGTGCACAGGAACACACACACACACACACACACACAGTGGATACACAGGTACACCATGTGAGTCATAATGCACACGGTCACGTATATGCTGCAAAGCAGATGTCAGGGTGTACACTGAGTCACAGAGGGCTCTCACATGCATTTACACCTACTGCCCCGCACACAAAGGCACCACCAGGGTATCCAGGTAGACATTGTGCATCACAAAAGATGAGAGCACACATACAAATACACACATGCACACACACACAAAAGTGAGTGATAAGGTGTTGAATAAAAATGGCAGCATTTAATTGCATTTCTTTGTTAGGGTAATTTGATATGCTCCACAGGCTTGGCTCTTAATCAACACCTTAGAATTACTCATCAAAATATTCTTCTGTCAGACTTCTCTGAATGTCTGTGAGTGTGTGTGTGTGTGTGTGTGTGTGTGTGTGTATGTGTATGTATATATGTATCTCCATATCTGCAGCTAATGTGGGAATACTGACCCTTCAGTTTTTTTGTCCTTAATATCCATATTTATTTTAACTTGCAAAAAAATGTCCAACCTGGCAAGTGACACGATACCAAAGTGTGTTGTTAACAAGCTTCAAAGTGCAAGTGTCATCAAGTTTTATTTGGTGGAAAAAAGTGCCAAATACAACTAGAAAGCAATTAAACAGCTTAAAACACCTGCCAAGCATAATCATTATAAATATATCAGAATTAAATTGCCCACTGAATTAAAGTCATTCAAAGTCATTGTCACTTTAGTGCAATCTGTAGGCAAAATAACATCAAATTTAGCTAAGAGCTGATGTATGTGCACGCCCTCTAAGTATGGTTGGAAATGCAGAATTTGTTGAGTGCGATCCAGGGAAACAAGGCTCAAAGTGGTTTGTAAAACATGACAGTTCTTATCTAGATCATCTATTAGATAGATATCTCTATAACAGACGGAAAGTTAAATAGGTAAAAGAGCAAAGGTAGGTGACAAATATGACAAAAAACATTTTATTCAGTCAAAAGATAGATTTAGGTGCTTCAGATTACTCAGAGTATACTGTCAAACTGTGAAAATATTCATGAAAACATCAGTAACCATTCATTTAAAAAAAATAATAAGATTTGAAGGGTGTTTCAAGACTGGAATAATAGGCAGTGATTTGTAAGTAACAGTTCATTTTTCCATTGAACGCCTGTATTATCCAAAAGAACGGATCTCTGTGTTAATGCTTTGATTCTCTATCCGGGCCGTGCCACGGTTTGTTTCATTGTTTGAAAAATAGCAGGAGGGCTTTGAACTCTCCCCACGCCGGGGGTTGGTCCGAAAGCTGCTTGACGTTTTGAAGAAAGATGGATAATGGCATAATGGATAAATGCTGAGGCGCATCCGTCTTTTTTGTGAGATTCAATTTGTAGCTGCAAACAGCCGAATGTTCAGCATGTTTTCGAAAAGCTTTTTCTTTTTCAGTTGATGACATGACATCAGACAAAGAGAAATAAAAGCTTCCTTCCTTTGTCAGACCTGTGGTTGTGTCATAGTGCAGACATTTAAGGCCTGAATGGACTGAATTTATATTTGTATTGCATTTTCCTACCACATTACTTTAAAACACTGCCTTCCATTAACGTGCACACTCATAAACCAAGGTGCTTCGAGTGCGGTGCTCAAGAGCACTTCGATACATAGACAGGAAGAGCAGGGATATTGAACTGCAAACCGAGGGAGTAATGGGCAACCTGCTCCACCTCCTGTGCCACAGAAGAAAATGCTTAACTTCCTCCATCATGCACAGCCAACAGCAAATAGATTAAAGGTCAGAGATCACAGCATCGCAGCAAATATTAATGCGAATCCCAAACAATCATGAAGAAGAAAGAGGAAAGAGAGGAACAAAAATAAGAAGTGAGAAGAAGTGGAAATACACACACACACACACACACACACACAAAAAAAACACATTCATGCATTTTAACACACTGCAGTCACTTGTCCCTTCTGGCACTGTCTCCTTAACATTTAGAGCAATTCACACACACCTCGGCGTGCATGCGTTCGTGCACGTGTGTGCGTGTCTGACTTCGTGCACATTTGTGTGTCTGACTGTTTGACAGCTTCACTCCCTGACAAGGTGTCTGACGCCTCCTCTCTGTCTGCGTGCCTTCATAAAGACGTGTGAAAGCCTGACTCGTCCTGAAAACACGCACACAAACACACACTCGCACACACACTCTTGTTACCAGGTAGATTTTACTATAATAAGTCAAGCGTCTGTCATAGTGAACCCGTCTGCCCCCCGACGTGTAAACGAGAGGGAGGAAGTGCGGTATTGTCACCGCTCAGCTGACCCGACTGTGTTTACCTTTCCTACCAGTGATGTCATCGGGATGCTAAACAATAAATATCTAAAAACAGCGTGGCTTCTGGGTAGTGATGCTTTTCCTTCTTTTACTCAAACACCTTGGATTTAAAAGTAACGTGACTATTTCGTCAACAGACGGCTGACGTCTGTTTTGGGGTTTTTTTTATACAGTTTTCTATTATATTTTTGGGCTCTGGAATTGATTTAACAGTTTGCTGCTCAGATGTACATTTGGTTGTCCTTTACAACAGAGCTAAGATTGATTTATATTAGTTAATGGTGGAATATAGGTATATCTGAACATGTTTAAGAGCCAGGTCATTTACCTAATCTCAATGTGAAGTCCAGTGAAGATAGCTGTATGAAAGGCCATGAACAGGAACGATACTATCAAATATTGAATGAATTAACTTTTATAAAGTTTGTTATTTTGTCCAGCACTTTTCCCCCTTAAAATTTGGAGACTATAAAAAGGACAATTCCTGTTTTATCTGCTGACTCTTAATAAACTCAAAGTCAGTGAGTCATTTCAAATGCAGTGTGCTCGATTAAAGAGTAAGCACAAGAGGGAGAAAAAAGTGTCACTTTGCAAATACTTCCACTGCACCGAGCCTCCCTAAACCTGGAAATCACCTGAACATCAGGTGGAAGTTTTCCCCTGGCAGGAGACAGTTGGTCCATTGACATTGAATTAGTAATTGACTTTGTAAGCTAATAGAGGTTTGGTTTGAAGTCTTCCATCCAAATGAGTTTGATTTGAATGCAGGGCTCCCAGCGGTGAGTCACAATGTGCCCACGGCTTGAGAAAATCACCGGCGCTGCCGTCGTTTTGTCTCAGCAGTTGTTCTGTTATTCACCTTCTGCAGGGCTGCTTCAAGTTTCATCTCTCCACAGCATCATTACAGCTCCACTGTCTCCTGTTCAGTTTAGGTTTAATATCACAAATTACAGCAACACCTAAGAGTCAGAAATCATAGTTAAACCCTGACCCTTACTGACGTGTTTTGTAGCACCAAAATTATAAACTCGGCAGAGGCTCTGATTAACTTTTCTCGCTGCATTCATCAGGACACGACATTTAGTACAAAGTAATCTGCAACATTTTCATTTCCAATACTGCGAGTGAAGATTTGGTGACCGCAGCTGCAACAGTAATGAGCTAAAAAGTTTGTTCATGATAAAAGAGAGAAGAGAATAATTAAGTGACGCATTAAATATTTGTTTGATTTGCTTAATCTAACCTGACTCAACAGTTTAAATATAGCAGTGCTTCAGATGGTTCAGTTCCTCTCTCTTCACATGTAAAACCATGTCATACTTAATTATCATGAATGTCTTTTATGAAAACGTTTTCCGGAGCAAGCAGCGGGTCTCATTCTGCCTCACAGGGAAAAAGAAAAAAAACAGAATTAGATTTTGGGTAACTCACTATTTGTGACAAGATGGTTCCCTGATATTTGAAACTTTTGCCACTTTAAATAATAGAATTTAATGACGGGATGAAATGGCGAACTGAAATGTAATATGCATAATCTTCCCCCCATTGCTCTTTTTTTTCTTTCTTCCTTTCTCAATTTCATTCTTTCCTTTCTTTAATAAGTTTTTCCCCCCAGTGTTCAGCCTCACATGCACCACTGTGTTATTTGAATCAGAAGTAATATTTTCATGAATGTTAGGGACCGGAGGGCACAGTGTGTGTTCGGATATGTCAGCAGTGTATTTATGGCAATCAATTTTGTGTTTAATGGCTGCAGGAAGGTTGGTGTGAAGTTTTCAGGAAAGCTGGCTTTATTCACACTTTAATGTTTAACCCTCATGTTGGGTTCATTTCATGTTAAACGATTTTGTGTTCCTGGTCAAAAATGACCGTTCCATTAAGACTCATCATAAAAACTATAATAATACATATATTATCACTATTTGTTGTGTTAGATTTTTTTTATCAACTTAAATTCTTGTGAACATTACAAGTTTTGAATTTCTATTTGTTATTCATGGCCTGTATGCCTCATTGATCTGAGCTTATACATCTTGAATTTGAGTTACTAAAAAACATAATTTCTGGATTATTTTGACTTTAAGAAATAATCCAGATGAAACATAGAATACTGTTTATCACAGACTACTTTGGGTCAAAGTTACCAACGACATTTGTTTTGAAACTATTTAAAATTTTAAACATTAACATAAAGTAACACCTTTTGTGTTCCTGGTGGTGACCGAGAAGATTTTATTTGTGTACAAAGGAAATTATCCCAACACTACACTTAACAATTTCACAATCTTCCAAGATCAATATCTTAATACATTAAAGAACAACTGTTGTTATATGAGCATTATAAAATGGTTTAATACTTATAATCCGCTAGAGGGTAGCTGTTTGTAAGAGATGCTTTTTCCCGGGGTTTTCCCTCTCGCGTTGTTTTGCCTCCGTGTTTCGTGTTTCACATTTTGAGCAGTGTGAGCCTCAGTGTACAAGAGAATACCTTTTGCAAGTTATAGATGAAGCTCATATGAGCAACAACAAGTTGTCGAGTGGTCTTTTTCAAAGCCAAAGTTACCACAACAACTAACAAGAACCATGACATCATAATGTTCATCAGTCTATCAGTTTTTTTTTTTTCTGATAACAGAAAAAAACTGAAAACTGATATAAAATCAGGCTTCTAAACTTGGTGGAGTGGGTCAACTCAAACTTCAATGGAGTTTTTTCTCATGCACATGTTGGACAATATGTGCAGATTTGGGAACCCACAGTGTGTGCGTGTGTGTGTGTGTGTGCACATGTGTGCGTGTGTGTGTGTTCATCTGACAAATGAGGATGTACCTAAGCTCAGTTTTATACACTAATTGTCGTCTCCCCCATTAATTTCTAATGACCAATCATTTTTGACCGGGAACACCAAAAGTGTACAAAAGTTGAATAAAATACACAAAATTGTATTTAAATTAATACAATTTATTTTGTGTGTTGAAATCCTCTTTGTGGACAAAGTCATGGAAGTCTAAGGTCAGTCTGATCAAATTAAGTACATTTTTCAGAGATAAAACTTTTAAATCGGTCAAATTTGACCAGAACACACCATGAGGGTTAACTGTGATTGGTAAAGTGTTGCAATGTGAGGAAATAATTAACACTGTTATGCGTTATGAGTTATTTAACTCCACTGGCCTCTTCACTGTTCAGTTATCAGTTATATTTGGCAGAAATCTGCTTTATGCAACAGAAGTAAACCTCACACTTTTCTTTACTTCACGTTTTACTTTCAAGCTGTCACCAAAGCTTTAGTCGCATTCAAACAGACAGTACATATAAGAGTAGTTATTCCTGTCAGACATTAAAATGTTGTGCGCTTTCTGTCTCTGCAGTGCCCGGCTCAGTGCCGATGGAGTCTCTGCAGAATACGCCCTACGAGGAGAAGATCTTCATGCAGTGGAAAGCTCCTAATGAGACCAACGGGGTCATCACTCTGTATGAGGTCAGTTGCAAACGTCCAACAGTACTTCTGTGTTTTTCATGTTACAAGCGTGTGGTGCAAGTTATCGGTTTAAATCCTTACAAAACGTGTAAATGTGGAGCTCAGCGGCTTAAATATTTTGTTATATAGCTGCTTTATAAGCTACACTTGCGCAGTCCAACACAAGAGCCCTTCATTAAATCCTCGTGTTTGTGATCTTATTAATAATAATAATTGTTGATAATGTTCAGTTTTTGACACACAGATGTGCTGAATGAAACGTGGTCCAGTTTTGAGTCTGTAGCTTTTAGTTTTCTTTTATTGGTTTGTATTTTAGTGGCAGATGGGTTTGTAAAAACTCATCTGGAATTTAGTGAAATTATCTTTAACAATGAACAGAATGCAAATAGATAAGTGTTTCAGTACCAATTATCCTCATCAATATTGAGTCAGCTTAAAATTTCCAGTTACAATTTCTGGTCTCATCTCAGAACTACATTTTTCCTTGTTATTCAGTGCCCTTTCTAATATCATTTGACATGATAAGTTGATTTATTTTTGAATGAAAAAACAGTGATGATCATTATCAATAACAATCAAGCTCCAATTCAGAGCTTACACTTAAAACTCTGCTTCTTAAACTGACTGAACAGTTGTTGAATGAACTTCTGAGTTCTTAAATAACTGAAATTTGGTGAAATCAGTGAGTTTTATACACCAATAACTAATCAGTGAACTGAACTACTTCAGTACTACATCAGTCAACATGATTTCACTACAAAAAGACTGTTTTTTGCTTTTGATTTATAGTGATTGGATTTCTTTTTTTTGTTAAGATGGTAAGCAGGTTAGTCCTAGTCCTAATGAAAATACTGCATGACCTTTGATGATCTTCTGCTTGCGGTGAATTAAAGTTTGCTGCCAAACACACAGAAAACACAGAGTTTTCAGTTGGAGATCATTTTGGACTGAAACTATTGGGTTGTGACAGTGTGAAGAAGGTTGCAGGTTTGATCCCAGGTTTTAGGCTGATCTGCCGTTCCAGATCTCACATTTCACCTCGAACGAGCTTTTCAGAGTCTATCTGTCTGTCTGTCTGAAGCCACAAACCACTTAGACCTCCCTTAACCACCTCTGGAAAGAGATGAAAACTTTTGAACAAGCCAGACATGAAGCAAAGAAAGAAACAGAGGAGACACAAGATGAGACATCGGTGCAGAACGACAGACAGAGTTGAAGGAAAGAGAAAGATCATTGTATTTTTATGAGATGATTATATGACATGATGCAAATAATCAAACGAATGGAGAGTGAAAGAACTTGTTGAGCAGTTTTTTCAAGAGTTATACTTAAAACCAAGCTAAGGAGGACAACAGAGAGTAGGAAAGGAAACTAAATTAATCTAGTAAGGGAGGTAAAGGGACGAAATCGAAAGGAGCTGAGGATGAGATTGGAAGTAAGTCCAGGAAGAAGTTTTCTAATCAGCGTCAACAGCAAAAAGCTTAATGGAGCCACATTTCTTACCTCTAATCGTGAAGCTAAGTGAACATATTCGATTCCTATCTGTTTATCTAAAGCACTTTTCAGACTTTATATTATGTTGTGAACCTTTTAAGTTAGAAAAGAAATTGTCAGGGCTCTGTGCAGGCTGATGGCTCTTCCAAATAAAACTCACTTACCCAACCTTTTGGGTAACCTAACAGGGGCGTCCACATACTTTTGGCAAAACAGCATGCCTGTGGTAATGTGTATTGAAAATGTGAATGTAAATTTTTATGGAAAGAGGGAATAAAGGGTTGCAGATGAAGAGAAAGCTGAAGAGAGACGTATCCCTTGACAGCTCTTGAGACAATGTTTGGGAGTGAGCGAAAGAGAGAGACAGATTGAGAGACGTGGGTGTGCACTCGCTTGTGTGTGTGTGGCCATAGACAGTTTATTCGGGTTGAAGTTGAGTTGAGCCCTCTATCTAATGAATTATTGACCCGTTCTCCGTCTCCTGTCTGCCTCTTATATCACTGCATCAAGGAGCTACCTCACACCAAGACCTGGCAGGGCTATTAGAGTGTGTGTGTGTGTGTGTGAAAGAAAGCTGAGGACCAGGCAAAAGGAATGTATGTTCTTGAATAAGTCGGTGATTTTTTTTAAAAGTGAAGGTGTGTGTGTGTGAGAGAGAGAGAAAGTGAGTTAGCGAGTGATGAAAAGCGTGTGAAGAGTCAGAGTAGGAGTCAGCGATAGTGTGTTTTCTCAAGTTTGAGAACGTGTTTGTGAGAAAGGGAAAGTAAGGAGTAGGGAGTAAGAGTGTGTGTGTAGTGCTAGTTAGAAAGTGAAAAGTGTGTGTGATTTTGTTTTTAACCTTACCCATTTGCCACCAATAAGAATAAGGAAGAACTCCAACTTCTCCATATTTTCCATCTTTTGAATCTTTTTCTCAGTTTGAAAATGTTTTTTTTTTTCAATTATAAAACATATAATGCTCATTTTGTGTTTGTCAGAATATCTGAATCTGAACTCTAACGTCATCTAACACCAGCACGATGCTGAGAAATCCTAAATCTTACTAAGTCTGTATCCTGACACCCAGTCATAAAAAAACTACTATCTCTGCACTGGTATGGAAATTAGGACCTGCTAAACAAAAAATGAATTATTTTAATGTGAGTTTCTAAATTTTGTAACACAAACTACGTATTTTGCTTTTGGGCCTCATTTACTGCGGCTGACACTAATTTTCCTTGTTAATTAAAGTCATATTTTTTAAATAATAGCTTAATTTTATAAAAATGTTAAGTTCCAGGAGCCCTGAAATTGCTGGTTTTGGTTTACCCGCCCAATTTTTTTACAAGGATATAAAGCTGGAAGCTGGAGGATGTTTTTGCATTTTTGTTTGAAAAATTCAAATTTTACCGTACCATTTCAACATTTTCTGTCAAACATTGAAAGGCTGTCATGTGTTTTTTCTCTCTCTGCACATGAATGAACATGCACAAGTATCATTTGAGGCGTTTGCTCGGCTGTTTTCCACTTGTACACATGTGAGCAGCATTAACATGCCCGTAACGTTTCTATTTCAGCTAGTTATTTCGAAGATGGCTGCCATCACCAAATCATCACGCCAAACGTATTTTGCAAATTTCAAATGGCAGCTTTTAGCTCCATTTGAGAATATATTAGCTGCCCATTTTAAACTCATTTTTACAACCTAACACAACTTGTAACATGAGCACATGTTATTTTGGCAGCGTCTTCTCCTCCGGTATAATTGCATCTATTTTCTCCAAAGCCCTTTTCTACCTCCTAACATCAATCTCCGGTCTCCTCTCATTCTGCGGAGTGCAAAGACCACTCAGCACCATCTCTGAGACCTCCATTAGACCTCGACCCGGAGCTTGAAAAACACTCTCCGCAGTCTGTAAACCTCTCGGGACCGTCATCAATTTCGCCTTGTTTTGTGTCGGTTTCATTAATGTGAATCTAAGCTCGCTGCCCTCTTTGCCCAGCGGAGGCGGCACGACTCGGCATCATCTGTTAAACATATCAGAGCCTCAACACAATGCGCGGCTATTAGAGATAATTACTATAATTGCAGCTATTGACAGGATTAAAGGCATCATCTGCAACATCTAAAGGGGCTCTTGTTGTGTCCTATCCTGCTCTGTTGTCTCTTGTGTTTTCTTTTTTTTTTCGTCCTCTGTTTCCCTCGCTTTTCAGGATAGAGACCAGATGAATTACACCCAGGACAATGGGTGATGGGGAGGGGGGTGAGGTAGATGGTTGGAGGTGGAGAATTGTAAGTAGAGATAAGGAGAATGAGAAGAACTGAGAGAGAGAGCTGGGAGGAAAGATAAAAACCTATCGAGCGCGAGCAAAGTGGAGATGCGTCGTAACGAGACGGCGTTCATCGTATGGCGGGATTACGTGAATTCATCGAGTGTGCAAATATGATCACTTCATCTCTCGCATCCATTACTGTAATTGCAGCTAATTACAGGATTAAAGGAAACATCTGGGTGAGATCTAAAGGGGGCCGAGCTCCCTGCCGCCCGCTGCCTCTTGTCCTATTCATCTGAGAGAAGATGAATTATGTCTGGGGGAAGATGCGACGGAGGGGAGGGAAGCGTGATGGGGTGGATGGAGAGTAAAGGTGAGGGGAGAGGAAAAACATGATAATTTGAAGAGCAAAAATCTGGAACGAAACTCTTATTCGTGGATGTAGGAGAAGAAGAAGAATCATTATTCTGAAACTGCCATTTTTCTCTTAAGTCTGCTTGATCTTGCAGTGTCGCAATTATCTAAAACCCACACCAAAATAAAGAAAAAACACGTCATAATCACAGTACTGTAGGCCTGACTCAAAGAGATTATTATCCAGGAAACAAAGATCTAATTTGGAGGCTACAGATTCATCAAACTCTAAAGTTATGTCCATTTATGTTCACTCAAAATATCTCATTTTACACTTTTTGAAATCAACCAAATGTAAACTTTAGTTCTAGAAACTTTTGAGTTAACACAGTGGGACCAGATTAGACTAATTCAGTGCAAGGTTTTACTGTGATCTTCTTAAATTGGCCTGGCGCATTTAATTGGCACTCGATCTGATCGGTACGTTATTCTAGGCTGACATTTAGCCCCCCTCCGTCAGAGCAGACCTTTCCATCACCCACAATCGCTGATAAATGAGCCTGTCCCGTCCTCCATTTTGGGTGGTCAGTGCCAATCAGGAAGAGAATTTGTCATATTTTAAACTTTTATTCCAAAATAATGAACGCGGCGGGTGAATCAGGGATGAGGCTGACATCACAGCAAGTGGACAAAGTGGTTTGTTTTAAATCTTTTTCTTTTCCTTTGCAGGATTTTCACTCTGATCTTCCTACACCAGTGTGGTGCACTTTAATTATCATTCAAGCTGGTCAGTAGGACTGTTAGTTGGGATTTAGCTGCATTTAGGGTCTTAAATGGAGGAATCAGCCATATCAGGTTTAAAACTCATCAATTTGTGCTGAAATAGACAGATAAATCTAGTGATTGAGTAGAAAAAAAATAAGAGTTGTAGGATTGTCGAGCAGCTTCCCCTAATAAACGATCAGTATTAAATATGAGAGATTTCTGTTCATCATTTCAAATGCTAGAAAAAAGAAAGGCATTTCCTTTTTCGGCAGCTGTTTAAAGCCTTTTTAAAAATAAACCTATCCTGATGGCTTCTCTTGTAATTGCTTTAAACGACCTGTTGTTCTCTCCCGTGCAAGACTCCCTGCAACTTCGCCTGCCCCCTGCGACCTCTCAGATAATAGGCAGATATTGGCAGTTACTGAACTGAGAGCAGACGAGCACTCAAACACAAACTCCATTATGACCTTGTCAGTCCCTTCTTTGATTGCCTCATCAGATCATCCGAGCATTAAAGGTCCTCTTGTGTTAGCTAGCTCGCCACCCCCGCCGGTCTCTGCGGAGTTACTCCCGGACCCCTGCTAGCTTAACATATGCCGGCGCTAGCATTGATTAGAATGAAGCAGTGAAGCAAATCATGAGATCACAGCTTTACTGATTCGGTTTGACAAACTAACGAGTCAACGATTTTCATGTTTCACCAGGAAAGAGCACGTCTCCGCCCTGGAGGTTTTAAAGCTTTTGTTTTCCGGTCTGCTCTGAGAGAAAAGCTCATTTTCTTAGATTTGTGAAGAAATAACTTTGATTCAGTTTAGTAATTAATTATGAACAAAATGAAAACCATAGAAAGCATCCATTACATTCAAACAAATTTATGTGAACAAATCATAACTCTGGCTCTGCCTTTTTGCAAAGAGTTGTGGGTTTTCACATATTATAACAACCACTGAAAATTTCCTCACCAGGAAAACTATATTGTTAAAGTGCCCAATGTTATTCTGACAAGTCAAATAAATAGTTGTTGGTAGCAAATGCAGAGGTACTGTGTTATTTTGCTGCTAAACCTCTAAGAGAAGTACAGCAAAGACTGTGGTCTGTGTCCTGACTCACACTAAGAGTCATTGTGTTTAAACTGTTCAGGTGATGCTTTTCTAATATTAAACAAGCACTTTTGGTTACCAAACCTTAACCAAAGATCAGCGCTCACACACTCATAAGCATCATTTTTAAAAGAGGCTGACCTATTTTGTTATTTAAGGCACTTTAAGCCTCCAGCTGTTCAATTTTCCAGCAGCAAGACCAGGGGAGAGAAAATACAAGAACCTTTGCTGACAAACCTTTGAGTTGTTTAATCCAACACAGTAAAGCGGTAGGCGACTAGTACAGTATGTAGTTATTCTGGTCTGCTCCTGTGTGTGAATAACTTTACTCTCCAATTCCTCTCTCCTCAAGTAGGGCCTTTAATCAATCACAAAAATCAATACTGGCAACCAGTCTGCATTTATTTCAGTGAGTTACCGCGTTCCAAGCTGTTGATTTCTGTAGAAACGGCAGACATATAGTTGTTACATTCTCTTCCCCCATCGCCGGTCTCTGAACAAAGGGATGATTGATTCTCATTAGGAGAGCAGCAGTCGCCCGCGGTGATCTCGATATTGATCCTGTTTACTGTTTACTGAGCGATAGCGGCGGCTCGGCTCGCTCCAGTGCAAAACAGGAAGGTAAAAACGCCTCGGAAAAAATCCAACAGGCCGTGCGACGACTCAGAGACGGCAAGATGGAGGTCATCAGATTTCCATGCAAAGCTCGAGCATCTGAAGCATAATTTGGGAGTGTCAGTGTTTTCATTAAAAATCTGTGATGGCCTCAAAAATACCCTGAATTTCAGTTTTAGCATATCAAATCATCTGTACTTGTGAGACAGCATTATTATGATAAAAGTATTCCAGATATTCAGTGATGTTGAGCTGAATGACCTGATCTGTAATCTTGGTTTCAAAATAAATTGCAATTATACTTGCATAAAGTTGGAGAGTTTGACTTACCGATGAAAATGAGCTTTTTGATTGTGTGTTGGCTGATCGTCAGTGACTTTATTTTACTGATGTAAAGGAAGCTTTGACAGATGAATGCATAAATAAATCGAATTCAGTGGTTGTCTTGCGCCCGTGGGTGTATTAAAAACCCAACCGATAAGCTTTGGAGGTTACAGTCGATCTGTGTAAACCCTCTGTTTACACGTGGATCGCACAACAAGCTTTCAACGAAGACAAACTGCACCACCACGCGGCTCGTTTGCGGGTTTGACCTTAGCCGCCATCTAAAGGCGCACTCAAAGCTTAACATGTCTCTTTTCACTTTGAGTCGGAGACATGCGCTGATTAAGATGGGCGCGAGGAGATCTCTGCAGAGCGCCGTCATTGCACTGTTTACTACGTTACTGTTGAACAGCAAATAAAACACGTGTACTGACGCTGCTTTGCTTTCTTCGCTTTCAACTAGACTAGAAAGGAAGCGGTGAAGAAATAGAGGACTAAATAGATTAAAGTACTGCTCTTGTCTATGTAGAAAGTGCGTGCTTCAGATATAACTCCCACTTCTAAAACTTACCAACAAAAATAGCGCCACAGTTCAAAACGTTGATACTAAAGAGCGAGACGCGACCTCTCCTAAAACTTTCTTCCTCCACCCACATTCTCTCTCTTCGCCCTCTTTCTCCTCTCTTCTCCTTCGTATTGTTTTTCATTTCTGTCAATAATGGACTATATTTAGTGAGGCTTTCAGGTCCTTGAGCTGCTGACCCCATTTACTCTGTCACACTGCCTGGCTGGCCTGCAGGGGAATGGCCCAGTATCACTTACAGCACTCTGTGTCTGGCTGTAGTGATGCAGATCTGCTTTTCCTTTGTGTATGTGTGTATATATTGAACATTTAAAGCAAAAGTGCAGGATTTCAATTGTCTATGTCACGTTACTACCTGAAACAGATTCACTTCTTCTAACAGAGGTTTTTCAGCTCAGAAGGTGTGAAGCTTCAGGACAGTTTGTAATGCAGTATAATTTCATAAATAACAGCCCTTATACTTCCACCAGTGCTGTATGTATCATGGAGGAGGTCACGCTAATCTTTCTCAATAAAGATGAGATTGGACTAATTTGTAAAATGAGACTATAAAATCACAGAAAGGGGAATAACTTTATTAAATATACTACAAACACTTGAGGCAGTGGATAAGTTTATTTTAGGGGATAAGAATATTTATTTATATGTATATAAAGCATGTTACTAGAATTAAAGTTATTTCTTATAATATATAATCCATGTCCAATCCATTTTTTGCAAGTTTGAGCTTATATAAATTCTTCATTTGTGTAATCATGTGTTAAGATAAGATAACTCTTTATTAGTTAGCATTGCTACAGCAGTAAGACACAGTGGGAATAACAGTAGGAAAATATACATATTTTATATACATATAAAAATAAATAATTACACCTCTTCATAGTACAGAGAGGATATTCCTGAGAATATACATATAAATAAATAAAAATATATCTCAAGTAATATATATCTCTAAAACAACAAACGCTATTTAAAGCCATAAAATGTGCAAACAATAAACAACGTATGAAGGAATGAACCTGCAGAAATGAGTGCAGGTATCTTTAAACACTTCTGAACCCAGTAAGACAAATCTGTCTGCCAGTAGTCAAAGAGAAGAGGATTATACACAGACATGTGAACACACACACACGCACACATGGGGGTAATAGTCAGACTGGATTATCTATCTAGACATCATCTCTCTTCGTCTCGTCCACACACACACAGGATTAAGTGCAAGCCTCTAATCTCTAAAGCACTCCTACTTCCTGCATCATAGCCAATCAGAGTTCAGCTTCCATCTCACAACACACCTGTGACGCTCACTTGACCAAAAAAACTACAAACGGTCTTTTCAGCAGGCAGTTTGGCCTCCCCCTGACATCTTCACTTATCATATCTTCATTTTGCCGTTCTAATATTTCCATTTCATTTCTCCCTTATTACCTCAGCACTGAGGCCGGGGCTGCCTCTGCTGCGGTGATTCGCCTCCCCTTTATTGCCCCAGTAGTATAGCTAAGATTACCTCTGCTGAGTTCGTTCGTAATATGTTTTTCTATTGTATTTCGCTTTGCTAAGTCACAGTGGGAAGAGAGCAGCGTTTGTTATTAATAAAATTTAAGAAAACAAGTATATCCTAACTTGAGCTCTGCTGAAAATTGAAGTATAAATGTAAAAATGAGTTCTTGTTTCAATGAAAAACAACCTCATTGTGGTGCAAAATATGAAACTATGTGGACTATGAAAACTTATTATGCTCCCACATAAAAAAACCCATAAATTTATAATTAGGTTGCTTTACAATGAAACGTATATGAACATAGATTATATCTTTGTTCACTTTACAAATCATCTTCTCATTCAAGGCTCTCATTATTTAAGAAATGCAGTGTTTGAAATGCAAAAATGTAAGACTTTATGTAAGGTTACATCAACTTTTAGATAACTTTTTTTTATTTTATTGTTGTTAAAAAGGAATATTTCATAAACAAACACCCTTCAAACTCTATTATATTATATTATTATTATATTATATTGTGTCCTACACAATCAGATACTTTTTTTTTTATTCTCACACCCCTCAAATCTGTCGCCCTTTGCAGTATCATGATAGTTTTTATGTGCATATTTGTGGTTTCTTCATATATATCTGTTCTCACATCCAAACTTTTTTAACAGTAAACAGTTTATACCCTCTTTCATACTGTTACCATGCATGTTTTATACTTATTTTTAGACTTAGACTTAGACTAGACTTTTTGATCCCTGATCCCTTTGGGATGACTCCCTCAGGGAAATTTAAGATGTCTTTACAGATATTAGATTTAAAAGAAACAAAGAAGTTAATTATTTCCACATTAACATCGAATGAAACAAAAAGAAGACAGAAAAAAAAGGATCAACAGAAACTGTGGATTATTTATGTTTTCTATTTTTTTTTTTATTACTGTAACTTGCTGATGCGTGGAAAATCACGTAGCAGACACCTCGCGGTAGACTCGTATATCACTGCCAATCTGCGGTGAATAGCTTGTCAGCCAAATGATTTTTAATGTGGGAGCGAGATCAGAGGAAGCATGTGTGGCCTACATTACCATCTAGAGGGAGAGCGCTCTTCCTGTCACTCGTCTTAACTCGGCTGGCGGGAAGTTGCCGCGTGGCTGTCAAACAAGCGTCACCGGGATGCGGATTCAGGCCGTTTCCCGTCACCGCCGCCTCATATTCTTGAGTGATTTCACAATGCTCCGTCTCTGATCACCTCTTCCAGGGCAAACCGAGTTTCTATTCTCTGATACTTTTGTGGTGGCGGCGGTATCGATTTTGACGTGAACTTTGGTCGCAGCGGGCCTGCCAAAGCTTCGGAAAGCTCTCGTATCCTGTTACTCTATGGATTGCTCGTTCCCAGGACTTGTCGCTCCTCCCGACTGCCGAGCGAAGGGCCTGATTAAGCGATCGAGGCCTTTGTTGCTGATTAACAGGCCGGCAATTTATGAAGCGAGATTAGTGTTGGTCCGCAGCTCATCTTTCTGTCTCTCTTCTTTCCTTTTCCATCTCTCTCTTGTGTATATTTATCTCAGCGAGAACAATACTACGGCCTAGAAATTCTATCTGGATATATTTAGTCCTCAGCCCGCTCTGTCCTTCTCTCTCTCTCTCACTTCTGTTAGCTTATCAAAAGTCGATGAAAACAATGGAGGCGGCGTGGCCGCAAAATATTATCGTGCCATTGTCTGTCGCTGTTTCTCTCTCCGGTTAGCTTATCTGGTTGGGAACAATAGAAAAGTGGGATGAGGAAAACACCAAGGGCTCCCATTACCATTTGTGTTTTTTTGTGTTTGCATCAACATATGCATGCATGTTGCCATTTATTTAGAGATTTATTACATGTACACGCATCTTTTGTCTTTGTGTGCAGACGTCTTAGTACAAGCGTTCGTGTGTGTTTGTGTGTGTTTGCCTCCGCCTCTGTATTCGTAGTGACCCAGAATGTCTTGACATTTTAAAGACGGGAAGCAGGAGAACAGTCTGTCCCAAATGGAAACTTCTAAAAACAGAAATGCGGGAACTTAAAACAAAAGGTGCCGACTAAGTTACAGGGCAAGGCAGGAGGTGCCAGGATACATGCTGAGGGGGAGGAGGAGGAGAAGAGAGGCAAGTTTTATTCAGGTTTTCTATATTGCAAATAAAAGAAGTTATCTAATGTCTTCCTGTCATGAATTCACATTGGGAAGCTCTTTTTTTTTTTACTGAGTTAGAGGTTGCAGAAAGGATGATGTGTTATACATATTGGGCTTTGCTCTACACATCCCAGGAAATGCATTATTATTGTCTGTTTTGCGTGTTGTAACTTCAGAAAATCTCTTCTTTTTTATGCATTATGGGTCAGGATGGTTGGTGTCTAATGAGGAGTACAGGATGTGTCGAAGCACAGTTTGAGAGTAGAGTTGAGATGGCAGATCCCCCCCCCTTCCTCTATTATTCAACAGAGCTCTTTAGGTGCATTCAGAGGCAAGACATTGGTTGTCACGCCACAGAGAAAGACTGTTATTTGCACTGACAGTTTGCACAAGTCTGTCTAATTTTCAAATTTCTAATTCAAAGGAGGAGAAACTGAAGGACAGTTCTGCTGCTTGCATACTTTACAAACCCATCGACCCCCTGATGAGCCAGATCATAATGTGAAATCACCCAACCCTGCTGGCAGATAGTTTGACTTAATTTAAAGGCATCAGCTTTTGAAACGAAGCATCTAAATCCACTGCTTTCTCTCTTTCATGAACTACAGGAGGTGATTTTATTGGTGCTTTCAGCTTTTCGATACATAATTAGAGTCATTTTTGTTGATGAACTTTCAGACAAAACATCTATAAATAGAATCACCTCTTCTCGTGAACATGTTCTACCAATCAGTGCTAAAAAGGAAAAAGTAAAGGTTTCTTATCAATCAAAACATGCGTGGAGAAGGTCCTCACGTGCCAGTTTAAGTAATAAATAGCATTTCCACTTTTAAACAATGGATCCTCAGTTTAGAATGGAGAAAGTGAAGCAATAGACTGAGAGAAAGAGACAGAAAAGATTAAACAAAGCAAGAAAAAGCGAGCGTCCTGCGCATAAAGAAGTTAGGAACCATCACTGATGTGCAAAAAAAAAAAATAAATAAAAAAAGAAAATGTATTACAGGCCCAACAACAGAAAGTTAAAGGCAGTAAGTGAAACTAACTTTATTCCTTTAAACTGCTTTAATCTGCTTTGGATGGAAGCGTCTTCTAAATGCTTAAAAAGGAGGGAGGCGGTAAACAATCTGAAACTGTGAAAGAGCAAACGCCTCACGTAGCTCCCGCGTAATTCAACACGACAGAGAACAGCAACGCCGAAAATAGTGAGGAACGAAGCCGCTGCATATTTTCTAATAAAACAAACAGGAGCGCGGAGGATAAAAAATGGAAAGTGACAAAACTGAATTGAAATAGCATTTGTACGGCAGCGATCCCGCGACGTCGCCTCGTAAACGTTGTTTATTTCCATAAACCTTGGCTGGAGCTCAAAACGCCGCGGCCCAGCAGGACACACACACACACACTGTAGCAGCATAAATCTCCTGCATGTGGGGTGTCCACACGCCAACAGACGTAAAGGTATAATGTTTCTAGCATGCATCTTTTTTTAAATACAAATGTTATAAAGGGCATTAATAAAGGTTTTACAATCATCCATCAAGCTTTTGGTTTTACATCTTAATAAGTTATTAATAGATTCATTTTGGGCCAGATGCTCTGCAGGTCTTTTTAACAATTTAATGATTTACAACCTTGTAAACCAAAAGTTGTTCTTATTAATGGCTCATAACTGTAAATTATTTATCAGCCATTAATAATGTTCTGAACTTGTAAACCTGAATATAAAAGAAGTGGTGCCCTTTTATTTCTCTTTCATGTGCTCTTTTTTTCTCTCCTCTTTATCTTTTCTGCCGTTTCCTACCTCTCCGTCCTCAGTTTATCTCTCTCACTTCCTCCATCATACACGCTAATTCAATCAAACACACACACACACACACCTTTCCTCCGGTGAGTTATCCCCCGCCGACGCACACTCTATTACCCAAGATGCACTGCACTGCTGCATGCCTGCCTTTTCATTAGTCAATAAAACAACCTGAGCTTTATGGCTCTACCGATTCCAAGTACATCAACTATAGAGAGAGAGAGAGAGAGGGAGGTAGGGAGAAAGGAGCGGTGACACCACGGCACAGGGAGGTGGAAAGGAGTGAGTACACCTGAGGCTTATGATCCAAAAAAAAGAGAGAGAAGGAGTGAGGGAATGGGTGAGGAGATCAAGTGTAAAGAGAGAGAAAATTGATGCGATAATGGAGAAATAGAGAGGAGGTCTACAGAAAATACTTACCTCAATGGAAACGGTGATAAACAGAGAAAGAAAGTCCATCACGTAACACGAAGGGGGAGCGATGGAGAGAGTGAGAGCAAAGTATGAAAGAGAGAGAGAGTGAGCCCATAAAAATATAGAGAGCCATTCATGACTTATAAAATAACAGCCATCGATGTGCAAACCAAAACTGCAGCGTAGATGAAATAGACGATATTTTATTGTTCCAGCCCCTAAGTCCCAGTCTGTATAAATAGCTATTGATTTAACATGTTTTATTCAGCCAGCCAGGCGAACTTTCGGGCCTGGGAGACGTCGGTTCGAGGGCTTTCTGCTGCATTTTAGGCGGCCGTCTTCTGTTGTCTAAAGGTTTTGTCCCGCGTTTAGTTGTCAGTCTGCGCAGCACCGGAGGGAGCTCAGAGCTCAGAGAGCGGAGAAGAAAACGTCTCATTATCGCTCAACTTTCTCTAACGAAAGAAAGTCGTAACAGAAGAAAACTAACCGCGTGTTTGTGTTTTTGTAGGACTCTCATTTAAATTCTGCAGAACTCGTCGTCTGAGCCGGGTTCGTGTCTGTCCCAACGTTCAAACAAACGGGACGATGTGAGTCTGATGTAAGTCTAAGCAGTCATCATGGCTCTCAGAAACAGCTGTCCTTTCAGCAGTACATGTCTCGACGGTGGCCGTGTCACCATCAGGTTAAATGCAGTACATTTCTTTGTTGTTGTCACTGGGAGCAATTCAGAGGTTCAGGTCTTGCTAAATTACTGCCTGTGCAATTCAAAGGACAAAAAATGCTTCAAGTAGGAATGAGCATTGTTATATTTATTGATTCTTTTATGGGTTTTTTTCCCACCCACTGCAGCTCTATAAGCCCATCAATCAGCAGTTAAACAAACATAATGTGTTAAAATGAACTGATAGCGAACCGTTGTCTGGACTGATGGTGATTGATTGAGTGTTTTTTTTCATGTTTCTAACTGGTCTGAATGACATGAAAGATATTCTAACATAAAGCAAAGACAACTCAGAACATCTTCAAGCTTACCAGAGTCACACAAAAGTCACACAAACAAGAACTTCTGTGACGTCACACAAAGTTTACTGCACTCCAACATCCCTTCAGGAAAATCCACATGTGGTGAAAAGTTTTTTTTCTGCTGCATTGCACTCAATTTTTGCTTCTTTTTTTTTCACTTTTTCCGTCCCCACTCAGCCTCCCTCTCTTTCTTCAGACACCACAGTCACATATTCACACGTCGGCACTCCAGCCTGCAGGCCCGTAGTCAAAGCGAGACGCCCAGCTGTCAGCGCTTTTGATTCGAGTCCGCTAATGGAGCGTCGAGGGCCGCCCGACGTCCACGGGCAGGCGCCGAAAGTGCAGAGATCCTCCTCCCACGCCCCTCGCCCCGCAAACTCGCGCGCGCTTTCACGCCCCGTCACCTCTGGCCTTTGCAGTATGCGATTTTACGCAAACATCCGCCTGCATCACTCGTCATCGCTCTCTCTCGTTTTTCTCTCTTCCTCTCTCGTTCCCTTTTCGGTTCCTCACTCTCTCGTCCTCAGTTTAGATCTGCTTCTCTCGTCCTCTTCTGTTCATTTTGTTCTCTTTCAACTGGACTTCTGCACATTTTTTTATGACTTACTGTTTGCTCCCCGTTATTACAGCATGTGCTTTTTTTTCTTTACCACAGCAATAAATAATAAAACTAAATATGCTATCAATGTCGAATGAAAAACCTTCTCATTTTCAGTTGTAAATTCAGGTTTTATTTTTATTGGCATGTAAACTGAGTAAGCAACACAGTAATGCCAAATGTTAAAACATGTAAAGATCATCATAAAGACAATCAGTGGTACATAAACTGAATTAATCTCTGAACTCGCTCTTTCATCGGTGTGTGCTCGTGGATGACTTTCATATGTTACAGCTCCCTCTCAGTATTTCTTGTTCTGGTCCTCCACATCTTTCTTTGCTTTGCGTCTCTCCTTCACTTTTACTCTCACCTCAGCTCCGTCTAACTCTCTGCGCTCTGTGTGGATTTGTTTCAAAGCGGCTTCATTGCAGAAAGAGGACAGAAAGTGGCAGAAGTTCGTAACATGTCAGTACATATTTATGGTGTCGCCGGGATGCCTTGTTTTCGTCTCTTCAGCTGAAGCTCGGTTTCTAATTTCTAATCTTGTTCCCCGTCTCGTTCGATCCTCCTGAAAGATTGTTCGGCCTTTGGTGGGCAGATCGGAGTCGAGTTGGACAGGGAGCACGAGCAGATGGGAAAATGGGGATCACACACAACAAAGCTCCCTGGATGAATCCAAACCGGAGAGTTTATGGTCATTTGATAACAGGGGACCTCTCGTTTGTTCATTTTCTCTCTCGCATCTGTTTCCTTCTCGTTGTTTACGCCGCTTCATCTCTCCTTTACATCATGCTTTATGTTCAAACTTTGAATATATTTATGTTTTACCTCATTTGTCTGCTGATAGCAAGATATTCAGATTTGGATATTCTCCCAGTTGAAGCGTTTCTTGAATTTGACATGCAGGATACGAGTACGATATTTAGATATTTTCTGTTTTTGTAGCCACGGCGACGATGCTCGGCTCATGCTGGTGGGAGAGTTTTCCTCTGAGATTTCCTAGTTGGCAGTCAGCTAAACAGAGCTGCCCTCGCATGCTGTTTTGTCAAGAAATCAAACCCAGAAGACAAATGACAGGAAACTTGAACCGTTCCAGAGGCCATACCTCTGCAAGTTGGAGAAAAGAAAGAAAGGAAAAAAAAGCGTAGGTGGAAGTTTCTGCTTCGAGAAAGAAGTGAAGCTTCGCCGAGTCGCCCGTCTTCGCTGTCCGTCTCTTTTGTCCGTTCCTCTTCTGCGCCGCCTTCACTTTCTCACTTTGAGCCTGAAAGACAAACTGAAATGCACTTAGAGACCCTGACACACACAAACACACACACACACACAAACACTTAATGAAGCGCTGAAATGTGTGTTTGGGTTTGAATTGCTATTAATGTGTTTTTTCCCCACCAGTCAATACTCTTTTGTACTGACTGTCATTCACAATGACAGCTGTCCCCCAGTGTTCAACCACGTGTGTGTTTGTGTGTGATTGATGTGTGTGTGTGTGTGTGTGTGTGTGTACAGTCACTGACAGTTGTGCAGTGTGGGAGCTCGCCAACAGCGACGTTACGACAGACAGACATTGATTGACAGTTCTTTTAACGGAGGACCTATTGAAGTGCTTCTGCGAGTTTAGTGGCCGTAGGTCAATTTGCTCAATTTGTTCCCGTCTCAGAGTGGAGATCATGTGGAGAAACGCATACCTGCAGCTTAGAACCAACTTCACCACTTCAAACCCCCCAAACTGATTTTGTATGAGGCTTAACAGACAATTTAATAGCAGATGGTCGATATTTTTGAATTTGCTGTCAAACCCCCCAAACTGATTTTGTATGAGGCTTAACAGACAATTTAATAGCAGATGGTCGATATTTTTGAATTTGCTGCGATGTGACGGTGGAGGTGGTTACAGGGTCAAACTCTAAAACCGTATACCGTTTTGGTATAAAAGTGGAAAGAAAAAAAGAAAACTGACAGTTGCACAGACGGATACTCTTCAGTTTAACAAGGAAAATATATGAGCAGTAATTTATCTTTGATTAGAGACACAATCTGAAAAATCTAGTGTCATTCTGAGTAAATTGCCTGATGCAGAATAAAAGGAGTTTAACCTCAGAGCTGTACAAACTAAATGAATGAGCTTTGGAGTGATGATAAAAAGGCAATGATCACATAAACGTGCTGAACTGGAACTAATTAAAGTCACTCTTATCTATATTTTTCTATAAAAAAGCCAATCAATCAAATGACTGTATCATGTGAAATGGGTGGTTCGAATTGACATATGTGCAGAGACTCATCACTTTCACAGCATTTTAGCATCTCTCAGCTCATTATTTTGTTTTTTTACAGTGCACAACCTGCTGTTCTGTCTCAAAACTCTCATCTTTGTTGAGTATTTTGGGAATAAATATTGGACTTCTTCAAACTAAGATTTGCTGGTCTGAAAAAGCAAAAAACCAAACCAACAAGAAGTCAAAGTGAACACGTTTCTCCCAGCTGCATGTGATCAAGCTGTAATACTCTCAGATAAATAATAAAAACGTACTTATTAACGAAGTACATCAAACAGAGTAAAGCTGAAATGTGTAAATCTTTATTCTTCCTGTCTTAACTCCAGATTACCTACAAGGCTCTGAGCTCGTTGGACCCCAGCGCCGATCTGACGACTCAGCGGGGGCGAGTGTTCAAGCTGAGGAACGAGACCCATCACCTGTTCGTGGGTCTCTACCCGGGGACCACCTACTTCTTCACCCTCAAGGCCTCCACCAACAAAGGCTTCGGCCCGCCCGTCACCACCCGCATCACCACCAAGATAGCAGGTAAAGATCAGCGGAAGTTTGGTGTTGGTTTGTGCTCATATTTTTATTTCTGTATCATTAATTTAAGCTAAGATCTTCCCATAATGTTTGTGTTGTTTGCCGTCCTTTCATTTCTGCTGACATTTATGTGATGTCTGCTCTGTAATCATTAGAATAACAGCAGGTAAAGACCTCGAAAGCCTGCTGGTTGGCCGGCCAGTGGGTTCGCAGTTGCTCAGCTCCCCTCTGAATGCGTCTTTGTCTTTGTCCGTCTGAGTGACCGTTTTCATTTCTATCTGAATTTTTCTCTCCATTTGTAACCCTCTCTTTGCGCCCATAGAAAATGTCAGTGGCGCCGCAAATAAAACAGGAAAACAATCACTTTTGAAATGTGAAAATGCCCTCACATGTTAATGCATTTCTTTATTCTGGAACAAGAGGACTTCTCTGTTCTCGTTCCTCGTTTTGTTAGTGAAGTTAAAGAAAGTTTAAATGACTGATGCAAAATAATAAAAACATATATATTTTCTTTCTTAGTATGTCTCTCTTTTCCTTTTCTGTTTCCAGCTTTACCCTTCTCTCCCTCTGTATCTCTGCTCTTTCCCTTTTCTCTTCCACTTCCTCTTTCAGTGTCCCCCTCTCTCCTTCCTCCTTTCTCTTTCTGTTCTTACTTTTTTTTTTTTTTTTACCTTTCCCTTATAATCCCTTCCCAAATGGCATATCTGATTGTCTCATGCTCCACAGGATGTTATTATTTCTATTTCCTGCTCAATGTGGTAGTTGTGACCTTTAGACTTTTAGTTTTTTTTTTTTTTTTTTATCTGTATAACTGTAGAGACAGTCACTGCAGCTAGCAGCCAAATGGATCAGCTGTTTCAATCCAAAGTCCAACTTGATATCGGAGGCAGACTGAACAACCGGTGCACTTTTGTTCCATCACTGAGAAGATTTTTGTTTTGTTTTTAGAGAAAACTTCCTCTTAAATTGAACTTGCGATGGATTATTTAATTTTTTTGCACTGCATCACTACTGTTAACTGAATGAAGGTCAATGCAAAAGCTGTTTATAGAGCATGAATATGAACAAAATCTGATGTATAAAGACAATAAATGAAACATCAAGATAGTGATTTTCAAAGTAAGATTGCACCTTCTGACCTGTTATTTAAGTACAACGACATTTGAGTTATTACCAACTTTAGTATGAAAATGTCAGATATCTATAGTCTAATCCAAAAGAGAGGATCACTTATGTGTTTATTAATGCCATTATATAATCCATGTGTGATATGAAGCTCAGATAAATGCTTCCTTTGTGCACCCAGAGGTTAGGCTGTTAATGCATTTACACACATTCAGCCCTGCAAACTGTTCACTGCCACAGGCCACTTCTCCTTTGTTTCAAGCAGCTTTGAGGTTTATGAGAAATGTATGGCGAAAGATCACTTTCTTTTACAGAGCCCCTATGGAGACGTGCAAAAAAAAAAAAAAAAAAAAATATATATATATATATATATATATATATATATATATATATATATATTCGCTCACACAGAAAACTATCTAGTGCTCACTATGAAGTTTCCCATGCTCATGAGAAAGTTTACATTTTACCTTCAGAGCATGCAATGAGATAACGGAGGTATAATTACCTTATCATTTTTTAGTTAGTTGATGATACTTTCAAGTATATTTTGTGTTTTCAGGAAATATCCCCCTCCATTCTCTTTGGACCACACTGAAGTTAGCTTCACGTTCACAGCTTCCAATTCGGCAGTTAAGGGGAAAGTTAAGGGAAAATTATTGAGTAATATTTCTTCCTCTCCCTGCTGACCTGCACAGCTCAGTCCTGGTTAAATGGCGACTGAGCTGAAGAAGTCTTTAGTCTAAATGTGTCATCAGCGTGTTATCAGTGTTGTCCAATCTGTCACAGTGATTTTAACGTGACCTTTCCCCGGAGCTTCCTTACCTCCATCATCCTTTCCAATCTTGACAACATGTTGCTAGGAAGAAAAAAACATGATGCTTCACCCTCCAAATGTCACGCCGCTCCGAATCTTCATTACCTCATTCAGGGACCAAAGGATGGAAAGATTTAAATTAAATGATGCAGACAGATAGAGATGGATGGACAAACGAGGAGGAGGCTGGACTCGTGTTAATGACATAAATGCCACATCAATCAGGGGAAAAAAAAAAGTGTTGATGTTTTTCCTCCAATATGAAGCCACGACAGACATGAAATTAAAACCCAGAGTTTAATCGAATGTCAGCGAATGAGGCGTACATCTGTCCTTTTTTTTGTCAATAAATGAGATGATAATGTCAAAACTAAATAACCAAACAACCATGTTGTTTCTTCAGTTTTACATAAAAAAATAGTCTCTGTAGTGTAGTGTAGTGTAGGTCTGTGTTAACATTTCTGCGGTTACAGTAAATGTAGATATTTTTGTTATCAGACTATGGAATCTGACTTCCTGGAAGTGCACTTATTCACTAAATATTCACTAAATGTTATTATTTTATTTATTTTTTTTATTTTTTTAACAGCCCCCATGATGCCAGAGTACGAGTCCGAGGCTCCACTGAACGAGACAGAGACGACCATCACCATCCTGCTGAAGCCCGCCCAGTCACGAGGTGCACCGATCAGGTAATATCTCACCTTTGGTCTTTTTTCCTCATGACTCTTCTCTTCTAATCTTGTCTTTCTCCTCTTTTACTCTTCTCTATTCTTCTTTTCACACTTTTCTTTACTCTCTCTTCGTCCTCTGTCTCCTTTCTTTGTCTTCCTCGAGAGTCTCTTTTGAAGCCATTAAAGTCATTCACACATATAAATCCAATTTTTATGCAAAGTAACTCAGAGTGAGACGTCAGTTTTTTTTTTCTTTCTTTTTTTTTTTTTTAAATTTGGCTGTGAAAGGCATCGTCATTAGTCACTTGTAGCTTTTTAGCGGCTGCCTCACGGAGATCCAGCTCCAAGCCGACATGACAGGCCGTAATGTCTGATGGTAATTTAGCAATCAACGTCTGCTCGCTTAAGACTTCGATCATCGAAGCTCCTGCCCAACAGTTGTTGACATAAATGGGCGGAAAGTGTTTTTTTTCACACGATATACAAGCAAACATGCAATTCACCATCTCAAACACACATGTGGCATTCAGGGACACACGTAAAAACACATGTTGACAGTTGTACACGCGTTTCTCTTGAAGTTCATGGATCAACTCTGAAATTTCTGCATTCAGTCATTTAATAAATAGCCGCAATCATGTTTTACAGAGTTGCATTAGCATGCTAATTAGGCTATGACAGTTTTGACAGATGATGCAGTCAAGCCCTTTTCCTGAAGTAATGGTTTGTTCGAGTGAAAAGAGGAAGAACAGACGACACACTGAAGTTTCATTCTTCCAGGCCTCATTCGCTGCACTCACTGCTTTTGTTTTACAATGGACACACAGCTAATTTATTCTTTTTCCCTTTTTCTCATTTTTTTCAGCCAGTGTGTTTTTTAATTAAAAGTTCACTTTGAACATGTGATCTCATCCATTTAATTGGTGTAGGGGAGAACATTATTCTGTGGTCGCCTTCAGGGAAATACAGCTTTGACAAGGGTGCGTGGAGAATATATATCACTTCAATTTGGACTTGGGGAAATGGATTTGTGAAATGTGAGCGTGGGTCAGTGGTTTTAGCGTTAATATCTGTAAACCCCACACCATGTCTCGCCATTTATCACCCACGCATTGCGAATACATCTGGTTTTGAATTAGGCTGCGATCAAGTCCCGAACATTTCTCTGCTGATCAACCTGGGATAAGCCCCCTTTGCATGTTTGGCTTATTATGTGTGTTTTCTGCAAGTATTGCATGTTTTAAGTGCCAACAGATGTACGTGGGGCGGCGGAGGAAAGGCATCTGTTGGTTAATGCGAACGCTGGTGTTTTGTGGGTTTTTTTTGTTTTTTATTTATTCTGAGGAGATCAGAGCATCTCAGGTTCAGATGATTTTTTATTTATTTATTTTTTTAAACCAAAATGGCTCTGCTAAAAGGAGAGCAGCTGTTGTGGCGAGACACGCACACACACACACACACACAAACAACACAAGCATGCATGGCTGCACACAAACACACACACGTGCATTCAAATAAATCTACGCAGAGGAAAATGGCTGTAACAAAACATGTTTACTCATGAACACACACTATACACCTGCTTATCGATGAAGACAGGTCTTCACTCTTTTATTAATAATTTTATTATATAATAATAATAATAATGTTGTGTTCACTGACTCCTAACTCCTTAAATGAATTCAGACTTTAAAGCCCAAAAACAAGCTGTCAAACAGCCCATTAAAGCAGCAAGAATTGGCAGAAATGTTCCCATCTTCCAAAAAAATTCTCACTTTTCAAACATCTTCGCTTTTTAAAACAAAGATGTCCACACTGTCCAGGAAAGTCCTCAATCTCCAAGATGTCTCTGACGCTCTAAGACTCAAATTATAAGTATAAAAATATCATATGTATGTATGTGTGGACACAGTGGGACACATCTGTGGGAAAACATGTAAGTCCAAACATGCACACACACATTTAAATAAAAAAAAACTCTCACACATTTCTCGATTTGCCTCTTGTACAAGGCCTCCGCTTTTTCCCTTGTGCGGTCTCTGAAAGCTATTAGTTTGAAATGGATATTTCAGGCAGGAACAGCAAAGAGAGAGAGAGAGAGAGAGAGAGAGAGAGAGAGACTCATCTTTGGTCATCAGCAATTATCTTTTATGAAAGCTGCCAAACGGGAGCTGGGGATAATTGGCCACGGCCCCCTTCACAGAAACATACATTTCCCTAATTGCGTATAATTGTGAAGTGAGTTCTTGGCGTGGAGGACGGAGGTAATTGCGGAGGGCCGCTGCGTTTGTCCTGACCGCTAAAGGAGCCCTCAGCCATTCATGAAGCCTCTCAGAGTGGAATGGATAGACACACACACACACACACACACACACACACACACACATCACACACATCACACAGATTCAAGAGCCCACACACACACACGCACACACACACACAGACAAAGTAGTATTAAGTACATAAACACACCTGTTAGAGCACACACAAGCAAAGCACACCTGCTGGTGCACATACAGGAACATGCACACCTGCTAGATACACACACACACACACACACACACACACACACACACAGTATTTCTTAAATTTAATTCACATTTTGCTGCTGAGTCAGCACAAGAAATGACTGCCAGCTACTTTGTGAGAAAGTTTGCTGAACTAAAGTATATCTACCATTTGGAAAAAAGTAAAGTGACCTCATGGAACAAATTATATGTCTTTTTAAAGCAGAGCAGGCGTTTTTCCGGAGGATTCTTTACAGACCTTGTCCACCTTCTGCTAATGCTTCTATTGCCAAAAATGGATATAAAGCACTCTGGGAATGAAAACTTTTTAATGGCGGGTGCTCCTCAGTGATAGCGGACAGTGAATAATGGGGGAAAGTATAACATCACAGTTTTAGCTGAATTAGAACAAAATTCAATTTACAAAATTTACCTCTGCAAGAGTTCAGGTGACAATTAGGGGCTGCAGCAGAGACGACCATCTCCCATCTTTACCGACTGAAACCCTGTTATTTGCATTTGCAATGTTTTACCAGCTTAAATAAAACTTTTAATATTTTTTCTTACAAATTTCACAAATTTAAAGATAAGCTGAAATTTAAACCACCTCCTATGTTAAAGTGAGTGATCGCTTATTCAGTCAAAAGCTTCTAAATCAGCATGATTGCTAATTGGCACACAAATTTTCTTGTCCACCTGTTGAAAAAGTATTAACTTAACTTTCTTTTGCGTTTCCAGCTCCTACCAGCTTGTCGTGAAGGAGGAGCGCAAGTCCAAGACCCGCCGCGCCGCCTCCGAAGCCCCCGAATGTTTCTCGGCGCCCGTCAGCTTCCGTAACGCCTCCATCCTGGACTCGCCCTACTACATCGCCGCCGAGCTGCCCCCGTCCAGCCTCACGGTGGTGCAGCCGTTCACGGTGGGAGACAACAAGAGTTACGGCGGTTTCTGGAATCCTCCGCTGTCGCCAGCCAAGAGCTACAGCATCTACTTCCAGGCCATGAGCAGAGCCAACGGGGTGAGTCTCAAAAAGCTACCAAAAAGTCGCTGCAAAAGAATATTGTCAAGGATACTTTGGCCAAATTCAATAAAGTGGAAATTATTTTTCAGGTACTGATACAGATGTTTTAAAATCAACATTAGCTTAGATACTCAGTTTAAGTTTAGGCTTGCTTCTTCAACCAAGTGGAAAGAAATTGTGGTATTCGTTACTTTCTTATCTGCCTGTGTGTGAATAATTGTTTTGGTGCCTCTACAATGTAGTTTCAACCCCCCCCCCCCCAAAAAAAAACTCACCATAAATATCAGATTTTCTTCCTATAAACAAAAAAAAAAAATGCCATCAGACCAACTGATCACTTTAAAATTCAACATTTAGGAGCTTTATGACTCTTGAGGCTGTGAGGGAAACCCTGAAAACAATAAAAAGAAATTAAAACTGAAGACTAAAATGTTTGACTAAAACTACTCGTAGTATCAAGCAGTATGAAGGGTAGAGACGCGCTCATCCCAGTGAGATTTTAAAAGGTTTTGAAAGCTTTGATAACAGTCGTGTTAAAGAGCAAATCATCACAGTATCACAAAGGTCAGGATAACACTGCTGCTGTGGCCTCACACCTCTCCAAGTCGAGAATTTGAAGTACTTTCGGCCACACCCAGAGATGTTGCAGCAGATGTCGAAGCGTCTGCGTTGAGCTGAGGTTAAATCTGCAGTAGTGCAGGAGCAGTTTGAATTACGCTCTCAAGGCCCCAGCTGAGTAAAGTGAATGTTATGTCACTTCCTATCAGAAATAAGAAAATAAAAGAAGAAAATCTCCCTCTGGGAATCTCCTCTCTCAGAGCCCGTCCGTCTGTTTGCTTCCCCTTTTCTTGCCTGGCAATTATACCGTCTGCAAATATAACAACACCCCGCCCACCTCCCCCACCTCTCTCCTTCTCATAACTCATTCACAACTTGAACTTGGCTTTTGAATTTCCATAATACTCTGAACCCCTGTGAGGGTTGTTTTAATTTTCCACTGCCGTAACCACGGTAACTCGGTTTGGCAAGCGGGGCCAGGGCAAGCTGGCTAACGCTGTGATGTAATATCCTCCTCCAGAAGGCAGATTTCCCACAATGCACTCACACGGAGAGAGTGTGTGTGTGTGCGAGTAGGTGTGAGTGTGTGTGTTTGCATGAGTGAACAAGCGTGTGGATGAGCCAGTGAGTATGTATTTAGCATGAGCAAGTGTGTGTGCTTTTGGGGGGGCTTTTGCTTGCGTTGCGTGTTGCATGTGTATGCATGTGCTTTGTATATGTGCAGACCTTAAATCCAATCACATAAGAATACCTTATTTGATTGGATCACGGTCAATCCAATCAGCGCGAGTTTGCTTCGGGTCATGGATCGGAGGCACTGTGGTGCTGGCGAGTGCCGGATGCAAAAAAGTAAATCGAAATGCAAGTAAGCCTGGGCCTGCGCAGCCGCCATAACCCAGATGATTTGATAAGCAAGTCAGGCATAAAAAAGTGGCCACAAATTCAAGAATTTCAGCCAATAAACATAGTTTATTCTTTTTTTATTATTTGTCTCTCCCCGAAAAGAAGAGTTTTATAAAAATAATGACTTTTATTTTTCTAACTTCCCTGTCACAGCAGCTAACAGAAAAAAAACTTGTAGTTTTATTTGCTTCTTTCAAAAAAGACAACACAGATTTGCTCCAGTATAACTAAGTCTGTGACTGTTTATCCACGTTTATTTGCAGGACAAATGCACAGATGTGTCTAATATCATGGTTACAGTTGAACAAGTGCCCAGATTTAACAACAAAATCCAACATTTGTCACTGATGAGTCAAAGTCAGACACTTCATACGCCCGACCTTTTCTCTGATCGATATAACGACGTCATGCCGCTTCTGCATTATTAGCCTGACTAAAAAAAGGAAGTGTTTAAGAGAAAGACCACTTCTGCCACTTGTCTGCCTCCCTCCGATCCTCCTGGCTGTGTCTTTTCCTTTGTCAGTTCACCAGGAAATCAATGATGGGGGGGTCTGACACACAACAGCTGCCCTGGAGGTGGTCGGCTTTCATCGTCCTCCTTGTCGTTGGTGCGAATGTTTGTTGACAACATCTCGAACCCAGCCGGTCTGGTTGAAGGACTCCTTCCACACAAAAAAGAACAATGAAGGTCCTGAATCAGATCCTTTGTTGTGTTTGGAGAGCCGCACTAACCCGGGAAAATTAAATTGACCAGCAAATCCACCCCGGCCACTCGTTATTTGACTCCGGACTGGAGTGTCTGCGCGAAGGAGAATGCCAGCATTTGAATAATTTATTCTCCAAATTCAATATCTCCATTATATACTGTTGCAGCAGGGATGTGTGAAAGTGATATTTTGTCAATCACAAATTTAAGCTATCTGTGCTTCTCACAAAGTCCTGTAATTTGTTTAATTTCTTCGCTGTCAGTCATTTTGCGAGAGTAGGTGTCACTTTTTTTTTTTTTTCACTCGAGCAGCGGGTGTCTCGTATTGGAAAGAAACTCCTCATTTACATTTTAGAGGACTTGGCTGGTTTGTTGTAGTTTGATCCCGATGGATGAAAGTCTGTTTCTCATTCTCCGCCTGTCTTGGATAATCCTGCTATTTATTTTTTTTCCCTTTTTTTTTTTCCTCCTCTGAGCTCCACCTGTCCATCAAGGGGAACGTCTCTCCTCCCTCTTCCTCTTTCATTTTCTGTCACTTTCTCTCTCAAGAACATTTAGAAGAAATTGTTCTCTCAATCCACCCACACTCCATCTCTTCATCGGCTTGCTGCCGTCTCCTCTTTCTCTCTAATTGGAAAAGAAATCCCCACCATGTTTCAAATTCCTCCATTTCTTTTCCCTCTGTGTGTTTCTTTACCCCGTCATCTTGTCCTCATGTAAACCTTCTTCTTTCCCCATCCATCTTTCTTTCCTTTCATCCCCACATCACATCATTCTTGCATCCATTTTTTCTTTACCTGCTTTTTATTTCACTATCACTCTGCACAGTACCTCTTTTAGTCGTTACCTTTCTATTTGCAATCTTTCTTAACCTCCCGCTTTCTCTATTTCTTCCCCCTCTTTTTTACCCATACTCCATCATTCTCACCACTCCATGTCTTCTTTTCTTGCTTCTTTTCATACCCACCTGTTTCACTTGCATCTCAATATTTCCCTCCTTCTATGTCCTCTCATCATTTCTTAATATTCTTCTTGTCCTCTTACCTCCCTCTTTCTTCTCAGCCTTTCTCTCTCCTCTCTCTCTCTCTCTCTCTCCCCCTCTGGGGTGACATCAGTCTGATGCCAGTCTCTCATCTCCCATCATTGTGCCAATTAGTCGACGCTCTGCACATTAAAACTGCTCACCGACGGCAATCTTGATTTCTCCCTGGATGTCGTGTGATGTCACACACACACACACACACACATGTGCACACATTCACACACACACACACACATTAAAGGCAAACACACATACACACACACACACACACACAGAGACAAGAATAAAGTGCCCGGGGCTGTAAGTAAGAGAAGAGCATGAGTGATCGGGGACTTAGGGATGAGGAACGATAGAGGGAGTGGGAATAAAAGTCTAAAAAGAGTGAAAGAGACATTAAAGAAGATATAATACTGGAGGCGAAGATGGAGGCCTGTGTGTGTGTGTGTGTGTGTGTGTGTGTGTGTGTGTGTGTGTGTGTGTGTGTGTGTGGAGGATAGGATATGGAGGTTTGCAGAGTGAAATAAACCTCACTATGACTTTTTCCTTTCTGTCCATCCGTAAAGAAAGTTTCCTCAGGTTTGGTACAGAGGAACTTTTCTCTCTGCAGCTCTGACCGCGGGTTCAATTGTCGACATACTTTCAGCCTGGCTACCTTCATCGGTGTACCCTTATCTTCGCAGCGCTCCATCTAGAGCGTCTGGACAAGGCAAAGAAGGAAAATAAGCAAAAGTGGGGAAATGAGAGGAAGAGGATCATGGGTGAAGAAGCAGGAGAAAAAAACATGAATAGAAAGATTGAGGAAGTACACAGAGCACGAAGAAAAAACATCAGTTAAATGGATAAAATACAGCATGTGAAATAAAGGGATGATAATAAATGGGAGGACAGAAAAGACAGACAGAAGGGGAAGGTTAAAGATGGAAGAAAGGGGGAGGTATGGCAAAAAAAGAGCAAATTGTTGGAGAGATACGGAGGAGGAAGAGGAGAAATGGGGCGAGAAGTGGCACGAAACAAAAGGAAATGGTGGCACACATGGAAAAAAGAAAAAAAGAAAAACATGCCCTCCCGCGCTGTGAAAAATGCAGCCAGACACCTTTTTTGACAAGTAAAAAGCCTCAGGGGTTGGCCAAGGTACTCTGACAATCAACGTCATTCACACACACACACACACACACACACACACAGAGCCTCAGAGTGCAGATTTTGGAGGCTGTAGGAGAGACATAGAGAAGATTTTACCAACTGACAGTCCATGTCAATCACGATGCACTCAACTGACTCCAAAATCCCTAAATGCACTTTTTTATTGTGTGTGTGTGTGTGTGTGTGTATGTGTGTGTGTGTGTGTGTGGAGGGAAGCACACATACTTGCTTGCCTTTGGTGTGTGTAAGAATGTGCACACACACATTTATACATGTGACAGATAGACTTTAACATTAGTAACAACCATTATCTATAATGTGTTTGTGTGTCTGGATAATGTACATGAATGTTTCTATCTGTGTGTGTGTGTGTGTGTGAGCTTTTGTTAACAGAAGGAGCTAGTCAGCAAAACTGAAGTTGTCAATGAACAATCACATTGAGGAGAAATACAGATGATAAGAAAGAGAGACAACAAATAAAAGTTGTTACCCTGGCATACCTCGGGTTGCCTGGGAACCCCGACAGCCAATCACGACATTGCAAAGTCTCACAAAACACACACACACACACACACACACACACACACACACACACGGTTGGAAATCCCGCCTGTCAGTCAGAACGGTGACCGAACCAACTGTTTGACGATTTGGTACGAAAGAAAGAGAGAGGGAAGTGAGCGGGGAAGATGGAAGGATAGATAGATGGAGAGTGAGAGAGCTCACCCACACAGCAGCTGCATCGCCCATACACACTTAGTATTCTTGTCAGGCTCGACAAAGTTAACTACTACACACAGAGAAACACACACACTGTGTCTCCAGTGTCTTCACCGTAAACAACTCTTCCCCCCCTCTCGTCTCCCAGCCTCTCTGGATAGAGGCAGGGCAATAAATTGGCCTTACATTTATTAACTTTGCTTCTTGCAACCTCTCGAGGTCTGGCCCATTAGCATGAGCGAAGACGAAGCGCTGCCTCTTTTCACGGTGACTGTGAATCCAGAACAGCCGGGCTTCTAAATGGACTGTAAATAGGCGCAATAGGGCCAATTTATAGAAAACACAAGTCACCGGCGCTCAGGGAACTGATCTTATTCCCATGGTGGCTATTGGTAGGCTACACACCACACTTAGGATGGGAAACTCTGCCCTTACGATGGCCGTATCAAAGAAGTAGAAATTTCAGGCATCTATTACTGCTTATGTGACACTTTATCCCCGTGGATTTTCTCACATACGCCATTTTCCATATTTTTAAACATACACATACGTACATGTTCATTTCAGCAAACTGTTGGTTATTTTAAGTTTAATATCATTCCTCTACAGTGTCTATTTAGATATGTGTATTAGTAGATCACCAAGAGCTTGTTCTACAGAGAAATGGTGTATAATGATGTAACAAACAGAGCACATTTTTCATAGGGTGCATATAATAATATAATAGTTCACATGAAATCAGTATATACAAAGGAAACATACTTTAACAATCTGAATTGGTAATCAGTGTCAACAAATAATAATCTGCTGTAAATTTCACGTTATCTTTTTGTTTTTACTGAACAGCACAAACAGCTAACACACTGATCACTGAGACCATCCATGTTTGTTAACCAGCATTCATTCTCAGTTTTTGTGCAAGTCGACTAAAATCAATCGATGCAGTTATGCAATGAGACCAGTGACATAATCAGATAAAACAAGACAATTACGCAGATCATCAGTCAGTCATTCAGACAGACAGGCAGACAGACAGAGGTGTAGAAGAAGCAGGTTGGTTTAGCCTTGTGGAGAGATCCAGCTGAGAGGCCCACACCATCCATCATCCGGGAGCATTCACCATCCGTGCTCTTTAACTTCATAAGCCCGTTCACGGCGCACGTTCACACGGGCACGAGCGAAGATGCAAACCTGACAAAAACAAACGTTTGGCACATGAACAAAAAATGTGCCTGTTTGGCTCGCCATCCTAGCCTTTCTCTCTTGCCGATTCGTGACTGATTGATTGCACAAAATGAAAAGCAGGTAAACTAAAATGCACTTTCACAAAATGCAGCAAAAATGTTTCAGACAATATTAAACTTTAAACTCGCTCCGTCTCTCGGTTCGCCTTCTCCATCGTGTCCTGACATCGTGACAGCTGCAGGTTGATGTCACGTTGCAATGACACCGTTCATCAATCAGCATGATCAGTTTTGAGCATTGGAAGATGATTTCTGGGCAGCTGTCATTCAAACCCTGGAGAGTGAGACATTCATCACTGTTTCTCCTGTGAGGTTGTATTTTAGCAGACGTTCAACATCAGTACGTGTCACAGCTCATGAAGTCAGAAACTTTACACCCGCGCAGGTTCAAAAATCAACATCGGATCAGAGAAGATTTTCAAAGTCTATGTGACCCGAAAAGGCCAAATATAGATTCAAATAATTGCCCGTGGCCGCTGTATTAATCATGCTTGATGACTTCGAATGCGTGAAGGACGCCGATCTCTTCATGACACGTGGGCCAGATACGTACACTTACCGAAAACAGCTCATCACGGTGGGGGAAGACAAGAGGAGAAGACGGGAGCAGCGAAGGAAAGAAAAGAGCTGGAGCCTCTTCAGGTGGTGACAGCCCATCAGGGAGGAAATGACAGGAAGGATGTAACCACGGGAACGCAAAGTGCGAGGGACGGATGAAGCAGGATGCTGTGAGCACATACAGGCTCAATAGAAAGACGTAAAGAGATAGAGGCTGCCATGTTGGTGGTGAGGTGGCGATCTGCAGGTCAAAATGTGTGTTTGTGCACTTTAGGTGACTAGCTGCACACAATAAGTACACTTGAATGAATGTGTGTGTCCATGCTTTGATTATGTGTGTGTGTGATTTGAGGATGATGGATCTAATCAGCACCACACACATAAGCTCACTGATCCTTACATTAACGATGTGTTTGGATGTGCGACTAATCAAGCTGCTCACTGTATCGCAAAATAGGACAAAAAAAAACAAAAAAAAAACTAATAACATGCTCTCATGATTTCATTGATTATCTTTAAAGGCTAATAGTATCGTGGTGTATGTGTAAGAGCAAAGTGTGAGTTTAATCGATGTTTTTAATCCTCATATTACAGGCTTTAGCATGTTTTGCCCCATTAACTGCAAAGTGAATACACTTTTAATCGATGCTGACTGACCGTTTTCTGAACCATGACATCTGAGTGATTTGAAATTGATACCCTGGTTTTATCTATCGCTTTCCACTCCTTTCAGTTAACACCAGCCAAAGCCTTTATAACGATTAAATGTCTTTAAGCTTAATTTATAAAAGATATCATCGTGTGGTCCTGGAGTTAGCAGAAGAAGGAAATGTGTTGAAAGTGCTGCATTCAAGGACATTTGGTTATCTGAAACCTCCGCACTCAGCCTTTTTGAAGAAAATAATCACATGTACATAATCCATTTTGCAACATCAATGTCTGTTTACTCTTTGTCTTGTGTTTTTATTTGATCACATCGCTAATCGTCAGCAGGATGTTTTGTGTTCGTCTTAATCATCTGAATGCATCACAAAGACTTCTGAAAAACGATAACGCTACCCTGCAAAAGAGATCCTTTGACGAAAATTAACCGATGGGAGTCGCTCGATAAAACATGAAATCTTGCAAAAACACAAGCATCACAGACTGACCTCGTCTAACAAATCTATAACAATTCAACATGTGATTCTGCTGTTTGAGAACTAACCGTTTACTGCAAGTTACCTAAATATTCTGCCTCTCTTTCTTTCTCTTCTCTCCACAGGAAACTAAAATCAACTGTGTCCGCCTGGCTAACAAAGGTATGAGCACCCTTCCATTGACACTCACAGTAAAGATGATGAGACTTTATTTTTTATGCCTTATTTGACTTCTTAGCGAGGTTCATTTTGAAGAACAGTGTGATCACATGACCCCTCCCCCAGTATAGCACTACAAAACCTGTTACATGAGATGAACACACACACACATACACTCTTTTAAAAGGTGAACCTTCAACCTTTAGCTCAGGCAACCCCACATCCCAGCCATGTTATCCTGCATGATTTCATTGCATTGCATCCTCTCTCTCTCTCTCTCATATCTTCCTTTCTTAATCTTTCTCTTTTATTGCCCCTTTCTCTGCCTCGCTCTCTCTTTTTCCATCTCACACCACATCCATGTTGCTCATCAGTGTATAAAGTGGAACATCGGAGCCATTACATACCGATTGACCTGCCTTCATTAAGCCCGATGGATGGAGGCTAAGGCGTTAGCCCCACAACCATTTCATCCTCTTCTGTTTTTCTTTCCCCGTGTCTCCCATCTTTATTTGCTGCTCATCTCCGGCAAATACACCCATTTGTGTGCCAGGCAATGTGCTTTGAAAGCTTTTCAGCTTGCTATTGATTTTTTTCCTCATCTCGTCTCTCTCTCTTTTTCTTTTTTTTCATATTTTATTTTTTCATCTACATCAAATTTTGATTAGATTTTTCCACATCTCCTTTCTCTGCTTTCTGTCTGTCTCGCTTGCTTATTATTTTGCGTCTGCATCAAGTATTTATTGCTGATTTGTTCACATATAACTCCTTTATATAATTTTTTCTTGCTTTATCCATTTCCAGGCTGTTTTCTTTCTTTCTTTCTTTCTTTTTTTTTTGAGTGGAAGGTAATGTGGGTGGAGTTTGTAGACACTGCTCTCTACCTGCCTGTCTGTCTGCATGTGTGTGTGCTCGGGAAAAAGACATGCTCTTAACTTTGTGGCTGTCTTTCACGTGACAAAACTTCTTGCTTCAGTATGTAGAATTATCAGTGCACCCAAAAACAAACTTCAAATCTACTTGAAATGTACTTTTTTGAAAGTTTCTGATATGTGGGCAGGGTTCTGAGGCAATGCAGATGGCTAGTTTTCCAAATGCGTATGACTAATTTATTTGCAATACCTGCCATCCACTGACTGCAGCAGCTGATTTCAGTGATAAAACTCGTCTGGGTCAGTGTTTTCTCATCAGTGAAATCCGTTAGTGTACTTTAAAACCTGCAGGCAGTAATTTGGAGCACAGTTAAGATTCAGATAAACAAACATCTGTCATAGGCAAAAAAAAATCTGACTGTGTCTTAACGGATAAAAACCAAAGAACCAGGTTTTTGGACAGGTTATGAAAAGAGAAAAAAGAGAAGGATGATGCACAATAATGATCGTCTTGCAACTGTGGAAAATGATCATTTGTACATTTTATCCAGGATGGCCTAACGTGCAAAGTAAACTTACTAAAGCTTAAAGATGTTGGCCTGTCTTTTGGCCCGTCTGAGTCCTTTTCATTGTGGTAAAGGGATGTGATTCTTAAGATGAACTTTTTTTTTTTTTACGACTTTCATCACTGCAACAAAACCTGTTCGCCTCATCAGATTATAACTCGCACTAAAACAGGTCACGTTAATCTGAGCACAAACAAACTTTTGTTAAGTTTCCAGCCGTAAGTGACCATTTATATACATGTGGTAATACACTGCTGTAAGTCCAGATAAAGAAAACAATGTCCCATCCATTTTATTTGTATCTGTATACTTCATTATGTATTATTGCAGTTGAAAGTGTGTGTTACTTCATTTGATATCTGATAACCTGCTTCTTTGGTTTAACCCACTGATGTTGATTTTACCACAGTGGGATTATTTCTGCTCTCTGCCTCTTAGAAATGTTTGGATTGGAAATAGTTTATACGAAACTTTAACAGCTCATGGTTGACTGCCACCTTGTCACCATGCAAAACATTCAACATTAAAAGCTAATAAAGCAATGATCTTCAGATAAATTGTTTTGAGGTGCAGTGAGGGCCAAATTAAGCAAATTGCCTCAACTAATTTTACCTTTTATCGAAGTATCTACAAATTATTTATCCCCCTTGATGAAAGTGTTAACTGATCTGATTTTGTCTCTGGATCGACTAAACCTTTGCAGCAGAACCCGGAAGTCCAGATTGTGTCTTTGCACCAACTTTGCTTGCCACGCCCACAAAGTTCATCTTTTTTCTTTTATTGTTTCTTTCTTTCTTTCTTTCTTTCTTTCTTTCTTTCTTTCTTCTCTTTCTTTCTTTCTTTCTTTCTTTCTTTCTTTCTTTCTTTCTCTTCCTACTTTTTTCAAGCATCACTTCATTTATTTTCTCCCATTTCCTACTCCCTTTATTTTTATTAACCCGTCAATGCCGAGCTGAGCGACTCAGCAGATTCAAAGCAGATTCAAACGTTAACCCCCGCCTCACTCCCCACCCCTACCCCCTCTCACCCACCCACAACACCACATCTGCATTCACTGACTCACTCTTTGGTGATAAAGATCCTCACACACACACACACACACACACACACACACCTGTTAGGCCTTTTCCTGGTGACGGGCCAATCAAAATGCTCGTTGACCCTTACTCAGTCTATGTCCCGGCTCACATCCTGACTGATCTTAATGTTCCAGTATCTCTCACCACTGCAATTTCTCTCCTCTAAGACAGATTGTTCAAGGGAGATCTCTAAACCTTGATGAAATGGATAAAAAGAAAACTTTTACGTCTTTTTTTCTTAGACTTTTTTTCTTCTTTCTTTTCCTTTTTTTTTGTTGTTGTTTGTTTTTTCTCTCTTTTCCCTCTCTTTCTCATGCTTTCCGGCGGGGACGTGCGGCCCTTGGCCTTAGTGGTAATAGGTAGGGGACAAATAACAACGCCGTACATTCTAGTCATCCCAAGCGAAGGTGATTATTGCTTTATAGGCAGAATATTTTTCTTCCCTATGTTATATTTTTTTCATCACGGCACTACCATGAACACGACACAAACCCTGTTTCATTTTGGTTGTCCCCTCCCCTCCCCTTCCCTTTCCTCTCCTCCCCCTCCTTTGTTTCTTGACTTTTCTCTGTTCTTGCTCCTTGGTTCTTTTGTCTTTCCTTCTCATCGCCATCTTACTGCATTTGTTTGCATGTCTTGCTCTGCTTCGAGTGTTTGCTGGCTGTGTTTGAACCTCCCCCCTCTCTCTCTCGTTGCATCCATCCACACACACACACACACACACACACATTAACACACAGCAGCTGCATTCAGTAATCTGAATTTTGGGTTAGTACGCTAACATTGCACTCATATTGTCTTTTAATATGCAATGCAGTAGACTTTAATTGAAACAAAAAAGACTGGAAATGAATGAAAAGAAAAGCGTGAGAGACGTCCAATCCAAATACAATAAAACATAAGCTCTTCCTTGTATGTATGGTTTCATTATTACATGTATGACAGTCATTCATTTAGTAAGTAATGGATGATGCTCTTTAAATAGTATTAATGGTTTCACTTCTGTTGGGGTTGGACATGGTGAAAAAGTTAAATTTACCCTCTTTTAGCGTAGGTAGGCCTAATCCAATGCTCTCCACCATTTTAAACCTATTTTATTCCCATTTATCTTCATTGTTTAGGTGTAATAGTCTCTAATTTGGCAGATTACACATTCAGAACTGGATGTTTCTGTGCAGTTTGGGTTGAATTCTTTAAATCTACCCAATCTACCATCCTCCAAATCACTCCTCAGCCAAAAATAATTTCAAACCATCACATGCTTTTCATTGCCAACGAGTCCCCGGTGTTTGTTGTGACCGCTGAATACCGAACACGCCTGCGATCCAACTGAATGTCGCACTCACAGACACGACAAGGGCACAGCAAAAACTATGTGTTTTCTGCCATCATGTTCACTGAAAAGAAGTGGCCTTATATTTGGAAGTAAATATGTTTAATACTTTTTAGATTTCGCACAATGATCAGCGAAATAATTTTTGAAAACTTCTGACCTCCATCAGCAATGCTTCAATAAATTCGGCATTGGATTTGATAAATGGACTACATTCAGTAATAAGATTTGACAGATGTGACTCAAATTATAGTGCATCGCCAATACCTGAGAAAATAGTGATAAAATAATCTAATATTCTATGTTATTGAAGCTACTATGAGACCTTATGAGCGTTAAACTGATTACAACCGAAAGTGCTTTATAGTACGCGCAATAAAAAAAAAACACAGGAGCTAAATATTGTTTACTAAATTTGATTTTATTTCGCGGTGCCGGGACTTGACAGCAGAATATGAATCCCATTCAGCCGTGCAACAATCAAAATGTTGACTCGAACAATGGGGACACAGCGGGGAATCAGTCGACAGCGAGCGTCATCGTAAACTGCTGTCACAGTTCTTTGTCAAGAATATGAGATGACTTCACATGAATACAATAACAGTCACTGTCCTGAGGGAAATTGAGGTTGCGAGGCCCGGCAACAAAGAAATATGCATATCGTGCGGAAGAGCGGACACCAGTGAAATCCTAAATTGAATAAATATAGATTGTGTTCATATGAATGCATGGTTATTTACCTCAATGCAGATGAAAGCAGGAAAAAATACATCTAGGAGAATTAAAATGCCATTTCATGTCATCTTACAATACTTTTAAATATGCAAACTGACATTTAGCATATAATTTTTCCATGCTAATTATTGTTTAAGTGTAAAATAAAGTAAAAGTTAAATATATGATGTGTCCAACTTGCAATGAGTCTGTGAGCATATACAACATTTTCTTTGGATCCACGTCACTCTGCATTACCTGTGTTCAATCTCATTCAACATTTTACAGTTTAGCCAATGATAAAAGCCAATCACTCACCATTTAACACATTTAATATTGTCTGTTTAATATTATTGGTTCCACTTTGGGACTTTGGGCTGAAGATCAACTCACATTCACTTCAATCAGTCTAAACAGCGAAACAAAAAAGCAGAATTTTACTCCAAATTGAACTTCCAAAAGTTTCTAATGTGCGATCACCCAGCCGTTACAATCAGAAAAGCTAGTTGCACTTTAATTTCAAACACAGTATCTGTTGGTGGCCTTTTTAAATATGAAAAGTCCTCTCGAACAGATTCATTTGAATGTGACACGAACACAGCCCTGGTTTTATTTCACATCACACTCCCTCTGCACGGCGCCGGCCAACTGGCAGAGCTCCCACTTCGTTCATCTGTCCCGCTTCGCTCTTTCAGAAACACGGATTTCAGCTGTTACGCAATAAAAAAATAAATAAAAAAAACATGCAAAACAAATGAGTGTGTTTAACAGAAACACGTAAGGCTGAGTTGAAACTGCAGCTTGAGTCGGCCCGTCTGCATGAGCTCTTTCAACGAGAGGACGGCAGCATTTCAATATCTCTTAGCCAGCCTGTTACCAGATCATTTTTTTAGTTTTGATTTGGCTCAAGAGAAGTAATTTTTCTTTTCTTATTGCGTCGATAAGTGGGACTTCTTCTTCTACGCCAGCGGTGTCTGCACGCCCTGCACTCGTCTAGGCTCTGTAGCTCGCAGGAGCATCAAACCCACCCCCCTTGTCATCCTGTTCGCTGGTATTACATGCCAGCCTCAATTCCCATTACCATTATTCCTGAGGTCGATTATAATTGGTGGTGTTCAGAGTCGTGCTGTAACCGACTCTGGTGCCACGCAATGCTGATGCAACACGTGGCTCGCCGCTATCTGTGTGTGTGTGTGTGATGTGATGTGAGCGTGCGTGCCTGAACTGCAAAAGTTAAACGTCGAAGGAATCACGTCTGAATTATCCTCGACGCGTTGACCTACAGTACCTTTCTCACACACACACACACAAACAGAAACGCACCCTGTTCTTTACAACCCGTCCTCCTCATCACCGACCGAGCGCTGCCTGCTTCCTGCCCTGCCTGCCTGCCTGCCTGCCTGCTGCTTAGTGAGTCAGTTTGCTCTCTGAAATTTGCAACAGATTGAGTCAGACTGTTAAAAGAAGAAGAAGAAAAAAAAGAAAAACTCCTCAGGGGTGTTTTTTAGGTGAATATCTGGCAATGATGTGACATTTTAAGGGCACAATACCAGTCGGCGATGGATGAAATGCGGTTACGGGGAGCATGCAGGGTCTGAAGGCAACTACAGATGACAGAGGAATAAAGAAAGAGGAAAACTGAGAGAGGAAGGGAATAAAAAGCAAAGAAGAATATATTCCAGAGAAGAAAAGAAATAAAGCCCAATAGAGAAGGAGAGGATCAAAAAGGGAAAGGGGCAGAAGGTGACAAAAACTGACTTGAAGAAAGTCAGAGAGATGAAAAACCCAGCAGTGCAGACAGACTCAAGGATTTCTTTTTCTTTCTTTTATTTTATTTTTTTTAGCATTGTGAATGCAGACAGGTGTACCTGCCTCGCTCTCCGCCAGACAGACATTGTGGCAGAATCGCTGTCTTATGCTAAGTTCGCCCCCTTCCAGCTCCGCCGTGAATTTCCCATCTGCTCCACAGCACAGCCACAAAATGTTCGATTGCCCCCCCGCGTAAATCTTCGAGGCCAGATCGTAAACGCTGCAGCATCTGGGGATGGAGAGGAGGAAAGATGGAGGGAGGGAGGGAAGTGACATAAAGACGAAGAGAGTGCAAAATAAACATTCAAGTGATAGAAAAAAGTGGCAAAAAGAGCAGATCGATAGATAGATAGAGTTTTTGTTTGATTTCACCATCAGCATAAGTTTAATGCAGATTAAAGTAACTTTTAAGTGTTTTACTTTTAGGTCTTAGTCATCGTAATAAAAGCAATAAACTGTATGTGTTAGTTTATGGTGCTCTTTGTTGGAGGAAAAGACCTGATCATGCTCTTTCAACAACAGAAAACCCTTTTTTGAGGTCGAACTTGGACATGTACGTCGCTACTGTTTAATGTTCTGCTTGATTTTTTTTCTTCATTTTTTATTGATTTATAAATTCTCCATCGGGCTCAGTTATTGTAAAAATGTGTCAGCATTCAGATGTTATCCTAATCCAAAAACAAGAGTAAATTAATAAATAATCATGCCTTTTATTTAATGAACAATGTTTGGCTGACGCACAAAGAAGGAAAGAAAAGAGACAAATACAGTTACCAAACACTCAGTAATTGCGACATGGTGTGCTGTTGCCTCTTTGAGAATAAGAAACTCCTGATGAGAAAAAAACACAAACAAACACCTTAAATTGTTAGAAACGAGACTTTACTCCAGGTGACTTTGTCTTTGACGCCTCTCACAGACAGGGATACTGTGATTCCTTCTGAAAGCAGATATCAGCACAATTAATAAATTTAGTTTTGAAAATCTTTATTTGAAATCAAATTACAGACTACTTTATCTCATGGAAGTTGCTCATTCTTCAGTATAACTGCATCTTTAAAGTGAAAGTCTGGCATAAAAAGTTCAGCTTAACTTATTTTATTTCATATGTTTGCATTTTAGCACTTTTCATAAGAAGTTATTTCTATTTCTATTCTTTTTGCATGCATGCTGTTAAATACATTAAACATATTTGACATGTATGGAGAAAGCGATGAGTTACTCTGAGTTTAATCAGTGTTTAGTATAAATCTACTGTTTAGATAGCAGCTTCATAATTGATTTTCTTTCTGTGGATCCATGAAAAGTCACTCAGGATGAGTTAGAGTCGTGCGATTTGTCACCTTTTTGGTTCCAGGTTGTTTTTTTTAATAATCTCAAGGCCTCACCTCCCAGCCAGCCTTTCTGCTTTTGTGGCTGTCAGCTTACAGCAGCTGTGTCCTAACATGCAATTCACTTCGGCCCTCGGCTGTGTTACCTTGTCAGAAAACAGATTCCCTTCAACCGGGAATCAAACTTCTATTCAAACTCTGTGTGTATCCGCGTAATTGATTTGGTCATCATATAACATGTAGCAATGCATTCTGGGATTGTTTTCTGAAAATGGGTACAGCAGGGATATAAAACCTGTCATGTAGCTGTCAACAGATCTGGATTTGAGAGAGGACGGCTGATACATGCAGTATAATATAAACACGCTTAACCATCAGATACTCACAAACACACACACGGGACATAAAACACACTCATGACGTGCCTCTGACCCAGTGCCAGCTGGGATCGGCTCCAAGCACCCCCACAACTTTAATAAGCCGTATAGAAAATAAATCTGTACTTTCAGTGTTTTCTGTAAAAATTTGAGATCCCAGAATGAGGAAACGTTCAAATATCTTTCATCATAACAGCAAAATTATCACTTTTTTTCTGTTAAATAAATACTTTTTGTATTTTTTCTTTTGGGGATAGTGTATATGATGTAATACTCACACATGCATCCTCAGTGTTAATAACCCCCCCAGGTCCAAAAAGCCCCACAGAGGCCAGATGATTAAGCATTTAAGTCGTTTTAGTTCTTAAAAGCTCTAAAGTACTTAGTAAACCGTATCCTACTGACCTTAGCATTAATGTCATTCAACATTAATGGAAACTGGTGTGTGTGTGTGTGTGTAAAAAGCACATGACATGAATCAGTGAGAAAGACAGAAAGACTTTCAGGCAGCCATTAGCATTGTCCGTTTGTCCATTGTTTACTAAATTATGAGGACTAAAGAAATGCTAAGCCGTCATCATTTGACTGCACGCACATTCAAAGACATATCCATGCCATGCATGGCACACACACACACACACACATATGCACAAGTCTGCACACACATGCACGCAAATATTCAAAATCACTGTCAAAGGCAAATTTAAGAAAAGATATCTGCACACACAGACACACATACACACACATAGCGCTGTGCAGCCAGTGCAGCATAGTTCGGATTAGTAATCCTGTTAAACACACTCAGCCATGCTAATGCTAATCCACAGAGGATGCTCCCCGCAGCTGCTGACAAACAATACCTAAAAACTGAACCTTCACATCATCCCTGATCTAACACACAGACACATAAATATATACACACTGCCAGTACATAACCTACATAACACACATGCAATTTGAAGATTTCTTTGCATACTGCTCAAATTCCAAATACTTTATACTTTATATTACTAATATGCTTTATTATTTTACCTTCCATATACAGTAGTATGCATATACACACACACACACACACATAAAATGCACCCATTGCACGCTAAGACGTTGATCTCTACCTGTGACATGTGCAAACACACACACACACACACACACACACACACAGAGGCAGCGTTTAATATGCCATTCAGGGCTGCTGCGGTGCGTTGTAGTAGCTGGGAGAATCAATCTTCTCTCCATTTGGATGAGATTATGTTTTTAATATCTCTGCTTTTACCCATAATTCCTCCCTGATAATTTTATCATGCTCTCCAAGTAGGAGAAATAAAGACAGAAAAACTAGAGAAATGTATAAATGAAAAGGATATTATACAAGTGCACCCAAAATTTGGGGGATTAATTCTAATCTGTAGAATAATACTGTGTTTTTTTGCCTCATTAACAGTTAGCATGTATTGATTAGCTTTGCAGTATCACTTCCAACAGTCTTTACGAGCTGCAGAGTTCATATCTGTGTGTTTAGCCACCTTTAACTGTCTTGTTGCCTGTCTCGCTGTATTCCCCCCGGTAGGGCAGCCTATCATCGTGAAGGCCGAGTGGTTGTGAATTCTGGCGTCTGCAGAGACAGTCGGTTATACGTCCGAGATCGATATTTCATGTTTTTCTCCTGGGAGGGTTTTTTTACAGGAAAAATAAAGAATTTAAGAGCTTCTCCTGACCGTTACCAAACAGGCCACACTGCTCCTCTCTATTATGTTCTTCTACACTGCATGTACAAGCCACGAGGATTTGTAGGGTAGTTATTGCAGGATATGATATGAAGTTTATAGAATAGGTTGAATATTTACTAAAATTTTTTTTCAATTAAGATGATATATTGCTTTTTTAAAAAACACATCTTCTCACATCTTAATGTTTCCGGCTTCATATCTAATTGCAACAGTGCCCATTTTTAAGACAATCAAGTGTCATTTAATACTTTTTCCATCTTGTGTTTTGTAAAGAGAAATGATTTTTGGTTATTTTAGAGACGTTTTGATCACCGGTGAAATTTAACCACATACATTTTTAAGATCAAGGACAAACCTTTTAGTGTGACAGGTGTGATGTTTTCAGTCTTATCAACACTGGCTGGCAGCTAATGTCTGCTCCTGACACTTAAACACTATTTTTTCTTAAATGTTTATTCATAAAAGAAGAAAATTGAAATAAAATTGGCTGACTTTTCAACCTCCCAAATGCTTTCACTGCTTGTGGTGTCAAATATCCCTTTATAGAGAGTTGGTAAATCTTTATCTTTGTATTGGACATTTGAATGACACATTAAATTTGCTGTCATGCTGTTCTGTATTCTCTAAAACAACTCTGTAGTTCAATATTAGATACTGAACTTTATTTAAGAATTTTAGTCAAGTTTATAAGACTATTGTGAGATGCTTTAAGAAGAGATGAGGACTTGCACCTGGCCACACGTTTTGTTTAGGTTCATGTTACAGTCCCAACTGTCTTTTTTTTTTTTTACTGCCCTGATGGGTACCAAGAAAATAATACACACACCACCTGCTAGCACCAGTGGCAAGACAGCAAGATGGATCCATAAATTGTACATACTTTGGAGCCACCTGTTAGGTGACAGTGACACGATATAATAATAAATGAGGCCACGCCGTCCTCCATATTGTGTTTGCACTGGCTGTCAATCAATCCTATTTTGCTCTGCCCATGTTGTTTCGTCTCAACTTTTACCCCCCCTGTAATGGACCCCGTCGCGTTAGATCACTCTCTCCTCAACCGCGGTCAGCACCCCGTCAGAGTTCGCCTGATTGGCTGAGCGGCTCTTGAGCCGGCCAATCGCAATGTTAAATGGAGCTGAACCCGTCGCCAGATGGGGTCCTCTACTGTTACATCATGAACTGTTGAACCCAATCAGCACGTGGGCCGCTGAAGTGCGAACAAATGGGGTCGCGCTGTAATGTGTCAGGTGATACATATTGTGGATCACTCAGGGGGAAAATTGAGTTTTAATACACCTGTGGGGTGATTACCGGGTGCAGAGACTACAGGGAATATGTGTGAACTTGTCTCTGGCGTGATCACCCGAGGCTCTTGCGTAACTGAAATGTTCTTGACGGACATGGACATGCTGAAATTCACATTTCTGTACACCTCTGCTGATTACAGGGCCACCGGCTATCTGAAAGTGTCCTTCATAGGTTATTTTCTGATCGCGTTAATGGGCAGCAGGCAGCACACTTAAGCATAAAAATGAGGCTTTAAGTAAAAAGCTAGCAACCAACTAGAGTTTGCATCACTTGCACTGGATATGTAAGGTTTGGGGTTGAAGTATGCAGGTTTAGTTGTACAGGCAAGTGACAAATTTAAGGAAAAAGCTGAGTAAAGAAGTCGACATTGAATCAGGCTCTGGCTCTGAGGCGTGAACAATGAAAATGCTGAGCGGGCACAGTTGATTTTGATTTCGTATCACCACAGCGAGAGGAAAAACATCCAAACGACTCTGAAAAAAGGTTCATTCATTCATTGTTTTGGCACAGATGGCTGAAGCTTCAGTCACAAAGAGCTCAACTGGCTGGTGTTTCAGTAAGAACAGTGACTAAAGTGACATACGAATTTGGAGCCGTAGGAAAAACTTCAGCAAACAGGGGTGGAAATTGTCGTCAACGGTGCACATTTGTGTGAGCGTGATGCTCATGTGTTTGGTAAGGACAAACAGAAGAGCGACTCTTTCTCAGGTGACCGAGGACGTGAACGCAGGACGCGATCGGACTGAGTCAGCATGAACAGTTTGTCTACAATCACACAGAGGGATATTATAGCCGAGTTACAGGACATAAACCTCTGATTAGGAAGATGAGAGCACATTGGAGAGTTCAGTGTTGCAAAAACCAACAAGGCGCTGCAAACTTTTTATAAGAGATCACCTTTATCCTCTGATGAAACATTTCTATCCAGATGGGAGGGGTCTTATGATGAGGATTAAAATGATGTGAATCAGATGCTGTGGCCTTCACAGTCACCACATCTTGACCTCAACTGAGGGAGATTTTGGAGCCACGTGTTCGTGTGACAGCGCTCTCCATCACCTTCATCAAAACACCAAATACAAATATCTTTAGGCTCTTTAACATAACGAATGCAGCACTTCGACAATCAATCATGTTTTGTGAATGAAGTATGTAAACCCACTTTACTGTTACAGTATAAATAAGAAATATAACAAAACCCCTCACTCACTACGTCATCATTGGATACAGAAGATTGTTTCTAATTGACAACCTAAGGCTAACAAATATATTCAAAAACACCTTTCAAGCTCTGAATAGCTGTTGCTTCAGAGTGTCCACGTTCCTCACATCCCTTTCGATGCCACCATCTCTGTCCTTGTCTGAGTCTGAGTGGCAGTCTGATGCTAAAAAAAAATAAATAAAGAAAGAAAAATTGAGCTTTGGTCATCCAGAAGAGGAGCACAGACTCTCCTTCCACCTCTGCTCAGTGCATTTGAATCAGCACTATTGTAACTCATTCATGCACCAACGATTACAAATGAATTCAAACATAATCTGCATGGATGATGGTGCAACATTTGCCTTTTTTTATTATTATTTATTTATTTATTTATTTTTTTAGTGCCCATTCAGCTTTGAGATACTGCTCTAAAGTAGACATGAAACATCCAGGATCCACTGAGTATCCTGTTATTCACTGAGGAATATGCAATGTGCATGTGTTAAGAATTCAGCACTTAAAAGTATAGCACTTAAAACTCCACCATTAAAACATTTATTTAAAGTCTCATTTCCACTGAAAACACGCAGGCAGAAAATAATGCACTTTCTCCTGCATCAAAGCTGCAGAGTGACAGATGTATTTTCTTATTTTTTTTTATTTCCTCAAGACGGCGGCGCTGTCCGTGATCAGGTTACAAAGCCTGTGTTGTCATTGAAGGCATTCATTTTTTTTTAAAGGAACATCTCTCCGGCGCAGCCATTGAGGACTGCGGCAGCTATTACCGAGCGTGCCAAGGTTAGGCGCTTAAGCCGTTAGCTCAGTGGATTCCACCGCCAACCTTGTGTTGTTATTGCAGAGGGGGCGAAGATGAGAGAGACAGGGGATTAAACCAAACTCCCACGCAGCAGTATTACTCTATTAATCGGCTGTCTTTGTCTATCAAGGTTATAACAAGCGTCTGCATGGTGCATGTCTGTGAGAGAACAGGTGCATTTATGTGTAGGAGCCCAGGGCCCTCTGCTTGAGGGTTTCACATCTTTCCCTTTCCAGTCTTTGCTTCTTCACTGTCATGTCAGTTTTTTTCTTTTCTTGTAATGCTCCATCTACCACTCCTACATTTCCCTTTTCTTTCTCTGTCAATCTTCCTTTTCTTCCCTACATTTATAAATATCATCCCAAAAAATGCTTTTATAAATTCTTAATGTTTCTCTCCTCTTCTTTCTTTTAATTATTTTTTCTGCTGACTTTCTCACTCTCTACACTTACCTCCCTCTTCCTGTGTCCTTTACTTATTTATTTAATCGTATCTTTGTTTGTCTGCCCTTGCCGACATTCATACTTCTTCCTTCATCCTCCCATGGAGGGTGGTGGCTTTGCTAACAGTTTAATTAGTCTGCTTTTCTTTTCTGTCTGATTGAGCGGCGTCTCTTTGAGAAGCTGAAAGTGTAACTTGGACCGGACTCGCTGGTTGAGGAACACTTGACTCTCCTTCAGTGTTAAACTCAAGATGTCATCTGAAAATATTAATTGGCCTTAAAAAGAAGGTGTCAGTTTGGCGGGTATTCAGCGGAGATGTAGTTTTGATCTGCAGAAACAGCATGTGCCGCAAGTTTTCAAGTTGGGCTGTTGAGTGTTGCATTGTTTTAGTACCGTGTATCTTTAGTGTCTCGAAAGATGTCCGCTCAGACAAATGACCTGCTGCATGTTTTTCTGTGGGGACTATAGGATGACATGCATGCAGAAGAGATTATCACCTTTTTCTCAGATTATTCCCATGCCATAGTTATGATGTTATATTCAAGGAGAAAGAGTCAGACATCTAAAACTCTTTAACATTTTAGCCTTTCAAACTGAAACTAGAGGGATAAAAAAAGAAGAAAAGCTGAGCAATGGTTAGCAAACTTCTTTGAGTTTCACAAATAAATTGTGAAAAACTAAACTGTGTCCCTTTGTAACCGCCATGGTATGTTTTGAGGGTTAAATTCAACTCACCATGTATGTCCAACATCCACACGAGTATTTTGCACCAAAAAGAAAACATTAAAAAATTAAAGCTGAAAATGTAAAAAACAACTTGTGTGCTCAGACGTATGTATCATCAGATCAGATGTTGAAATGAGAGTCTAAGCAGCAAGCAGGAAGTAGAGTACATCCCTTCTCTTCGTCTTTACCCTTCCTCCCCTCTCATTCGCCGGCTTTACCTTCTCTCATTCAGCCTCTCGACACTCACCTCCTGACGCTCTGCATCAGACCACACTGACAGCAGTGCCCTAACCTGTGTGATCATGTACCGTCCTCCTGTAAAAAAAAATCCATTCATCTCACCAAGTTTTGTTTTCGATCCGCCGTGTTTGTTCGTTTGATCTTTTACTGATTGTTGTTGTTCCGTCGTCATTTCCTGTGTGCATGTGTGGAGCTTAAATCTCGACATCTTTGTATAACTTGAACATCCTTGGAAGTCATAGAAACGAACAAAAGACTTGTGGCTTTGGAACTGCTGGCATTTTCCTTCGTCTTCCTCCATTTTTTTTTTTTTCCTGAGCATGTTGTTGATGTTTTCAAACCCCCGCATGATGTTTCTAAGTTGTGTGTATGTTCTGTGTATATGGACATGTTTAGAGTATCTTCACCTTGGGATAAAGTGTTTCCAGTATGTCTTTGTCTGTGGCTAACATTTTTATTTTTTTGTGCGTATGTAAAGGTGTGTTTATCAAGGATGGCTACCATGGTTGTTTGTGCCTCTGTAAATGTGTGCGTTTACATACGTGTGTGTGTGTATTCATTCATTCATGAATTCCTTATTGTATATGTGTTGTTTTGTCCACTATGCACGTGTGTGGTCCTTCCTGTGTGACCGTCTGTGCCTGGCTGTTTGTATATGGTTTCCTACCAATGTGACTATGTGCATACTTGTGTGTGTGTGTGTGTGTGTGTGTGTGTGTGTAGGTGTGTGTAGGTGCATCCACCCAGGACTCAGATGCAATGGAGCCAGAGAAGCAGGTGGACAGCACAGTGAAAATGGCCGGCGTGATCGCGGGGATCCTCATGTTCATCATCATCCTCCTCGGCGTCGTCCTCACCTTCAAACGCAGGTAGATAATGAACCAAACATCAAGACTTTGTGGCAGCTTAAAGGTGCTATATGTAGAATTTTAATGATAATAAATAATTTATTGATGCATTTCTGCAATTTCCTAAACCCGAAGGCAAAACACTTGGTAGCCTCTATCGAGATCTGCGCTGCATTGTGAAAGCTGGGCCACTGCTGAGTTGCTTTGTGCTAGAAAATTTAAACTTTCATCATTTCTGCTGAATGATTAATTTATTATTAATGAATGATTTTGAACTCTGTTCACAGCACCACCACTCTTTAATAACACATTCACTTCTATTGTATACATTTTTCTATTGTATATATTTTATTGTATATATCTGTTAGGTTTATAATGTTTAGTTTATATTTATAGTTTATATTTTATTTGTATAACTTATATTTTAAGGTTCTTTATTTTTTTTATTGACTCTAGTTTATTATTTATCTTAAATTGTTATTTTATATTTTTATTTCTTAATCTATTTTTTTCTTGTTGAGTGTCTCTATTCTTGTTATATATATTTTTTTAGCATTGTTTGGGGAGCCTGGGATTTAAGAATTTCATTATCAATGATTGCTGATGTAAATTGTTGTGTAATGACAATAACTTCTTGAAGTCTTGAAAGAAATCAGTTAAAGCAATATGAGCACAAGTGGCGTTAAGATAGAGGCTACCAATCATCATTATGACCACTGAGTCAGCCACATCTGTATGTGGTGATGCAAAATAAATCTACATTTAGCATCTTTAAACTATAGAAGTGAACAGACTGATAGACAGAAATGTGCATGTACAAATGATCAGATGTTTTACATACAGATAGGTAGGAACAGTGCTTAATTTTACATTTATGGACAGGGAAGGAGGTTAATGTCTGCAGGGGGAAAAGGGGATTTCAGTGAAATGTTTAATCAGAATTTAAAATGTTTTTTTATGTAGTTTCAATGTCAGTCAACAAAAATCCTTCTTAGAGATCATAATTTATCAAAAACCCCAGGTTACACACTGATTGCTATGACAAACGTCAAACATTTCTCAAGGCAATATGAAAGGTCAGAACTCTGTATTTAATCTGGAGATGTATTTAATCCTCTCTAACCCTTAAAGGCAAAATAAATAATAACGATAAAGGTGCCCAGAGTTTAGATATCTAAAATCCAGATGAGCTGTATTACTGTTTTTTTCCCGTTAGCAACATGCACAGCTTTCTGTGTCTTTGTTAACATGCACAACGGCTTGCCACCATCACCTGCCTTTCTTTCCTTTACTTTCTTCTAATTCTCTATAAATATATCGCTTCATCCATCCTCCCATCCCTCTCTACCCCACTCACATGATGCTTATACATTTTGTTTTGCTAGCACTCATTTTTTTCTTTTTTTTAAGTCATTTTATGTGTTTCAGTTTCTTACTTCACTTGAAATATCTGCAAAACTTTACAAAGAAATAATCATTTAAAAGTTTAACGTGACAAAGTGCAAATGGAAAATCAGCACAATGCATGCAAATATGTTCCGGCAACACTTTAAAAACTAAGATTAAAACAACAGGGAGGTGAAATGGACGGCACATGGATTACTTGGCCTTTTTTTTTTACATACAAACATTAAAATAAATGATAGTGTCGTACTAAAACAGTTGGGTTGTTTTCACTTTTATATGTTAGTATAAAACCACATGCCAGCAGTTCAAATTAAGTCAGTTTTATTATTTTTTTCCACCAAAAATGCATGAAACCTCGTGATGCACAACAAGGGAGACACAAAACTCAGACAGTAATACGATGAGGGAAACTGGCAGATGCCTTATTGCTAGTCCGATTGGTCCGAATACAACGTTACATCCATTTCAAGTGAGCCAAAGAGGCTGGGGAGTGAGAGAGGGCAGGGGGTCAGCTGGCAATGCTAATCAGAGGCTAACAGTGAATATCCCAAACTCCAAGAGGATAAAAATCTAACGGAGCCAGAGGGAGGAAAATGTTAGACAAGAAAGGTATAGAGACTTCAGAGGAGGGGAATATGGGACATAAACAGGTAAAAAAAAGAAGATAAAGGAAAGAAGGAAAAAAAATGTGTGAGGTTTGAAAACTGAAAAATATGAAAAATGAAAAAACATGGCCGCTCTGGTTAACCTGGGGGTCAGATGGGTATGCTAATTAGATGCTAACCAGGCTAACAGGGCATGATATACATAAAAAGGTCAATTAAGAGGGCAAACAGCACCACCAGAGCAGATGGAAGTGAAAGAAGAGTGGACGAAGAGAAAGAAAATAAAGGATGCAGTTGAGATGCCAATTCAGGGTAAAAGATCTCATACATGTCAAAGAGAGACATGGATGACATATGAAAGGGAAACAAAGAGAGAGAAAAGCCAAGCAGATATGGAGATGCATGAGAGAGAAAAGGAAAAGAAAGATGCAGAGAGGAAATACGAGTGGAAAAAGAAAGTATCCAGAAGATTTATGAGGAAGGATGTGATGGCAGGTGGAGGAAAGAAAAAGAAATTGCAGAGAAAAGGAGCAGAAATGCCCCAAAATAAGAAAGTGACAGAAAAAGAGAGAGGCAAAAGACATTAAAAAAGAGATAAAAGAAGTGCAGACAAATAGATTTGGACGGTGGGAGGTTTACCGTATCATAGACTATTTTCTGAAGTCATCTATATTTGATTCTACACACTTTAGAAAAAAAAGAAGGTGTTTTTTAAAATTGAAAGTGTTTTACATGCCTTTCAGCGCCCATAAATTATTCCGCGACAAAACTTTGTCGCAAAGTGAGCGTGCACATGCTGTCCAATTAATCTTTCAAAATGCCGTTACACGTGTACCAAATGGACTTTATATTTTCGAGGCGAGCCGGGCGGTGTTGCTGCTGATAATGTAACCTAACTGTAAAAGTGAATAACACTGGACATGGCTGAAGTCTTAATGGGGATTCAATGTTTCTTCAACCAGATGGCCCCCGAGGGCTCAAACGACCAGCACCCGGAAGATACACGTTTGACAAAAAGGTTGAGAGGAAGAAGAGATAAATAATTCATATTCTTGAAGCACCCTTAAACTTTAGCTTTTTTTTTTTTTGTGTGTGTGTGTGTGTGTGTGTGTGATGCCAAAAAGGAAGACCTCATCTGATAAAAGGTGACATCTGCGAGGCTGAAAATTGATGGAAAAATATGTAATTTTAATGTTTTTTTCCACCGCTATTTCCTTTCACCCAAGCTCTTTAAAATTCTGAGCCTGCAGCCATTTTTTGTGATTTTATTTTATTTGGAACTTTCATACGACGTCCATGTCCAGGTCAAACCTTAAAGATAAAATTAAAACAAAGGAACTAAAGAGCTCACACAAATGAAGATACACTGCGGAGACACGGGAGTGTATGAAGAGAAGTTATAGATATTGCCACTGGCTATATGAGGCACACGTCTCAAATCTGCCCTTTCACATTAGCTGTTGCATTCAGGCCTTAAAGATTCATTTGTGCAGAAATATTTGAATTATTAATACCAAACTTCATCCTTAAGGGCTGCTGTGTGTTTAAAAGATCTTGACAAGCGAGGCCGGGGTCAGTCGGGTCGGAGCCATCCATACGTTCTTAATGTTTGCGTTTAATGCTCCATGGCTGGCTTAAACAAAAAAAAACGGGTGCGTTAACAAAAGAGGAAAACACTGAGTTCAGTTTATGGTGGATTTAATGTGAGCTGCTGTCAGGAAGGAAAAAAAATGTTTACGTCAATTTCTTACGGCTCTTTTCAGCTGAATAGTATCTTGAATGTTCAAATCAGGAACTTGTTCACATTAACAAACTTCGTCTCCCAACTTTTAGACGAATCAGTAACTCTATTAAACAGGGTTTGAATGGAAATTTGCACTACAACCAGTCCTTTAATTGATACCAGAGACAAATAGACTCCGATCAGATGCTGTCTAAGAGTTCACAATGTCACGTAGAGACTGTCGATGGAGACCGAGGTGTTATCTGAATAGCAACAGGCCTGCCACAGGCTACTGATGCCGCTAGTGAAAGGATTAGCCCCCACCAGAGCAGGGTCAAAGAGTTTGTTAGTGTATGTATTTAGTGGAACAGCGAGTGTGTGTGTAAGAGAGAGAGTTACAGTGTGTGTGTCAGTCTGAGTTGCATTTATACTTTTCTGAGCAGTGATTGTCTTTTTTCGTGGTTGGATAGAAAATAAGTCATTAAAATCAGCATCATTACAGTCTTTCTGTGTGTGTGTGTGTGTGTGTGTGTGTGTGTGTGTGTGTGTGTGTGTGTTTGCTGGTGTTGATACTCCACCTTAGGCATTTGAAGCCAATATTGACAGGGATACATGGACACACACACACAGATTGAGAGGGAGGAAGAAGTCCAGATGGGTCTGTGGACAGAGACGGTCACAAAAACAGACCCACTGCTCTCAAGACAGGCCAGAATATTTCTCGATTATCTCTGATTCTTCTCTACCATTCTGAATGAAACTCTTTCATTAAAGGTCAGGCTTATTCAGACTAACGTTTCTGAATGATTATACACAAAGACACCATTTTCCCCCGAGCATTACCAGAACTTAAATACTTTCCTGGAAAACCTGAGAAGAGAAAGCCACCTTAGCTCAAGATGACATAAGTGTAGAAGAAATAGCAGTTAATCACATTTGAGGGGATTGTCCTTGTAATCACAGTAGGATAAACATATAGTATACAGCCTTTTTTTTATCAATTAGTCCTAAACAGTAAAGCGCTGTAATCACATAAACATGTGGTCGAATAGAGATGCGTGAGGCTTCTTTTGATTTGGTGGCTGAAACTGTCACTTCATGCCTTAACAAAAGCATGCTAGAAATTTAATCACTCTACCTAATTTCTTCAACGTCTTGTATGTTAGAGTTTCTGTCATCAGTGTGAGAGAGTAAAGAAATGAGATGACCGTGTGCATTCTGCAGTATTTAATAATTAACCATGACTTTTCAACGTGTATGAAAAACATGCAGGGAAATTAATCTTGTGACTCTGATGCACAATGCTGTATGAAAGGAAATATCATTATCCTTGTATTTAAGATAATGAAATCCAAAGTCCTGATTAAAAAAGTAATCTGGTTCTAAATTAAAGTCTAAATAAATCTGTTTGCACAGCTGAGCAGCAGAATATTTGTGTAATTGAGACACATTTGCACTGTGAGGAAAATGGCTCTTTCACTTAGTGCTTAAATACTCTAATATAAAGTAGTTTAGTGGTTTCCTTGTACTTTTTTATTCCCAGTTTCTTTTGATGTGCATAAAACTGTATACACATGCACAGACTGCTGCTTTTACACAACTGTTGTTGAAGAAAATGTACAAATTGTGCATCCATCGCTTTCTGCATTCAGGTTGATCCATCCCAGCTTATTAATCACCCTCCTCCTCCTCTGCTGGCTCTTAACATCCATAACAGCAATGAGCAAACATCACATGAATACATCTGATATGTTTTTTGTTTCCCATAAAACATCCGATCACTTTTCCCCTTTCTCGATTCTGTCTTCAATAAATACAGAAATAAAAACTTTATTGTTCCTAAAGAAGAAAGCAAATCAGTAAATCTGTAAAAAAAAAAAAAAAAAAAAATGAATTCGATTGGAAACTCCTCATAACTGGAGATATAATCGACATTCTGCTTTTAATTTTGCAGATTGAATTCATTTATCCTCTCTGAAGTCTATTATACTGGCTTTAACAACAACAAAAAAAAAAGATGTCTGACACAGAAGTATTTCACCATCAGCGATAACAGGATGCTTTCAGATTTACAACTGAACATTTCTTGCGTCTCCCAACTCGTATTTACTCCGTACAGTGTTCACGGGGGCCCGCTTTGAGAAATTGTTCATGGCACTCGTGAAACTCTGGGACTTCTACCTGTTCCAGTCTGCATGTTTGAAACTTGTCACCTTGATAAGCCCTTCCATCTTGATACATCACTTAACAGCGCTCCTGTCGAAAAGCTACTGAAGTCCCCGTTCACTGGCACGCTGTGGTGATTTATGCTGCGAGAGAAAGTCAGCTTTTAAAAACCATATGGGGCAGCTCTGATCTTTTCACGGCTGCCTAAACAGATAAAAATCAAATTAAATGCCCCCCCACACCTCCTCCTTCTTTAGCCTCATTCATGTTCACTGTTGTTCGGACACAAATTTCTGTGTTCCCGCGTCTTTGTGCAACAGTTCAAAATTTGTGTTAAAGGATTAGCAGAAAAGCAAAATACAGAGAACGGGAGTGCAAATGTTTCTGTATTCAGTTCAGACAGCCATGACACTGGATCAGTGCCAGGAAGTGACAAAAGTACGGCTCCTCTGTGCCAGCACAAATTCACCCTGAGAACTAAATGCTGCAGCTTTTTTAACATATCTACAAAAAAAACAACAGGATTTCTGCAAAAAAGAAGAGAGCTGCAGCCTTTCAGAGTCGGGTCTGCACGTCGCTCTGGTATCCTCGGTGTCAAACAGAAAAAAAAAAAAAGGATGACAAAAATATGAAGACTTGCAGGTGAAACAGATGTCTCAGGTTTCTGACAGCAATCTCTCTCTGACTCGAGTCTCACACCCTTTTATGTCTCTCTCTATCTTCCTGTTTCCTGTCTTTGGCTCCACCCCTTCCTGTCCGTCCTGTACCTGCCTTGCCCTTGCTCCGATAGAGAGATTCACACATGGAGAACTCTGAGCGTGGGGTATTGTATGTTTACTTCTAGACATCAACGCATCCACTTCCGCTCCTCACTGTGACGCTCACCTCTCCCTCTGCGGTTTTCCGTAGTTTCCAAATGCATCTTATAACTAACTGGAAAATGGATGGGGGCTATGATTAATAAATCTACAGTGTTTTTCCATAATTAAAACAATATTCAATGAATGCAAACACGTCCAATTATTAAGAAATGTTCCAGTGTAATCAACTAAAAATGAAAATGGCTTGATATAATTTTGATCAAATTTTGTGCTCCCTTTCACTTTGCAGAAGCTGAAAGTCATTCGTTAAAGAACAGATATCTAATTTCAAACCAAACAAGTTTTTTTCCTTGAGACAGCACACATCTTATCTCCCATTTTAACTGTATTAATGTGCAGACAGTGTAACCTGCGGTTATAAATCTGAAAATTGTCCTAAGCGACAATCTAAAATGTTTTGGGAGCCACCCATCCATTTTCTATGCAAAACATGAAAAACCTTATATTTTAATCTGTGGCACACATGTATTTTACTCTTTAAGCTGAATTGTTTCTCTCGCTGCCGCTGAACGGCCACATCTGTGTCACTGAGTGGTTGAAATGAAAGGTTTTTCTGTTTCTTAGAGAATTGAAAGCCAGCCATCATAATAGTCCTCGTTCTACACATTTCCTGCACCTTTCCTTTATATTATATACTTTATATCATATATTTGTTTTCCTTGATGGCTGATTTCATCTTAGGGAATAGGTGCAGTGATATTTTAGAAGAATATTCAGACATACATGGTAATGCTTGATGTTTGAGGTCATTATCAGTTAGCTATATAGATGCTTTTGGTATACCTTCCCCAGTTTCTTACCATTTATTTCCAGTCATCTGTAACTTTGCATCATGATTGCACGTCATCTGTGCTCACTGATTTATTTTTTTTCTATGTTTTGTAAAAAGTGTATTTTAAAACAAATGTCATGACGCCACCGTCACCCCCGTCTGCCTCTGTGTGGTGAGAGATGTTTGGATTGTCTGTCCGACACTTTCTCCCGGTCGTTTGCTGTTTGATGCATTGTCGGTAATTCTATCTGCGAAAAAATATGCAGTCAATTTCCTGTTGAAAATGGAAAATGGAGAGAGTCTCAGACAAGATAAAGTGTTCCAGACTCTGCTTTCTACAGCGGGAGCAGGTTTAATGTAATTGATTACATCTCGCTGTAAAGAAAACAAGCATAAATAATTATCAGTAGCGAGAATCGAGCCAGCCAGCCGCCCCCAATTTTTAGAAGAAAGGTTAAATAATTAGTGCAACTTTGTAGGTAAGAAATGATGTGTTTGGCTTCGGCAAATATAACAGAGGTGGCAGATTAAGCGGGAGATATGCGGCGATATCTTGCCGAATGAAATGTGAGGCTTTCACAAATATCTCCACCCACACTGTTCTGGGCTCGAAGACAATCCGCTCTGTGCCCGTCACGGTACCGATGCTTTGGAGTCATTTTCTCGAATAAAATCTCAGCCTGAGAGCCGCACACACCTCTACGCTTATCTCTGTGAAATCCTACCTCAGACAACACGACGTGTACTTTTTGAGATGCTACAGAGAAATCCTGTCGCGCTCTCAGATGTTGCGTTTGGTAGCTGTGTCGTTCGCTCTGCTGAAATGTGACTATTTACAAGGGAGCTGGAGGGGATTGGGGTGGGGTGGGGGTGGGGGGTGGGGGAGCGATTTGCCCTCGCAGCAGGTTGGGAAAAGTGGTTTCAGACAGGAAGTTGAAGGTGATGTTGACAGTGATGTCGATTTAGACAGTCTGCTCCCATAAAATGACCTAAAACCACCACTGTGTTAAAACATAGCATACGTCTTCATTTGAAAATTAATTTAGGATAAAAGATTTGTTTGACGTTGAACTAGTGCTGTTAACCAGCATTAACCAGCGCTCAATGCTCACGTTCCCAAAAGGTTTTTCTTTTATTGAGGAAAGTTAATGTGGATGGTCTGAAACTTCATCTTAGCCTCTGATAAAAAAGTTTCACATCTTAAAGGCCCGTTTAAACCTGAAGTCCAGCTTTAGTTAAAAGTGGTTGCAGTTACCAAACATTGAACCCCAAAATCTTTCCAAGTTGTTTTACTCCATCAAACTATCAACTTTTTAATGTGACAAATACAGTTTTTGACTTTTTTCACTTAACCCAACTGCAGTTAATTAAGTTAAGTTAATTTAAAATGTAAAAGGTGAAAACGGAGGTTTTTGAGTGATTTTCAGGCCTGCCATCCACTCCACCGTGTCTAAAAAGTCAAGAAATAAATGATGAAGCTCCACACTTGCGCAGCAAAAGGACACACTCTCTTTCGGGACAATATACTGCACCCTCGGGGGCTCAGTCTCAGACAAGAGAACTGAGGCGATTAGCAGGTGATGTCGATGGACTCAGGCTGCACATGGCAGACGTGCGTGTGTGAATATGTTTGCAATTGAATATACTGTGCACTCACACACACACATTCACATACACACATTAGAGAGTCCTGAGTGCTTATATGCTGACAGATTCTAAACTTGCACTTATTCACAGATATTTTGGCGGTGTTAACACAGAAACACACACACATAAACACACACGGAGCTGGACTTGCTGAGATAAATGCTTGATGGTTCACTAACAGCACCGTTATAATGGGTGATGGCCGGCCATTTTCTCTCTCTCACACACACACACACAGATTTACAAACTCCTGTGTACTATAATATAAACTGCTACATGAAACAAGAACATTGCCACATTACAAGAACAATGCAGGCTATTAGAACAAGCAACTCAAGTCATCAGCCATCAGAAAGGTTGTAAAAAAATGTGAAGTTAAAGCCAAATCGTGTTATTGCAGGAGTAGCTCTCCTAACTTTAACATTTTCATGGCAAATTAAATGGTTTACATACTATAAAGTGAATTATTAATGTTATTAATTATTATTGCACACCCTGAACCAATCCCTTATAAAGCCTAATGATGATAGTCTCTGATATCCTCATCTGATATATAAGCAAATGCAGTTTTTTCTTGCATCCTGCATCCAAATGCAAATGGCTTGTTGACATCCATCTTGCAACTGATTGTGTGCTGATTAAGTCGATCACAAATGGGGATGGCAGCGTGGCACGTGATATTCACTTTCACTTTGACTAAAACGCTCACACTGACAAACATGCTGACGATATTTGCAGATGGAGGATCAGTCGAGCTTTTCCTCATTAGCCATCCTTAGCTAGCCATTCTCCACTCGTCGTGTGCGTGCATTAACGTACACGCGTTTGCATCTTGTCTGTTGAACTGGCTCAGAAATCAGGTGCTAATAAGCCACGCTGACAGAGTCCACGTGTAACATATCTGTACAGGGCCTTATGTTCATGTTTGCGTACATAAGTGACTGTATATTCATACATACCAGCCTGTGGGTGGGTGTAGAAAACAGATTATAGGCCTGTGTACAGATATTTTTTTTCAACTCAGCCTTTCGGGCAATAAAAACTATCCCTGCATGACACACTGTTCATGTATCGGTATGATAAACTATGGCCTTCATATCATTGTTAAAATATACACAATAAGGTACACAACACATCCACACTTAAGTGTTTGTTGTGTGTACCTGCCTGCATGTCTTTGTATTCATATAAGCCTGTGATAAACTACAGCAGAAAACTATTCATACAAAGACAAGTCATCATATCAGAGTCAAAAAGTGTGTGTGTGTGTCTGATGGGTGTGTGTTTATGGGTGAATCAGACAGTTTGCATTGCGTTTTTGTTTTTTTTCCCTTTATGCATGTGTTTGCATGTGGTGTAAACTCATGTCAAACAACATTTTCTAAAAACGTGTAATGGCCTTGTTTCCCATTGAGTCACATCTGATGATCAGCCATGTTAGACTGCTTTAAGTGACACGCAAGGTGGGTGATAGCTGCACATTGTGGAATATAAGGGTACATTATATCTTAGCAATATACAAGAATATGTAGAAATGTTATTGTACTGAGACTAATTGAGCTGTTAATACAGATGCATCTGACTTTTGAGTCCAATTTTGAGGCACAATACTAAACATCAGTGGGCTCCAAGTGACCTTTATTTAAAGTAAACACATACTGTAGTGGAGCTCAGGTGTACTCTCTACATTACCTGGCTTTCACGGCTGACTGCCTTAAGTGCATTTCATCCAAATGGGGTCAATGTTTAGTCCCAACAAGGTATCAGTTAGACAGAAGGGTTGATTATATAAAAGACTGAAATTACTTTTTAGTGCACGTGTTCCCCATATATTGAATAGTGGAGGATTTCCACAAAAAAAAAACTGTAGAGCTAATGTTTGTTTAAAAAAAGTTCACTCCATATGAGCAGAAGTAATTTCTACTTATCTGCTTCATTAATTTCAAACACTGTGGAGCAGTGTAGAGTTTAATAATAAACCAGGAGAGGAATTCATAAAGAAATGACATCTGCATCTTCTCCAGGCCTCACACGTACAGTACTGCAGATTTATTTCACTATTTGTTAAGATGATATTGTCTAAAATGTCAGTGCTGTGTATCCGAGTCTGAATTCAATTTGTTAGTGAACACATCCGCTGAAAAAATATCATAAAGGACCTTTTTTTAGCTTCTCAGCCTAGTCTTTGTGCCGAGTGCTTGAGAAAATGAGAGTCTACTCCTGTAAGTGCCTACAGTACAAAGATGTTACTGGACTCTAATTTCTTTTTTGTCAGCTTCCTGTAACAGACAGAAACCCATTTTCTGATCTGCATCAGTTTGTTGTTTGTTGCTGTCGCAGAGTTGCTACACTGTGAAATCCACTCCTCGTAAAAGTCCTAAAAAATATCCACAACCCTCGCTGACGAACAATCAATCAGTCAATCAGTTTTCACTTATAACACACACATAGAAACACAATATCATCATTATCTTGTGATGAACACATCTTCATCTCTCTGTCTCTCTCTCACACACACACACGCAATGCACAACCTGCTGGAGTGTTTTTTCTATGCCGTATTAATATTTATGACCAGTTTTAACGGCTGTGACTTTTACAGCGTTAAAGCGCTCTGCACTTTATTAATATCATAAGGACAATGTCAGCAGACCCCTTAAAGAGCGTTATGGGTATGACAGACTGTGTGTATTCATGTGTGTGTGTGTAGGTATGAGTATTTTTTTTTTTTTTAAGTTGGGTGTGAATGTTGGTTTCCTCGTGTGTGTGCACAGGTGTGTTAAGTGGTGAGTAGATGACAGGTGTGTATTTAAGAAGGCTATTGAAACCAAGCAGCGGTGTGTGTGTGTGTTAGGAATACACTCTTGTCAGCCTTCTCTCTCATTCTCCTGTCGCTTCTTTTGTCCGGTGCAGTGTGTGTATGTGTACATGATGTGTGCGTGTGTGTGTGTGTGTGGTTGTGTGCTTTAGATATTATGAGATCCCAGTCAGTGGCCTCTCACCAGATGGGGGGTGGGGTGTAAGCCAGGGGGAGAAGTTGCCAACAAACCATTACGAAGGTACCTCAGGGAGTCCACTACTACACACAGATACACAAACACACACACAAATACACAAAAACACACACAGATATGGATGAATGAGATGTGGGTCAAGTGGGATGCAGAGATACAGATCTGTGGCTGAGCTCAACCAAAGGACAGAAAGGAAGTTGGATTAAACTTATATTTCATTACATTTTATTTTTTCTCTCTCACTGCAGTTTATTTAATTCCAGAGGATACTTAAACTACTACTACTGCTACTAATAATAATAAATAATAATCTGTGCTGTATTTTCTGTGAATGAGCCCTTTAAACTCTCTCAGCCTTGTAATCCACACAACAACAACACACACTCTTCATCTCAATTAAAGAATCATCTCCATTTGTCCCTCTACCGATCTTCCATCTTCTATCTTTTGCTCTTCTTTATCATTGTTATCCCATTTCTGTCTATATCGACCAGCCTAAAGGTGATGGAGGCATCAGATGTGCGTCTTTTTTTTTTCCCCACAGATTTAACTTAAGCATTCATTTATTAAACTTGCAGGTTAAACTAATATAAACATAGAAAAGTTCAGCGTCCCTGGCTCGTTGCTCGTTCGCGAGGTGACGAGAACACAGACTGTGAAATATGTGAAGGTGGCTCGATGTTTCGGTGCTCCATGCTAACAAACGAGCAAATGTTGCGTGTTAAAGTTTTAGCGCTGAGGGCGAATGATGGATGGACACCTCATGATGTCTGTGTTTTCATCTCCTAAAAGTTAACAAACAGGCCAATCTCCTGTAGGGAAAAAAAAAAAGTATAATTTTGTGGGTGAGTGAAATGATCATTTCACAAGCCATAGAGCTCCTTATTACTTCTAATTCATTTGATTGACTACTGTTGACGCCACAGCTGACTTAGATTCAGCGAGGTATTGCCAGAGACGAAAATGTAAAATGTCCGCAGAAGCTCATCCGAGCCTCTAACTCGCCTGTCTTCTCGTAAAGATAAAAGTAAACTAATAACAGACGAGCATATTGACCTGACAGGCAGCAGACAGACACACAGATCAGACAGCAGTTAGATAAACAGGTTGTACATGTGCATATGAAGAAGGAAAAAAAAATGAACACTTTATCGGTTTAAAATGTCAACAAGTCAAAACTATTTTTTCTCATTCAGACCATGAACTAATCCAATGTGTTTGTCCTTCTTCTGGGTTTTGCTCTGTTGTCATCATCGGCCTCACCTCACCATGCTTCAGAAGACATGCTTATTCCTACTCTTATTACCTGTAAGTAGAGATGTCACATCAGGAATAACTCCTTTCTCAGCCCATTCTTTCTTCCTCATGACAAGCTTTTGATTTCTGTAAAAAAACATTTGTCCTGTTTTCTTGCTACTTGTTTGACTTGACTAACCCCACAATGAATCTGAAGACGTGCATTGTTTCTCGAAATATTCCTCAGCTTCCTCAGCTCAGGTCTCAGCTTTGACTTGATGCAAACACAGAAACGTGCAGTACCACATCACTTTCAGCATCTTGCAAAATCCTATTAATGCATTACATAAGCTGATGTGTATGTCATGGCCAACGTTTGGCTAATAAACCTTAGTAAATAAGTAAGTAAGTATGTAAGACTACTCACAGCCCAGGTAACCCCATATTTAAGTTCATACAGCCACCATCAATCATAAAACGTCAGACAAAACCTCAACTTTACTCCGTCAAGACAAAACAATTTCAAGCTCAGTCACCTAAATAACTGCGCCTCACTTCCTTTTGGATAGTTATTTGGAAAGCTTTCAACTTCCATCTTCGATACAAACTAAATGTGAGCCATATTAAATCATTAATTAAATCATCATCAATTAAATCACGGCCCACATCCAGTGACGAGTCATCACATCAGAATTAAATCAGATATTATGTGAGAAAATTAAAATCAATGTGTTTATAATGTCATAAACACAGTTCTTTAAGTTGTACACCTCAGTATATACTGTATATATACTAGATCTTGTGAATAAACTTTTAACAGCTTTTTAATGGCAGTTTGGCAACCGCACAGAGTAACTAGTTAGCTTTGTAGTAAAAAAACATCTATTGAAAAGTCACAATATCACTGCTCGCTACTCAGGACAGTGTCCCTTAACTCTTTAACATCCTCACCAAGAAAAAAGCAATGAAAATGAAAATTGCCGCAAACAGAGGCCTCATGTTAGGAGTGATTTTGTTCTTGCTAACTTTCCTGTGAGAAGACTAACTTGCTCTGCATGCTATTTCAAAACACAGCGACATCGAGTGGACTTTTTTAGTGTAATGTACCTCAGCCAAGTTGCAGAGATGGCTGAAACAGGTGTAATTAAGTAAAACATGTTTTTCAGTAAGATATAGTGAGTCAAAATTTACCAAATGGTCGAGCAGAAGGTTAAAGGGTTAAACTTCCTGTGCAGGTTTTCATAACGTTTTCATAATGTGACAGTCCACCCTGTAACAAAAGACTCCTCTTCATTGGTGCACATAAAATATATTGGCTTTCTGGATGTTCTCAGAACAGGAACGTTAACTACAACATTAGTTTGATGGAGGGGAAATTTTCGGTCCGACTCCATCTGCGTTGTTTGCACGGTTCATCTTTTAATGTCTTAGACTGAAAGGTCAAAGTAATTCACTGGTATCTTCTCCACCAAGCGGCCATTTCCTGCTTATTAACTAATTCTAATGATGCATTATTATAGCTGTCTGTTCATACATGCACAAGCACATAGAGTCGTGCACTCCGGTATTCCTGTGCCAAAAAAAAAAAAACATCCACTCTGTCGCCCCGAGCTCACCTACAAATCCCTGCAAAGAATTTCTGAAAATCCCAGCTTCTCCAGCTGTCTTCAAAGCATCTGAAAATTTCCTCCAAATCTTCAGCAGAGTCCTAACCGAGCGGAACAGCCATCACATGCCAACATTTCTTCTTAAAACAGCCACCCTGAGGCTGGTTGACCCGACCAGAAATGACTCTTTTACACTCAGAAAACTGACACAATTAGAAAAACACCAGCCATCGCTGTTGTTTCACTGCTTTTACACACTCAATGCAGTGTTTGATTTGGAAGAAAAATGGATGCACACCAACAGTAACCTGTGAGAAAGGATATAGTCCAAATCATACACAGAAACACGCACACCTTAAGTACAAAATCCTTCATAACTGATAACTAATTCATACACACTGCACAGTGCAAACACAATGAAAGATGTTCAGACGGTTAACACACAGCGGTATCATGCTAGGACACATTTTGTCGTTGACCAGTATATCAGTATAATATCGGCTGATATATTAAATAGGATGCAGATTTTTCCACTGTTATCTTATTTTATTTTATTTTATATATATTTTTTTATATTTCTTTAGTAATTTTAGCCTTAAAAGTTCAGCATCATTTGGGCTCATTTGAGGTGGAGGCACAATATTGACATAATATAAAAAACAAATATGTCATAAATTAATAAGTTGAATAAAAAAAAAGACCAGAAAGATACTTTTTTTTTTTTTGTTTTTTTTATATATCTGATATAAACTTTAAGCGTATGCACATAGTTAGCATAACACACAATAGCTGCTGCACATAAACACACAGTCTGTACAGACACACACACACTCATACATTCGCGCACACACATCTATAGCCCAGGGATGTTTACTGTGAGATGAGAGCGGGATTTAAAGTCGTGCAAGTCTCCTGCAGTCCTGCAGTGTGTTTGTATTTGTACTCTCTCTCTCTCTCTCTCTCTCTCTCTCTCTCTCTCTCTCTCTCTCTCTCTCTCTCTCTCTCTAGCTATCTCTCTTTATCTCTCTTTCCAGCCTCTATCTCTCTTCACCTCTCTGTATCCCTCAATCTCTCCCTCCCTCGCCGGGTCCTGCTCTAAATCCTGTGATACGCAGATGAAAGTTTGTTTGGGCTTCGCCTGCAGCCTCCTCTGGAGCTACCGCTGTCATCCTGAAGTGACTGACTGCCTGTCTGACTGCAGCGCCAGCTGGGGATGGCTCGGGGATATTTGAGCTATCTAGCTATGTAGCTGCCAACCGACTGGCGGAGACCGTTGTAGCCATAATGCGGGACTTCTGTCAATCCCTCGACAAGTGAAACAAATGCTGTTCCACTTGTTTGATTGAGCCTTGAGGTTGCAATTCCCTCTGCATGCATCACTTTCAAGGAAAAGCGCAACACTGGTAACCTATAAGTGGTTGTTGCATGGTCGACTGTTTCAGATGTACGTATCTGAAGCTGCACACAAAACCATTTAAATAACTAATAGCACACATGTTTTCTGCGTCACAAAAGTCCTTGATTGAGCTCCTGAAAAATACTGAATGATAACCACTGAATCATTAGTTTGATATATTATAATATTAAGAAGTATATATACATTTTTAATTTTCCATTACCTTTTTTAAATAACAATAAGCTTCTTAATATAAGGCAAACTCTCACCATATAACAGTGGACAGAGGCTCTTTAGAAATCTTTAATTATAGACTAGTCGAATGCTTTCAGAAAGTAACGACATTACATTTATAGCTAACAAAACAAAGCCAAAACTTTTAATCACTATAAGGTTAGTGTTAGGGTTATACACACCGTATCTATAAATCCATTTAGAAAGCCTTTTTCCCCCCCAGGTAGCTCCTTAATGCTCTAACATTTCTTGAAAACCACAGTTCATGGCGTGCCACAGTAACACATGCAACGATTATGCTATAAGACTATGAAAAGAGACAAAGACACGAATGTACAAAGAGTTAACTAAAATGGAAAACATGAACAAAAACTGCATCCTCTACATTTTAGAAACACTGAGTGATGAACTTCAGTAATGAATATCACTAAATGAGTATCTAGCATTTGGGAAATGAACCTTTCAAGTGCCCATGACACCCGATGTATCAAATGAGCAATAATTAAAAAGCTTTTTTTTTTTTCCGCTCAATAGTTCACCAGAAGTGTTGCTGCATCTTCCATTTGTCTCATCTTGCGTCTCTCACTAATAATATCTCCCCCCATCTCCCTTACTGCCTTAAAAAAAAACAACGTACACACCACGCATCACTCATTATCGACCCATCAAACGGCCTGCAATTAATGTCGCCGGGAGCACAAAGTAGTCCATGATTCTCACGACGGTCGACACCCGGCGGGGTAACGTCAGTGCTTAATGAACTGCTGCCGTGACATTCATTAAAGAGGGATTATGTCGCGCTCATTGCCACTTACAATATGCAAGGAATTTGTCATTTCAACGAGTCCATTAGGAGGATAAATGTGTGATAGGTAGAGGAGTAGAGAGGGAGTGAGGTGGGCGCTTCTCTGCCTGTTGCTTTTACTTTTACCTTCTACCTGCTTTTCTTTCCTTTCATCACATCCTTCTTCCTTCATTTCCTTCCCCGTTTCCATCCTTATTTTCCCTCCATTGTCCCTCCTCGCCCCTTTTCTTTCTTCCTCTCTTCATTCTCTCTCCATCTCCTCACCTCGCACATCTGGCTCTCCTCTCTCTGCTCGGCTCCTCCTCGCCTCTGGCCTTACATTTTCTGCCGTGCCACCCGATAGCCGGGGAACAGGCCGCTCTTAAGCTCCAATCACACAGAAGGTTTTGAGGCTCCGTCGCTTATAAATTGGTGTGGAGTAGAGGACGGTTGAATCTGGGGCTGATGGAAGGAAATGATTATGGGAGAAACTTTGCCTGGCCATTCGTCCTGCTTCCCTTTCTTGCACTTCTCCGTCTCTCTAACACCTTCGTCTCGCTCCTTCCTCTCGTTCCCCAGTTGTGTTTTTTTTTCTTTCCCTCGTTTCCTCGTCAATTCTTGAGAGGTTTCATTTGTTTTCCTCCTTTTCTCTTGTTCTCTTTTGTTCTCTCTTTTTTCACCCTCCGCTCTGTCTCTGGCTTTATAATCTCTCCGTGTCCCTCTGTCTCTTTCGCTGAATTGCTGAATTGTACTCGGGGCAAGTACAGCTCATCACCCACACACACACTTACACACACACAAATATACAATGATACTGCTTTAATTTCACATCTCTGCATATTCACCTCTGTCTCATATTATTTCATTGTGCATCGTGTTAGCCTGTGGAATGACATGGGATGAAAAGAGATGTTGCCTCCACACCCGACCTCTCGTTTATTGCTTTCTGACCCGTAGAGGACACATAAACACACACAAGCGCAGTCACAAACAGAGATCATACATCACACTAACTCACGCATGAATGCAAAGATGACCGACCAGCCCCGTCTCTATAGGACTTCTGTTATTATCGGATGATTCTGCAGCCAAAGCTTAATAGAAGTTTTAACAGCACTGTTCCTTTTCATGCAAATAAATACTAAAGATCTGCAGATTGAAGAGGATTCATAGTGAATGCAGTGCACGCAGTTCATGTTGTGTTTGATGCAGGAGACGAACGTTCAAGTCCTGCCTGAGATCAACCGAGGCTATTATTTGTTTTTACATCCGACCTTACTTTGCTCTTTACTTGAATAAAAATGTCAGGGATTTCAATATTTATTACTGAAAGCGTCCTCTGAGGTGTCAGCTCTGCCATATGTTCCTGTTTACTGTAAACTGAGAGGTCAGTGTCCTCTGACAGCAGTAAAAAAATGTGGTTGAACAGATCAGATAAGCTGCTTTTTGGTATGAATTTGTAAACTATTACAATGCAAAATCAACTGAAGATTTGTGTGGGAAGTCATTTTGTACTGCAGAGATAAGAACTATTTCATGAGTCATGCGACCAGAAACAAAATACAACAGTGCTTATTTTCTTTTAAGCTTATATTTAACCATCTGTCTTTCTGCAATTTCATCTGTTCTTGAATGCAGCTTTACCCAGCATGCCGTTCTTTTGGTTTATATCAGGGTCCCCTCTCAGTACTTTTGTACTTTTGGTGGTCGTGACACAAATATGTCCCATAGATCTCAAGAGCTTGCACTCAACACTGCACTTCCTGAGAAATACACCGGGCGAATGTGAGGTTGATCAGATTTGACAGACGGAGACTCCTTCCATTTATAGTTTGATAGCCATTTTCTTTTTTATTCCACCACCGACTGCCATAACCGGAGCCTCAGGTGGTTCTTGAGAGCTTTTTTTAGACTCGCTGAGAGAAACTAGAGAAGTCATTGTAGGGAAGATATGATTAATGTAGAGGAAAGTAGTATTTTTACCCTCTTAATTTGCATTTTTGGACTGACTGTGCAGGACGCAGCAGTTTTTTTTTTGTTTTGTTTTTTTTTTTTCCAAAGACACACAAACCGGCGTTAATAGGCGGTTTCGTGATAGGTCTGAGAGAAACACGCCCACTCACTGGCCGGTGTGCACAAACAGCCAAATTCGACAGACACGTGCACAGGCTCTTACAGGGAACAGTGAACGTCCACGCGGTACTTACTCGGCCTTCAAGGAGATCGAGAAAACAAGCGCACACACACATACGCACGCCTGCAGTATAGCCAACGCTCGTGCACACGCTGCCCACTGCGTGCCAATCGTGACTGGATGTCAAACACATTAAGTAAGTTGCAGAACGTGTTGGTGGATTCTGGAGGAGGCTTTTTCTGTTGACTTGTGAGTGTGAGTTGATTTTTATGACTCAGCTGGAGATGCATTTCCGACCGATGCGTTACTGAGACAAATGCCAGCGACAGTATCTGTTGTTCATTTGAAAAGCACAGCAGGAGCCGACGTGAACAAACTGTGCTCGCAAACACTTGAGGAACTTTAAGGAATGGTTAATGGGTCGCTCTGTTCTGACAGCTCGTGGGCAGCGCAGGATTCTCAGATAGCTATATAATGTTTTGTTTCTACACACTTTTGAAAAGGTAAATCAGGTTCTCACAAGCAAATAAAGAGTGAGTACTAAAAAAACAGCGAAATCAAATAGTGAAACCTTTCTTGAACCCCAACCATGAATACACGTAAAACATCCTTTTTAAATCTTTATCGTCACGTATTATTTATCACTGATGTAGAGTTGAGATGATGTAAACTGCAAGAGCCTCCCACAGTGCTCAAGTAAATCATTTCAAGTGCTTTAAAGTCTGATTGGAAATAAACAGTCTCATGGAATTATGATGATCTGCATAGGTATCGACATTTGGGCCTGCTTGACAGCGTTTTCTCTCAGTTACCATTATGATGTCAGATCGTGGTGGGCAGAGGGAAATCTTTAACCAGATGTGCCCCTGATGTGCCACACATCTGGCAGTCCCTCACATAAAATTCATTTTTACATGTTGTGATTGCTTTTTCTCACCACATGGAGAGCTTTTAATGTATTTTTCATTAACTCTCAATTGCAACTAAAGAAAACATAAATGGTCCACCAATTTGACTTGCACTGCTTATAGGTAGAAGAAGCTTTTTTCTTCTGATCCAGAGTGGTCAAGTCATGACAAAAGCCCAGGAAATGTGACCCTGAAATAAAGTCTGTGGAAATGCCTTTGCATCCATTGTGCTGACTTACTATATGTTAGACCTTTAGCATTAAAAACTAGATGTTTTCTATGAAATCACACACACATATCAAGCAATGACTACAGAAAATGAGACAAATCAGTTAGACATCAGTGAAGTACAGTATATAACTGTTATAATTGAAGAATTAATTGAGAATGAAGAAACCATTTAGAGCTGTTTTCCTCTCCTTGAACTTCACTTCACCTCGAGATCAAGCCAAAGCTGTTATAACGTCCTTCAAGGTTATATCATACTTTGCAGTCCGCTGGTTTACAAGTGGATCGAGATATACTTCTGTAATCCGTATTGGGAAAATACAGGTCACACGTAGAAGGAAAAGGGGTTGATAAAAAGAATTGCTATTGTTCCCTTGATCTGTGAGGTCTCAGTCAATATTTGTGAACAAGACAAACTTGCTCTCAAACCAAGAGGTCATGGAGCTGTTGCTTCATGTTGTAAGTTATTTAAAAGGCTCTCTGCTGACTGACTGACAAGAAAAAAAATGTATTGATATATTTATTTTTCCTTTCATAGGCACAACTTTGGTCAGCAAAGCTAATTTCTCATTATCTTTTACCATCAAAGTGCCTTTTAATTGACACTTTTAATGTCTGTGGAATATAATGGAGGAATTTTAAACTGAAACGTACTAACCAGATGTTGCTTACCCTGAGCTGGGTACACCAAAAAATCAACTTTGCACGATACTGACGCTGTGTGCATGCAAATTTTGGGAGTATTAGATTATCTCCTTGGATAATTATTAAATGACATTTAAATTTTATTAAGCATTCGTCATTGACCACTGTTGTATGACACAGTTGTTGACCTCTCAACCATTCCATAATGAATCTCATGAACATAATTAGCAACTGTCAAAGGAGAAGCTAAGTGGTAAATGTATTGTATTGCATCAGTCATGTAGTTACATGGGTAAACTTTAGATTTTAATTTTGAGTGGTTCAGAGGTCACTTAGAGGGGCGATGTGTCTGCCCAGTTTAATTTAATTTTACAAAATACAATGAGAATTGTGAAACACTGTTAAATATTCTTCATCAGATGGAGGATATTGTGTAGATCTGCAATGAATGATCACTGTACTGGGAAAAAATAAAAAAAGTTTCAGAAATAATGCACGTTGGGCTGAATCTGGTCCTCTAGCTTCCGGCAGCTTTAATTCAATGGTGCATTCATGCAGTCCTACTCAACCTGTCCCAGTTTTCAGTCTTTATCAGCAGAGTCCTCCCTTCTGATTGCTTACAAATGATAAATATCAGCTGTAAATTTCATTAATCTGAGACAATGTGTGATAAATTACATATCCAGGCTGCTTACAATAACAACCAGCACACAGAAGACATCACCAGCCAAACAAAACAGCAGCATAAAATCAGCGACATTCAAGTGTATCCGAGTGTGCAAAACTTTACCAAACACAAAAGATGTAGGCTCTATGCAGCCAAAGGATAAACTATAAAAGACATCAGCCGACAAAACACCATGTGGACGAGCCCCCAAATATGTTACAACCAAAAGCTCTACTGGCGACAGAGACCTCCACAGTGGGCCATCCCATTTGGCTTTCAGTTCATTGAAGTTGCACCATGACCTTTAGACATCAGTCTTCCCGTACGCGGCATCACGCTCTCATTAAATTGAGCACGCTAATTATCACTCCCACTATGCTCGGGTTCACAGAACATCTCTGACTTCTGGAGGTAGTTTTTTAGGAGATACATGCGAAACTAGATGGTAAGAATCTGCTCACTTCTGCAAACTCTGCTGAGTCGATGTCCGATCGTATATGTTTGCTGTCATTTCTGCCATCTGGTGTCTCAGTGGACCTAAAGCTGAGGGTTCAGGTATAATTTAAAAATAGCTGGTGCAAAATGGCCAACAGATTGGAGTTGTGACATATGAACGATGAAGGGGAAAAAAAAAATCATAAGGATACAACCACACCCAAGGGAAACCTCATCTACATTTACCACTACATTTAAAGCGACTGTACCCCCACGATATCGGAGTACCGAACGTCAGCCTCTCCTGAAACCTTTTTTCTTAATTTCTAACTCTGAGCTCTTCCAAGAGTCAGTTACGGGGGCTTCCTGTTAGTCACTTAATATGTGAGTCATATTTGCAAATGAGGCATCTCTAACTGGACATCGACTAACACTGATGCTCGTTTAATGATGACAAATTATTAAGACATTTTTGTGTTTTTTAAGCACTGTGGTTGATGTGGTGCTAGTAGAATTTTTTTAAAAATATAATATCTGAATGTCTTTCCACTGTATGGGATATTGTGTGGATATCTCTGTCAAAAGAGGTGTTTGGAATTTGAAAAACCAATATGATTTTTGAAGCTTTCTCTCACGTTGATTTGGAAGTCCCAAGGCAAGAGATCAAAAAGGTGGTTCTTTCAAATCACTAACGTTGTAAATTTGTGATACCCAGAACAGAAATGCTTAAAAAAAGATGAGAATTACAAAAATGGTGCTATAATTCAGTGCTGGGAGGAGTAATATCCGGTGTCCATACACAGATCTGCACAAGGAAAGTCATGTCACTCGTCAGCTGTCTCTGACCAATGATATTCCCCCATAGTGGGTCTTTATTTATTTATTTGTAATTATAGCAAAAATGCTTTTTGAGCTTTCAGATACTGCAATGCATTATATGTACTTCTCTTTTAACCACTAATCACCCCCCTGATAGCGTCGTTTGGTTTTGTGACGTGTGTTTCATTTTTTTTGTGGTGTGTGTTTGGGCGATGCATGTGGGTTTACACAATTTTATGTGTGTCTGCATGTGTAACTATACCTCTTTGTGTGTGTGTCTTTACACGAACGCTTGTTTTTGTGTGCGCACGTGTTCCCACCACCATAGGAAGTTGGCGAAGAAGCAGAAGGAGACTGCCAGCAGCTCCACCCAGCAGAGGGAGATGGGTCCGGTCACCACGGCCGACAAGAGCACCACTAAAGTCAGCACCCTGCACAAAGACGACCCCTTCTCCACCTCCAACCAGGACCTCAACGGATTCAGTAAGTGCAAATCCTCTGTGATTCTGGCCTCAATCTGCCCTCTTAATCTACTAACTACCACTGGCACCATCATGGAGAACCAATGGGGAATAAATCTGATCTTATTCTCTAAATTCTCTATATAACCAAGCTAAAAACTACAAGAATTTGTTTTCTACTGTATAATATATTCAGCTATAAAATAACTTTGGTTTCATATAATGCTTCTTTTGTCCTTGTCTTTCCTTGGAAATACAAATATACTGTTTCTCGGCGCCATTAATCATTTTGTCAGATTCATTTATTCAGACAGTGGACATCTCGTTTGATAATAAAACTCTCCATATGTTCCTCTTTCACCAGTATCAGCAGTGTGTTGTGCTGCTTCACTTGCCTCCCTCACACTTAGTGCTGCTGTAATCATTTTCAGCCCTGTTCTCTATACTTGTTCTGCTCTGTGATGCCTCGTACACGTGCAAGTACATGTATGCATGTTACATTGTGAGTGTTTCACACATGCATCCGCGCACGTCCACAACCGCGCGGTCCTCAGCCGGCCCTTGTTTGCATCGCTGTGTGGCTGCATATTCCCATCCATTTGTAAAAAAAAAACGTGTGTGTGTGCGTGCATGTGTGTCCAGGGTAATTAGACAGGGCCTCTCAGAAGGGCATTTTTCTCTTGAAAATGTCAGGCTGGCCTTTTGGGAGTGCTTGGCTGCTGAAAGCCAGGGGTGCCGGAGAGGCAAGCTAATGCCGGCCGTAATTGCCTGCACTCTTCCTCTAACTGTCCATGCTGCAACTTTGACGTACAATAATGTTTTTGCATTGAAGCCACTCGGAGACACCACTTTTATCTGGACCTTGGACGCACATAACGTCGTGATATTTAAAACTTTGACATTTCCTTTTGATTTCAGATAGATAGGAAACATACAAACATAGGAAATGAGTAGATTCTTGATGCGGTGATGGTTGGTTTATACATGATGGATAAATATATATATTTTTTTGTTGTTGTTGCTTCCAAGCAGACTTAATTAGACCTTGCTTGGGGCCAAATATAAAGTTTTGGCATGAATGTTTGCCTGGATTTAGGGCATATGTGAAAAGAAATTTCAAAAGATGCCCGACTTCCCTCCTTTTTTTGTCAGCTATGGGTAATTAAATATGTTTTGGGCCAAATGCCATATAATCCAATGGGAGACTGCTGTTTTTTTGTCCATAAAGACAATATGGACAGACTATGATAACAAATATAATTATACATATAATTCTCTCTTTTTTTCTCTGTTTCTTGTCTGAGATTCATGGCAATTAGCTGTCAGGTAACTGTCTCTCTTTCACAGTTGGTACTGTGTTATCACATGAACATTTGAAATAAAAAAAGAAATAAAGTACACACACAGACACACACACACACATACAGTCACAGATCCGGGCTCAGTCCTAATGAGACAGAGAAAAACGCTGACACAAGGTAGGGGACCCAATAATATTTCCGCAGATGGACCCTCGCAGAGCAAATAACCTTTTTGTGTTATTGCATTCTCACCCAGTCACCAGTTATCTTCACAGGACATTGCTGTCAAAGCAGATTTCTTTTGGTATGCAGGTACACTCCTCACTGTATTAAAGTTGAGCTCCTTTTTGCGGCGCATTAGCATACAGCGCCGGTACGCATGAGACGAGAGGGATTTTATCACAGAAGAGGAGAAAATATGTTGTGTTTGGAGGGTTTTTTTTTAGGAGAGGGGAGGGATGAGAGGAGAGAGGGAAGAAAGAGAGGACAACAGAGAAAGGAAAAGATAAAATTTAAATTATCTGCTGTTGGGAAATTGGGTTATTGTACTCGAAAACAGTGGAGGAAACAGAATGTGAATAAGAATTAGGGAAGAGGGCTGCTACATGGATCATTTTCACATCAGGAAATTATCATCACATTCATTTTTTGGTAAAATGACAAACACTGGATGAGTGAGTGATTTAAAGTTGTATTTGAAGGGAAATAAAGGTTGTTTCATGGAAAGAAACAGGAAAGATGGCCGTGTTCTTCCAGAATAAAAGTTGAAGTTTTGGTGTTACTGGTGAGAAAATGTATTTCATTCTGTAAAGCTAAAGTTAAAAACTTTTAATCTTTGGGTAACAGAAAGGAGCACTTTTAACAGGAAATGTAAGACCCCATTTACACTTTTCTTGTCTTGTCTTTTCGAGTGACTCATATCTTCATGAGGTTTATTCCTTTTAAACAAAAAACACCAGAAGAAGAATAAACCTCATGCTACAAACCGTTATCTGTCATAGTACCAGAAACACATGGATGACTCACACTGGTGGACTATTATTTGTGTCATCTCAGCCGCTATTATCACGAGGAGAAGATGATGTAAGTGGCTTCTTCCACACACCACTTAGTGACGTGGCTGCACTTTGGAAAGAAGCATGAAGCTCACAGAGGCTAATGCATCTACATGTTTTTAACAGCTAGCTAGAATGGGTCTCAAAGCACCTCCAATCATGATCATTTGTTTGTAATCTGTATTACTTATGGTTGCATTTACACTTTTTTTTTTATAATGTATAGCAATCTGGTCTGCCAAACGACACCCAGATGACAATATGAAGCATGCTCTGACTCTAACAAATATACTGAATATCTGATATACAGTGAGAACTATCTATAAAAGCATGAATGCATCATGGAAAGGAGAGCGCAGAAATGTAGAGGAAAGTGGAGGATGAAGTGAAATCAGAGGAAAGGGGATGAAGAAATAGAAAGGAAAAGAGAAGCGGGTGGAGGCATATCATCTCCTCAGTGAAGAGACATTTCTACCAATGTCCACCTGCATCTCTGAAACACAAAACAAAACTGACAGACGTGCAAAAACTCCTCAACGTGCAGACATGCGTGACTTCTAATTGGCTGCTGAAAGCCTAAAGATAAACATTAAAATTATTTTTAGGTGAACACACACACCCACGAACACACCCACCGCCTGCAGGTCCCGTAGATAAATATGTGGAGGCTCGCTCTGATATCTACTGTGGATTATTGAACAGACTTAGCTAGCATATAATATTTCACAGTCAGTCTCTCAGTAACCCCACTCTCCTAGGTTTTATCTTATTCTGTGTGTGTGTGTGTGTGTGTCCATGCACTTGTGTCTGTCCCACATATTATTTATAAATAGCCATGTTTTATCTTACTGTGTGTGTGTGTTTGTGAGTTGTGAGTGTGTGTACCTGTGTCTATCCTTTGTATCATTTATAAATAGCCCCTAAGAGTCCCTGTGTGTGTGTGTGTGTGAGAGAGAGAGAGAGAGAGAGAGTGTCTGCATGGACATGGTCGCCTTGTTAAAGTGTTAAAGGAAGCAAAACCCGATGGCGGATCGCATTAATAAGCCGCAATCTTCTCCTCTCCACTCTCCTTCCTGTTTTGCTCTGTCGACCTTTACGATGACCCACAGTTGCGCTTTTTTGATAAACGGCTCTGACTTCACCCCCCTTCTCCACCTTTTTTATCTCGGCGTCCCTCCCCCCACTGGTTCATTCCGGTTAGTTTGAACCATCATTCTTCATACAAATCCACACAATCAGTGGTGTGTATCGACCGTTGTTTAGAAAGTGTGTGTCGCGTTTGATTGCATTGTTCACTGAGACAGAAAAAAAACTTAAAATATTGGTAGCATTGATGGTGCCATTAGTGTTATTGGATTGTTCCTTGCGGATTCTTCCTTGAATATGGAGTATTGATTTCCTCTTTGTGTATCTTTTCATTGTTAATTGTGGCCCGTGATGATTGATTGTTGTTTTTTTTTTCAAATGAGTTCACTGACCTTCCCACCTTCTCTCCTCTCTCTCTCTGCCCCATCTCGTCCTGATCTGTACTTTTACTTTGTCTCTCCTGTCCTGATTTCCTTCATTTTTATCACCCCCTTTTTCCTCATCTTTATTTGTCCTCTTCTTCACCTCTCTCCCTCCTTTTTTCTCCTCCACAGCCTCCCCATCTCCCTGCTCCTTCTCTGTGCAGGGAAGCAAGACACTCCAGAGCAAATCCCTGCTGAATTCCTACTACTCAGGTTTGTACACACACACACACACACACACACATATATACAGTGTACACACATCATCTTTGGAGATGCTTGAGGCGATTATCCAGAGGCTTGCCTGCACCTGTAAATGCAACTGGACAAACTTCCCCCCCCTGAAAGTGACACGATAGACACGAGTTTCCTGTTTAGGTTGATCAGATGATTTTTACATTTATAACTGCTTTACCAGAACGTGCATGTTAGCATTTGTAGAAACGTTAATGGTCTGTAAATCCCCTTCTGCTTTACTTGATGGAAAAGAAGTCCATGATAGTCAGTATTAACACTTTAACTACCAAGGTGGTCATTTTGACTGTTTTTAAATTTTGCAATGTAATAACTTTGTTGAAATGAAACCCATGTGACTATAGGACCCTGACTTCTCCTAAACGTGTGTATATTTTATTCTAACATAGTTAATTACAAAACACAAAAGAGTTCTGAGGATTTCTACCTTTAATGGCCATAACAGTCATATTGACCCATACCTTATATTATGACCTTATATGGCATTATAGATAGTGTAGAATTACAGTGTTTGATACTTTTCTCTCTCTTTCACTGTTGCCTCAGCAATTAGCAATTTTTTTCTAGTTGATTTGAAGACAATAAAGAGTAGAGTAGTAGAGTAGACACTGGCTGATACTGGACCCTGGCTGAGCGTTTGTTTTCCATTTCTCATGTTGAAAATGTTTGCAGTGTCCAAAGAGCCAGTTCCAGCCACAACTTCTATAGGTGAGTAAAACCTCCTTCATTTCCCTAACAGATCATCTGTATATTATATGTGTTTTGTTAATGTCTTTCTCGGGTTTTCACGTGTGATAGCAGCTGTGAAAATGATGCTTACAGTCCAACACAGCCTTTATCTGAGCGTTAACGGTTTCATGTGCAAGCAACGTCAGAGGCACACTTGAAGGACAGTTTACTTTAAGTGTCAATCAAAAATGCATGCACACACACACACATACACATGGTTTTACACATGGGCAAGATGAAATGTCAAAACTATTTTCCAGCGCCCCCCCCTCTGTCTTTTCCTCTTCATTTGTCCTCCCTCTCTCCCCTTCTGTTGGCCAGATTGACCACTTATTTGCCAAGGAGATTGGCTCCGGGCTCTGCCAAAGTGTGTGACATGTAGTGTGTGTGTGTGTGTCTTTGCACAACTATTTCACACAGTCTCTCTCACACAGACACACACACACACACAGAGGCATAAGTGCTGTAGTGACATTTGTCTGCCGCTCCCCCTTTTTTACAGGAGGGTTTCTGTTTTATGTGATAACACTTATCAGCTCGTCACCTTCCTGCCACACCTCCGCTCATCCATCCATCCTCCTCCCTTTCACTACTTTCGTCTTTCCTCCTGTGCTCTGCATATTTCCCAATCATGTCCACCATCACATCATCCTTACTCTCCCTACATTTTTTTGATTGTATTTATTTATTTTATTACATATACTTTTAGTTTTAAGCTGTAATGACTTTTTTCACCTTTAGTTTTTTTCTTCTTTTTCTTCTTCTTCATACTTCTGGAAAAACATCCCTCTCTAAAGAATGAAACCTTTGCAAATTAAGTGTAAATCAGATATACTCTTCTACTCTTTTATTCTCCATTCCTCTTTATTTCTGCCCCCTTTTGTAAATATTATGGTCTCTCGAGTCATAATTCCTGTCTTCCATACTGTCATAACTTTTACCCTCTCTTGCCTTCGTTTCTATCCCGCTCTTTGCTCATCTTCCTTTCTTTGCTTCCACCTCATTTCTAACTTTATTGGTCAATCCTCCTATCCTCTCACTCCCTCCCGCCCTCCCCTCTCTTCTAATTTCAGTTCCCGTTAGCGGAAAAGTGTATCTCCTCCTGAATCAGTGTTGTTAATCAGCTTAATCACTGTTCTACCTGCTGAGCCCATGTGTTAACCGCCCAGGAAACAGAGGACCACAGAGAGGGAGACATTCAGACAAAGAATCACAGTGATGGACACTCGGCGTCTTATCTACTCTAGAAAAAAACTCACCAAAGACAAGTGGACGAGAGAGAGAGAGGATTAGGGGGAAAAAAAAGACAAATATATTCATATTTTCCTCACATATTGGAGCTAGTTTACTGTAATCTGCACACACAACTGTCTGCGCAGGCTTCTGAGCCATTTGCTGATGCACATCAAGGCATGATGAAGCAGAATGCAAAACAACGCTTGAGCGATTTGTGCAGTGGCACAAATTTGCTGTCATACATCTTCACAGAATGACGTTAGCGTTTTGTCGAACCATCTGTTCTCTCCGCAATTAGATAAGGAGACAGGAGATGTAAAACGAGACTTTCATCATTAACGTGGAGAAAAATCTGGGCAGTCACAGCAAATACGTAAAATATAGAAACTAGACGTGCAAAGAAATAGAAGAGTTAATTTTTTTTCATCTGTTGTTCTATACATCTGTCTACTTATCCCTCCATCAAATGCTAATCCATCCCTTGATCCCTGCTTTATCAGTTCCCCATCCATCCATCCATCCATCCATCCATCCATCTAGTTGTACACGCTCTCTGAATCCCATCTCTTCCCTCTATCAGTGCCATATTCTCATATCTCCCATTTCAAACCTCTTGTCCTCCATCCATCCATCCATTACTCCATCCATATCCATCGTATAGCTATATCTGTAGAAAATGGAAAGTGAGGGATGGAAAATGAGAAGTGCAAGATGGAAAAAGATAAAGACTTTAAAGAGGAAATGAAACAAATAGAATATACGCCAGCTCCTTGATTCATTTTTGCACCGTGTTTGTTTGTTTGCTGGTTTAATCCAAGTTGAGATGTTTTTAATTCTACTAAAAATGCTTTTTGAATGTAAACTGATGCACATCCTTGGAGACACTCTGATTATAGTCAAACAATCCTCTTTTTAATAATTTTTGTTGAATGTGAGTACATTTCAGCTGTCTAATTAAACAGAGACCACATTTAGTTAATTTCCTCTATAAAAATGCCTATAAATGTAGAGAATAAACAAAAAGGCCTTTATTTTGCCTCTGGACAGAAAAACAAATATGAATCCCGACTGATAAATGTTCTCACAAAGCATCTATACAAATGGAAAATAATACTTCAGCAGACAGCTCTCACAGTGCAGGCTTGGTGAAAAATAGAAATGCTGTCAAAATAATTTTCATCTCATCATAGATTTATTGGTGCCTACATTTTACCACTTTAGCACTTAACACTTTGATTTCCATTGAGCCCATTGAGGCATTATAGGCCTCAGAGGGTGGCTGAATTTCATCATTTTAATAAATGGATAAAAGACTTTTTTTTTTTATTTCTTAAAATAAGAATCCAAACATCTCAACACATTCCAACACCTTTCAGCCTTTTTTTGAAAATGGATAATGGTACCAGGAGCCTGAACTGTGCCAGTGAGTATCATTTTTAATGGTTTGAAAAGACAGGGAGAGCACAGAGAGAGAGAGAGGAAAGTTATTAAGACGACAGTGAAAGAGACATACAGATTGAGGGATCAAAGACAGTGAGAAGGAGCTTGGGTAAATCCAGTATGCGATGCAGAGCGGGGTTTATCTCTCCCCCTGTGTATGTGTATGTGTGTGAGTGTGTGTGTTTTCTTTTTGAACCAGCTGTATAGCTTTTTCCATAGCTCAGGTGTTTTCTCTTGCTATAGAAATGGGATTTCATACCGACACACACTCACACACACACACACACAGACTCTCTCTCTCTCTCACAAAGTCTTGCATATATAAGCACACATTGATTGATAAACCGACACTCACGCACATTGCACAGCATATGCACGTATACAAATATATGCATAAAGAGACAAGGACACATCAGAAAGTTGCAAATATGCACAGAGGTACACGCTCGCACACATCCATATGCACATACGCCTGGCGCAGTGTTAGCATTGATGCGACATAAATCCACTGGATCAGTAGAAAGCCACTGCAGCGTAGCGTGCATTTCATGTGCAAACACGTTTTACTCTAAAAAATCAATTTGCCAGACGCTGATGTATGTTAAAAGGTTACGCAACACTGTTCTCTGTCAGCTCACAAAGCAAACGTCAGCCTTTTGTGCCCAGTCCAAGGACAGCCCCTCGCCGCCGTTAGCACAAGTCGTGTTTTTCTATGGATCAGGAGCTTTCTGTGGTTAATTAGATACACAGAGTTGTACAAATACAATGATACAAACACAGACCTATCCAAAGGGACCTGGGACCCTGAGATCTGAAACTCAAATTCTCACTTGTACGCATCTACAAAACATAAAGAAAAGGCAAACTATGCCAATGATGGATCAAAACGTAGTGGATTTGGTTCAAGAATTGACAGAATTGAGAATCTTGTTCTTTGTAATTTCACTGCTGCCACAGGAGGTGGAGAGGCGGAGATCGATCACTTATGAATTTTTTTTTAGTGCTTAAACACACTAAAACAAGAAGGAAACAAGTTTATTTCCCTCAATCACGCAGTTTGAAAAGAAGAACCACAGTGTTTGAACATCAATAAAAGATTCTCATCCCAGGTTTTAATATTACAATGAGAGAAAACCTGTGCTTGTCTGTCTTAATACATCCTATTAACGTAGTAGTATTTGCAAGGCCTCCCAGTACAGCAAACTCAGTAGTTTATGTGAAGTATTTTCCTGTTGTGTGGTCTTTTTGGCAGCCCAGGAACTTAAGAGAGAGAGATAAGGTTCCTCATATGTACTTTGCCTTCACATCTAATGTTCAGAGAAGACAAACATTCACAAATAAAGGATTCCTTTCCTTTGCTTCCTTGCTTTTCTTTTTTTGTGCTTATTAGAACCAAATTGTTCCCCTCAGGGATACTTGAAACAGGCGAGTATTTGTAGAAGCATGAATACGGAGAGAGGACGGTTCATCCACATAAAAAAAAAAAAAAAGAGAGCATCCTTGATGGTTTTTCAATGCATATTTTACCGAAGTAAAAGATTCAGTCGCTGCCAGAAGTCCTCAGTAATGTGACATTTTTAGCTCTGTGCATATGCTGAAGATGCACAGACGCACTTGAAGCACTTCAGAAAAAAAATAGCTGTGAAACTGCGTCGTGGAAGTGGTCCGGAGTCACCTCCTGCTTAGAGAGCTCATCATTTTTATCCACAGCCCTGCTCGTATTGGAAGTAGTTTTTTTTTTTCCCCAGCATTACTGGAGGGCAATTATTTCCCCCAGTCTAGTCCAGCATAGCATTAGGCTGCATGTAAGGTGATTATAGCTAATGGTAGTCATTTTGTTTGGCCATAATGTGGCAGTGCTGGGTAATTGAAGGTGAGAGCAGGGTTGAGAGATAGTCATTTTTAACCTTTATGTGCTCAAGGAAGATTGAGCCTCCGCACTCTTTTCCAGCCACATCTTTGACTGCCTGCTTACACAGCTTATATTAACATCTAGCGGTCTCTCAGTCATGCACCCCTTTTGGCAAGTCTATCTCAATCTGTGTGCCTCGAGTTGTCCACCTCATCCTCTTTTTTAATCATACAGAGCTACATAAAGACGTTACCAAGAGTAGGCCGGCCTGCGTTCACACGGTTAATTCAGTTGTTTTTTTGGACAATCTTCAGCCTCAGTTTGGTACACAGATTTTAATTTCTGAGATCGATTAGAGATTTAGTCAGGTGAGGTCAGGTGAGACGAGTGAAAACTTGTCTCATACTAGACGCCAGTTGTAATAATTGAAGCTCAGTGATGAAAAATAAAAGCACAAATCACTGTTTTATTTGACCATCCACAGTAGCAAAACAGACATTCATTCATATGAAAATATGGCGCACTATTACTTTAATCCTGCAAGTCTCTGGTAATTATCTTCACGCATGCAGTCGCCTACACTAACATACCGAGGAAGGAGGCAAACAGTGCTTCCTGCCCATCGAGGATATGAAGCTAATCCTCCTTTTCTTTGCAGAGAGAGAAATAGTGGAGGTTTCTATCTGTCCACTAGTCTCTCTCTCTCTCTCTGGTCCTAACTTGCAAGATAAGACTCCATTTTTTTTTTTTTGTTAAATTAGAAACTCTCCTGTGAAGCAGATTTAGCCGTCTGCCGCACGGCTGCTCGGCGACTTCACAGATCACCATGGCGTGGGTAACCCGCGCGCAAACACACACCTACACACACTCGCAGTTCGACTCCGACGCCTGTAACTTCCAAAGCAAAACGGGGCGGCTTCGTATGCACATACACACACTCGTTAGACGTTACACGTGCACACGCATAGGCCTGCACACACACACACACACTCTAGGCTGGACTTTGTGAGTCAGTGTTTTCTCTCCTAGCGTCTGGAAAAAAAAGAGGTGAAATGAAGTAAACCTCTGGGATACTGTCTAGACCGGTTGATCTCTGTGACCCGCAGTACAGATATATATTCCTCTGCATCTCCGTCTCTTCCTCCTTTTATCTCTTCCTCTCTTCCTTCTGTCCTTTCTCTCTCTCTCTCTCTCTCTCTCTCTCTGGCTTCCTCTGTTTAAATTCAGTTTCCAGATCATGAAAGCTGAATGTGCAAAACAAAACAAACTCACTTCTAATTTAGCGCACGGTGTCCATCAGATGACTCTTTGTTTCGCAGTCTCAATTTATTTCTCGTTTTTTGCTCTTTCTCACACATCCTTTGCCATATGCTCTCTCTCTTTTTGTTTTTTCTGTCCGTTCTCCATCTTTTTTTTTCCTTTTCCTCTTCTCGCACTTGTCCCAGCAACTCCCAGTCTTTCATCAAGTCTGGAAATGCAAAACAAAACACGTTCCTGCACCAATGATGCTGTATGTGCTTGAGTTGCAAAAAGCAATGCACAGATATTTAAAGCCTTTTCTAACTGCATGAAAATCCTATATAGATATAAAATGGACCCATAGAGTAAAGAAAATCCCTCAAGACGAATACTGCTGATGGTATTACACATTATCTTTCAATATGTGACTGTAATACCTTGTAATGGAAACCAAAATAAGTCTTTTGTGAGCAGTTGTGTGTCTGTTACTTCTTATATAAAGTTTGATATCGTCAAGTTTATGTCCATTTCTTGCACACAAAATGAGGAGAGGAGGTTTAAGCAAAGTGACAGAATGAGGATTACTTTGGACAAACGTGAGGACCCTTTTGTGTCTCTTTATGTGGTCAAAGACTTCAGTTATACAATTTTCTTTTTATTCGTCCGCAGCTCCTGAAGGGCCCAAAGCATCGTTTTATTTCCTTTTTCATCTTCCGCTCGTTTATCTACCAATTTCTGTCTGCATTTCCATAATTTCTCTCGATTCTCTCTTCCTCTGGACAACAGCTCGTCCGCATTTTTATTTCCCATCTTCTAAACCCACTGTTCCACTACGGACTGTAATGCCTTTCAAATATCAGAGCGATTTTTCACCCGTATCGAAGAGAATCCCACTGGCCGGGCTGCGTGGCAATAAAAACCAGGCCAAATTCGACCTTGTGCGTCAGAGAAAAGCAAAAAGAAGAAGAGTTTACCACTTTTCTTTGAGTGAGTGCATCCTCTTAACCTTTAATGTTGAAAGGTTGGCAGAGAGGCGATCAATGCATTTGTGTACATTTACAGAAACACGGGTGGTGCAGTAAAAGCTGTAGAAGTGATCATGTCATGTTTTCATTCACTCAGCTTGCAGAGGTGTGTGATAGTTTGACATCAGATCTAATTATTAACAAGTGTAAAATAACACAGCCCAGCGGATTTCTCAATGATCAGCAAAACTAAACACAGCATGTTTGATTGTTACTGCTTTTATCCGAATATGTAGACGATAACGCTTCGATTTTAATAGAGCGTAGTGTTTAGCATAATTTCAATCTCAATTTCAATTATTGTTTGACTACCCCGGATATAATTACTCTAAGTGTAATGCGAGTGTGTGTGTGTGTGTGTGAGTCATACTGTAATGGATCAGAGCGGGGTATGTCGAAGATGTCTTCCTCTGTATAAGAACAGACATTCAGTCGCCGCTGTAATGAAGTCATTTCTTTAGTATGATTGGACTTAACAGTAATTGCCAGTTGGGGTATCAAGGGTGTCAGCAAATTATATTGAATTACACGACGGTTACAGAAAATACTCACTTCTAATTGGCTGGCAGCTGTCCATTAAGATATATATAATTATATTGTGAACACAGCTCTGATCAACAAGTTATTTTAACTTGAAGGGTTGAAAAAAAAGCAGATGATTTATATTTATCTCTGACTTTGGAGTGAACAGTTTAGATTAGATTAGATTATAGAAACACAGGTGGAGAGGCAGAGCCGGTGTGTCGAAGGAGTTAAGAGCGAACGCGGTGATACTCCAAGCCGAAGTCATCCATAACTGGGCCTTAATAAAGTCACAGGGTGGGAGGAGGGAACTTTATATAGCACACTGCCAAGCATGAAGGACTGCATTAACATACACACTCACTGACAGTGTTAACGGCCTTCACACACACACGCAAAAAAACTCTCACTCTCTCAAACACTCACTTCTCACTCAACTCTCTCTCTCTCTCAATCAATGCCTCTCTCTTACACTGTCAAACACACACTAGCTGCACACACTCAGCAGTCTCCATATGTCTCTATGTCGCACACACACACACACACACACACCCTTGTGACTGTGGGGTCAATAAATCTCCCCATTAGCATTGAGATGTCTTCATCATAGTCAGTGTTGTGGAGCCGCTGCTATGACTCCATTTCATGCCTGGCTTAATGCATATTTGACCTTGGTGTGAATTAACACACACATATACACACACACACACACACAGCCACATCTATACACAATATACCACAAACTAAGACACAAAGACGTCCATGTATATATGAACTTATACATTTGCATTTAGACACACACCTCTGACCTTGGAGGCTGCTGCTGGGAGTTTTCTTGAGTGTCAGAGACAATGAGAGTGTTTGTGTGTGTGTGATGGCTGTGTGTGCGCGACCACCCGATGCCAGTGACGCCGTCAGTGGGCCACGACTACAAACTAACGCGACTAAACTAAGATACAGTACAAACACATTAATTATGTCCACAGAGAGGAAAAAGCAGGAGAAAAAGGAAGCAATTTAAAGAGGGATGGGGAGAGGGAAAAAAAGGAAAGAAAAGAAAGGAAAGCAAAAGCACGATGTCTCCTGCTGATATTCATCGAATATATTTGAAAATGTCAGTGAGTTTGAAAAATGCTGTTGGAAGGTCAGGAAACAACAGGAAACTTTACAAACAAGTGGTTTTCATCTCAGCTGGAGTGTAAGGCCGACTGTGCTCCCTTTTATTAGAGAAACAGCAATAACCCAACAAGGAATCATGGAAACAATATCATTATGGATAATTTGATGAAGTCTTTTTATATCAGGCAACCCAGTTTATGAAACAGTAGGTTCATTTATTTAAGTAACTTTTGGTTAACGTTAGAGAAAGACTTGTGTTCATATGTGAAGACTTATTTGACACTCCGGCGCATCCAAATTACGCGACCGATTTACGATGACGTAGCAGAAAGACGCAGCCTCGCTGAGTCTCCATTTCAACTTGTGTCAAAAGTGTACAGACTTTAAACAATATACCAGTTTTTAAATTGTGTTGATACGGCTGAGTAAAAACAGACTTGTGATAAATAAGTTTACGTCGTGTTTTTTCATGAATATCGTCATCACGTTTGGTGCAGGAAGAAACAGCAAAACGCAGGCTAACGGGCTATTGTATTGTACAACTATTGACCTCCATCGATATTACATTTATATATACAATATAATATATCTTTAATGGTTTTTATTACACAGTTATCAAATATATATCTCCCCTGACAAATACAACCCATGCTGCTGTACATACTGTATAGACTGTACATAATACACTGTCATACACACCGCCTGACTAATGTAAATAGTTGTAAATAACTTTGTTGTTTAATACATTTGTACAAAAGTTTTTGAAATTTACTATGTATGTTTGCATTCTAGGTTATAAAAATTTTCACAGTAAAAAAATCTAACTTTCTTCTGTTCGGATTTTATGGTTTTTGTGTGATTTTAGGTCCAATGTGTTGATACAGTACCAGACAGAACATGAAAAAATAATTGTAAAGTCACACATGTGAGGTTGTGCTAAAAAAATGACACCTAAACAAGGCATGGTAAACAGTTTTTAAGGAGAAATATAAAGGTAAAATCAAAAGTAGGATAAAAAACAGCCAATTATACCCTGGACTCCAGAGGGTTAAAGTCCTGCACGCTGTACATCCAACCCTCCATGCTCATCTCCTCCTTATGACTTCTACACAGTAAGGATGGACGTCAGACTTCCTGGATTAGCGGTAGTAGATGCCTTCCACATTTTCTCCTCCCTCACTTCTTCTCATTCTCTCTTTTTTTTCTGTTTTTTTCATCCCTTTTTTTCCTTTCTCTTGACACACACACACACACACACACACACACCACAGTAGGGAGCGGCAGAGTGACCCATGTGGCCGGCTCATTCTTCATTCGTTTAGGGAAGCCAGTGTTTAGATTGGCTTACGGAGGAGCCACTTTAGGCCCACTAATGAATCCACAGCCGTCATTAGCATGCAAATAGCTCCATTAAGAAAACATAGAGTCATCCAGCTTTATATTACAGCGCCTTTTCCTTCTCAGACACAGACACACACACACACACACTTTTTCACTTCAGTGAGCCTGGCCGGTTGTTCAGAAGCCACATGAGCACAGCACTGAACAAAACATTTAAGACATTTTCTGTATTAAAACCACAATGAAAGGAATAAAACATGAAGTATTTTCGATTTCACACCTGTCTGATTATAAAAATAACTCTGATGGAGTTATTCCAACTATGGGAAACTAATTTATAACTTTCCTCCTAATTTATTTCGTACTCCTTTTCTCTCCTTTTCCATTTTACACGTGTCTCATCTTCACTCATTTGCTCTTTCACTCATCAGTCTGTTTCTATCCAACTGTTTTTTGAGTTTTTATTTGTACCAAAGGGAATATTTCTTGCTTGGCTCAGATACAAATATGACTGATGGAAAAAAATAAACCTTCAAATAAGTGACCGAATTGAGATCTTCTTATACAAAGTGGATGCAGAATCTGTATGTTGCTGTCAGACACTTTCTAAGCTTCCTCCAAAAAGGAAAAAAAAAAAAAAAAAAAATTTAAATTGAAAAACATCAACTTTTTTTTTTTTTTTGGCGAAGCTTTTGACATGCAACATTCCTCCATGACTCCCTCTGTCCCCTGAAACCTCCATCTATCCCTCCATCTGTCCCGACTAATAGATAGAATGCACTCATCCAATCAATCTGTCCATTCCTTAATTGGAGGAGAGATATTCCAATTAACTCCCCCTCCCCTCACCCACCCACCCAACACCGTGCCCACCAATCGGGGCTCAGGGTGCCCAACGACTCCCGAACTTCTCTCACCTCGAGTGTGTACATGCAGTGCACATAGTGAGTGTGCATTTGGGGGTGAGTTTGGGGAGGGTGGGGGTTCATACATGGGAGGTTTGTTGTCATGGTAACATACTCTTCCCCCTCTCTCTCTCTCTCCGTTAACAGACAGTAGCCAGCCGTCGCTCGCCCAGCCCTCTCTGACCCTGCAGAGTTTTCCCTACGGAGGCTGCGAGTCCGTGGAGCTCTCCTACCAGAGCGGTACGTGCACACAACGTATGTAGTGAGTCACTTTGTCAGTCAGTCAGTCAGTTTACGAGTTATTTAGTTAGTCTGCTGGTGAGGAAGGTAGAGAGTCAGAGTTAGTAGGTTAGCTAACTTTAGATAGTCAGTCAGGAAGCTGTTCAGTCGATTAGTCGGTCACTCAGGAAGTTCGTCAGGTAGTCCATCAGTATTCACACTGATGATCTCTAAAAATAGAAATTTAGTTGAGTTCTCATTTTCACTGTATACAGTTGAAGCTGGTCACCTTATCACATGTGTAAGTAGGGGATAGACTACAGAAAGTATTAAGAGAGTGTCTCCTGCTGATGAGCATCCGAGCTGTTTTCATGAGACTGATTATAGAGACGTATCAGTAGCCTCCTTTCCACCAAAAGTACCATTAACTTTTAGTCCCAGGAACTATTTTCAAGGAACTAAAAGGGTTCCTGGACCCCCTTTTTGTCTGTGTTTCCACAAAGGTGAAAAGACCCAAGAGGATTAAGCAAATTACTCAGCTCACGTGTCATTTTTGAGTGCGACTACCTGACAAACTATTCCACTCACCCGTCATTCAGCATAAGGAGTTTTTTTCGTGTGCCTCATGAGTTGTGACTTTGAATAAAAAAATTGTCCTGACTATTACATGGATTATGGTGATGATTGGCACTAGCGTTGACACTCCCCTTGGGAAGATTTTGTGGCTTTTCCATCCTTTTGAGTGGGCTTGGATGTTTGTGCTGTGACCCTATGAAGTTAAAACTATGTTTGCATTGGCCGGGAATCGAACCCGGGCCTCCCGCGTGGCAGGCGAGAATTCTACCACTGAACCACCAATGCTTGGAAAAAGAAAAAATGGTGGGGCAACACGCCCAATCACCACAGCGAATCCTCATCACGCCTTACTGGAGCTGAGAATTCAACTCCACAAACCTCAGATTAGGCTTGAAAGGTGAAATTTTCCGCACATTTCATGTTCAATTTTCACTTGACTTGGATTGTGACAACTTCTTCACAGTCTTTTTTTCCCTTCTTTCTCAGTTTTCTTAGTTTTTCAATAATTTGTAAAAATTTTGTTAAAAAAAAATATATATATATAAATATATATATATATATATATATATATATATATATATATATATATATATATACATAGACAGAAGCAAAAATATTGATAGACATTATTAGTAGACATTAAGTTAGCTCATCATTTCATTAGTTAGCATTAACTTAGGTTAATTGGAACATAGGTGGGTTATTTGGCTTAACAGGGAAGTCATGACATGAAGACTGATCAGACCTGCAGTTGAGGATGATAATTTTCATCCCTCCGTCCATCCACCCACCCACTCTCCCTCCTACATACCATCTACTGTCTGTATCTCCCCCCTCCTTGTTTACATATTCATCTCTCTGTCTCTTTCTCCGTGAAATGTTTCTGTTTCTGCAGGCCAGTTCCAGGCGGGCCAGTTTCAGCCGGCGATTCGAGTCGCCGACCTCCTCCAACACATCACCCAGATGAAGTGTGGGCAGGGCTACGGCTTCAAGGAGGAATATGAGGTGAACACACACACACACACACACACACACATGCGCACACACAGGGAGGCGTATAACGACAGCAACAGTAAAACAGGCATCAATCTTTAGAGCAACAACATTACAAGCAGCTATTAGTAAGACGGTCAAAGGTCTGCAGCTACAGCAGACAGATAATAGGTCCAATAAAATGTTTGTGAAACTGCTGGTAAAATAGTCAAAGAGTCAAAGAGCGACTGACTTTATTTTATAATAAAAACATGGATATTGCAAAGCCTGTATCCTCACAAGGCGTGTTATCCTCTAGCTGCCCTCATGACCTTCAGCAGGAGTTAGCTCATAAACTTTTTTTAAAAAAATTAAAAGCGGTTTTGAATTAAATTGTATTTCAACTGTGTCACAGTAAAAATGCTCATCAAAGTAAATCCGAAAAGGCCTTAAACACTAAGAGACGGGATGCTCTTTCACATTCAGCTTGTCTGCCCTGGTGTTTCTTTACAGCGATGTTTCATAGGAAGCAGGTTTTCAGTTTTTTAGTTTAAGATTCAATAAATTATTTGAAAATAGACTAAATAAATAATGAATGCGTCTCCAGCAGTGAAGCTTGGGAATTAGATTCTTTTATTTTGAAAATCCATATTTCCTCAACTTCCCTGTTGTGTAACGTGTGTGTCTACGTCTATGTGTGCAGAATGTGTTTGTGTTTGTGTGCGAATTAGATAATTTGCTGGTTTTGTGAAACTCTTATCAATTATTAACTCATCACCTCATCAATATTTATGATCAGCAAAACAAACAGACAGTAATATAAACTTCCCGTCCGTTTAATTTACATTCTCCCCAGTTTCTCTTTTCTTCTGCTAATTTCCGGGTTTCTTTCTTCTCATTCACCCTTCTCCTCAGATATCTTTTCTCCATTGCTTCTTCTCAATTTTCTTTATCTCTCATGTTCATCCCTTACAATGTTTCTGCCTTTTTCAGTCGTCCTCATTACTTTCTCCCACCTCTTTCTCTCTCTCTCTTCATACATAAGCCTTTGATTTTATTTCACTTCATTTCTCTCCCTCTTTCTCTTTCTGTTTGTTTAGAGCACAGTTTATCACACACAGACATTTTTACAATCATTCTTTGTCATGGGAGCGCTCTACCATGGGATCGTTTTGCTTCCAAGTCCTCATTCCCTTTTTTTATTTTTTCTTATATTCATTTATCCCCGTACAAAACCCGCCTTTTTTCCCACTTTATTCCTCCTTAATTTGTTTTGTCTCTGCCACAGAAAATGAATCTTTGAAAAGACACAAGAAAAAGCTTCTCTCTATCTCCTCCACCTCTCCCACCCGCTCTTAAAACGAATTTTCTATTACCGACTCTGCATGAGTGTTGAAAATTGTCCCTCCGTGATGCCGTACGTTATATTTTCATTTGCTTCCTGTCATTTTGGTTTATACCCACTGATACGTTTCAGGGGAGAGCAACTGTGATTTATTCTTCAGGTGTGTGTGTGTGTGTGTGTGTGAGACAGACAAATAGAAAGAGAACGGAGCTTTATTAGCGGCGCCGTGGTAGCTGCCACCTGTCATCGGCCGCTAATGGAGAAAGACATTGACTGGACAGCGTGCACAAACACAAGCGCTCATTATACACACAGCACATGTATTCTCACACTTTATCTCTGTCGGTTAAAGGTGCGTTAGCGTGCATTTATAGAAATGAATGTGTGTTTTCTTTCCTGTCAGGTCAGGATGCAAATCCTCTGTGATGGAGTGTTTGTACAGTTTTGTCCATGAGAGTTTTACGTGTGTGTGTGTGTGTGTGTTTTGTGTGTGTCAGCCATCGCCCCACATATGGTGCGTTCTTGTCCGAGTCTGTGTGTGATGTGACCTCCAGTGTTGAAGCCCATTAACCCCACTAACAGGGACAGCAGCCGCGCTGTCAACACGTCGCTCCCCACCGGGACGGCGGCTTTTTTGCATTTAAGGGAAAATTCTGTATTGTTTGTTCGAAGGCTGGCCATTTGCTCAGGTTAACCTTTCACGTCTCATAATGCCGAATGATTGGACTTAATGATTATCTGAGAAGTGTCATAAATGGTTTATTTCAACACATTTTAAACAAACATGATGTACTTCCAACTTCTTCTTTTTTTTTGTAATGTCGTGACTTTTTAAATAGAATCACTTGAGTAATTTAAGCATTGTTACAGAAAAGGAAAACTGAGGCATCCTCTAAGCTGTGTGTGTTTCTCATCCTCTCTCCGCCCACGCTACTCAGTGTTTTTTTAATATTTTTTATATAGAATATTAATAATCCCAAAAAGCGACAGAATTCAGATGAGAGGAGTTTGATTAAGACTTGTCTTGTTTTTTTCAGGTTGAGAAAGGGCAGTCAGCCCACACCTTATGCAAATGTGACACACACACACACACACATGCATGCATACACATGTAACACTCCTACAGAAGCCTCCTACCTAAAATGTCCCGACACAATTTTCTGCCTGGTTTTTGTAAATGCATGTATGCAGAGAAAATTCACACATACAGCACACACACACACACTCACACCCACTCAGGCCCATATGCCACTTTAAAAGAATCAATTTTCTGCTTGACTGGGCGATAAGTTTAGGTGTCTATGTTTTTCTGTCACCATGCATTTGTACAGTGTGTGTGTGTGTGTGTTCATATGTAGGTCATATCACTGTCTGAAAGTGAAAGCTGTTGTCTGGTCTTCTTAAGCCTTAAGCCCTTAATGGACTCAAAAAGGTTCTGTTCACTATGCTATGGGGAGACACCGTGTGTGTGTGTGTGTGTGTGTGAGTGACCTCTTCCAGTGTGTTTTAATGGTTGTTCTAAAATAGTTCAGCGTCCATATGGCAGCCTTTGAGAGTTGGGGTTTGGTTGCTTGGCGCAAGCTTGAGGGGGATCTCACACACACTCACACACGCATGTTTTTACATGAAGCACTCACACACATTCACATTCACTCACATGCATTCTCACACACACTTGCATTCATCCATAGCTAAAAGTGTGTGTGTATTGGCATATTTATACTGTTTAAGTTCACTTTTCATGACACACACATGCTCGTTTCGTCCTTGCCGTGTTTATACGGCCTGTCACACGGGCCAACATCACAGCAGGGAGAGAGGACAATCTGTCTTCTCTCCTCCAGCAAAGGACTGACAGAGTATTTTCTTTTCTTCTTTGTTGTCCGATGCAGGAATTTGCACCTTTGCCAATAAAGTTGTTAGGGGGGGTTGTGTGTGTGTTTTCACCTCAGAAAGAGTTGGCGCACAGTTACCTGGCCAAAAGGGTTGATAGATCTATGTCATTACAATGTTTCTGTGTTGCGTTTACATGCTATCTGGAAGGTCGAAAGTTTTGGAGGTTCAAGTTAGCCAATGGCACCTTACTGTGTTTTTTAAAGTGTTATGAAAAGCAGGCAACTAACAATAAAGAAAGTAAGTGGATGTTTCTTCAGTAACTGTGGAGCGACTCACTTGAGCGACTTCATCAGGTTATCATCGCCGCCTGTAGGACAAAAAGTTAAATATTCTGCCTTATTTAATATTCTCGTCCTTTCAAAATTAAGTGACACCTCGTGAACATTTTTCATACTTTTACACATCCTCACCTGTGAAAATAAGACCAATTCAATTCAAATTATGAGCAATTACACTAAAAAGTAGAAAGAAAGCACGAGGCGATTAAATTATAAATAAGAAAAAAGCTATCTATCTATCCATGATTATTAATTTGAATTAGGAAGAAATAGACCTGCATTTTAGATTTTATTTTGAAAGCTTCCTGAAAGCTTTCCTGCAAGCTTTGCCATCTTCTCTTCTCTTATGCGTCAGCCATGATACCCTCAGTGTCATATGTGCTAAAGAGTTTGGTCAGTTGGTAGTCTTTTCATTAATATTCATGTCACTGTTTTAACTTCTGCCTGCCCATGTGTCGGTGTACAAGCTCAGGGCTTCACGCCATATGTGCATGCATATTTCTGTGTTCATACCTCAATATGAAACTATTGTCATGCGTCTGTGTGTGTGTGTGTGTGTACATGTGCAGGCCCTGGCGGAGGGACAGACGGCACCCTGGGAAACGGCCAAGAAGGACGAGAACCTAACCGCAACAAGAATCGCTATGGCAACATCATCGCTTGTGAGTTCTGCAAAGACACAGACGGAGAACTGCTGCAGGACTTTTTGTGCTGAATATAATGGTGGTGCTGATTTCATGTAGCTTTGCTGAGGTTTGGTTCGGTTTAGATCAGTCTGGGTCAGTTTGGCGCGCTTTATTTCAAACATTTCATTCAGTTTTTGTCGATCTAGTCTGGTTTTATTAGGTTTGATTGATTCTGCGTGGGCTGAATCACTTTTTTTCTACAGTTAGATGTTGCTTAAATTAAAGTAAGTGGGTTTGGTTTGATTAATTTGTCATGGCTAGTTTTCACCAGTTCACCTTTAGATAAAATAATATCATGATTTCACTGTCATGAATAACTTCAGTTGACCTATCATGACTGTTAGATGACAGAGCTCAGATAAAGGATGCATACATTTTTTTGAATACTGGTTGAAATGTGTCTTTAACATAGAGTATCTAAAAGAATCAAGTACCTAAAGTTGGTTTCAAAGCATCGGTTAGTTTGGAGCTTTGTTCTTTACTTTTTCTTCATTTATATGTTAAATAAAAAAATCAAATAATGATTTAAAGCATTATTATCTAATCATCCACTAATAATGTTCAAGTATTGGACTATTTTATTTAGGTATCCATTCCTTTATGTTCCATTAGCTCCTGTGAGTGTCAAAGCAGTATCTTTTTTTTTATTGATTAATCCGCACATTCAGCCATAAGAGAGATATTTGTACACAGAAATTCACCATCCTGATTATCGACTTGAAAAAAAACAGGGGTTGAACCTCTGGATTAAGAGAACCTGCTTGATGTACCAGGTGCACCGGGTGCAGAGACCCTCCTTCAGCTGGAGGACGCAGGTCCAAACCTCTGTGCCATCTGCCCCGCTGAGGTGTCCTTCAACGAGTCACTGACCGACTTCGTCCAGCTCCGGGCGCGTCCCGCTGTCGGACGTGACCGCACGCTGAGAGCCAGATGCCGGCAGAGCTTGGTCTTGTTAGACGAATCTGTCGGCGCCAACACACTCCCCAGAAGGTTTTTTAAGAGAAGCTCTGACAGTGAGACCAATTTAATCAAAGCAACACAATGTGTTCAATAGAAATAACATACATTTGATAAGATTCACTCTTTTCAGACTCATTTTCTAAACTTCTGTAAGTCTGATACAGGAAACTACTGTACTGTGGCAAAAAAAGAAAAGAAAAAAAAACTTTGGGTTTGCAGAGGGATTTTATTTCAATCCTGCTTGATGATCAAAGCTCGCAGCTTCTATTTTATTCAGAGACTTTTGTCAAAATGAAGCTCCATTTTGGAGCAAAGACAAGCTGCTGTAATGATGTGAGTGAGGCACACACTACATGCAGTGGTGTGTGTGTGTGTTTGGCCATTAGAGTGTGAATTAGCATGTGAATGTGATGCTGTGTCAAGTGTTTGCTTCGACTTTGTGCGCACTAATGACGTCTGTCTGATTGAATGTCCTGTACATGTATGTGTGTGTCTGCTATCTTGTACGAGGCAACCTATTATGGCAGAAAATTACATTTTTTAGGGGTGTGTGTGTGTGTGCAATTGGCGTGTGCGCATATCTGCCATTTTTAACCCACGTGCACATGCGTGTTCTTACATTTTAGAATCTGTGTGTGTGTGTTTGCAGGCGCAGATCCGCATGGCGCGTGTTCGGGTCTCATTATGAAGGTTCACATGTCAAGGCAAAGACACTGCTCTAACCTGAAGGCTTTAAAATGAAACGTTGTGCTGAAATGAAATAGCCTGTCAAGGACTTGATAGCCAACAGGAATTGTGATAAATTTGCTATTAGTACAAATCCTTTAATTACAAGGGTCTGGTAATGGAAACTGTCCATCTTGCTTCCTGTGATTGTACAAAGGCTCATTTTCTTGAGAAAATGTTTTAAAAGGCCCCCGGGTAAAAAGGGCTTTGTATGCTGTCTTTATTAGAACAAGGAAATGTGGTGAGGCAGTCAGATCGTCCGGCTGCGGCTAAACTTTAAATATGGGTAAAAGGCTCTTCAGTCTTCTTTTTTTCTTCAGTCAGGTTGAACTTTAATTCCCCTTTTGAAACAGCTGCTTTCAGTTTTTTTGAGCTGGAGAGCAACTTACTCATATCACACAAACTGTAAAGGGACGATGTTCCCTGTCCACTAATCTTAATCTTCTCTCTCACCACCTTGTTATTAATAATTGATTTAAACTTTACTTTTATCAAACTTTCCTTTAAAAAAAATATTAACAAAGATGGCCGTGCTGTAACTTCAGTGCATATTAGGGTTTAAGGTATATTTTTGCCTTAAACCTGACCTGATTTGTTACAGAGGCAGAAATCAATATGCTGATCTACTACCTTAAAAAACTATAATAATATAACCCTATACTCTCTGTAAACCCCTATAATCTTAACAGGTTAATCATTGCTTTCTGTGGGCGTCAATTGAGTCCAACAGCTGGATGGACACCTGACCCATCAGTAATCACTGATAAATGATTTAAATAATGATTTGACTCACTGAGGCTTCAAACTCCTGAACTAACTACTTAAAACTGAGATATTTACCCAAAGTGGTGCATGTTTCTGCAACAGCATGGCCAATCTTCACCCAAAAACTGAGTAAGTAACCAATTTCAGCAACGAGATGGGGAGTAACTTCATGTTTTCTGAACACCAGACACAGTTTTATAGTTAGGAAACTAAACCAAAAGATGGCAACACCATAAGTGGCAGCTGGAAGGCTTCAAGTTTAAGTCTTGCAGAAGAAGAGGTTCAAGAGAAGATCTACGTTCGCTGGTTAAAGCCTGATCTAGTAGCCCTGGAGAGCTGTCTTGGTCTCCGTCCATTGACAGCACCTCTAACTCGAGCAAATGCTCACAGAGCCTCGGCAGATCGCACTGAGGGGAGCTAAATTTGTGGCCCGGCTTTGCAGGACTTAAACCGACACCCAAGACCCGACCTTAAAAAAATCCCCTCTGAGGCCGTGGTGATGATCTTTCCATCCTTGCGAGGACATTTGACTTTCTGAGACTTCTCTATCGCACTCATCTTTTCTTCCTGGCACACAAACCAATACATACTTTTCTTTCTCTCTCTCTCTCTCTCTCTCTGGCACAGTTTGGAAAGGGCTGATTCGAGTTGAAGTGTTAACACACTCTTCCTCCGGCCATCTGCCAAACACAAACGGTTGATGCCATGTTTGAAATCCCTTCAGCACACTGAATAACATGTTAATCTACCAGCCTCCTGTCCTCCCGTCTCCTCAACGTCTCCTCCTCCTCTCCAAACTTCTCCTCCTCGTCTTGTTTGCTTCCTTTATTTTTTCCCACTTTCACTTATCTCCCCTTTTTTCTCTCTCTTCCCAACCTATTCTCACCTCTTTACCCTCCTGTCATCTATAATCTTGTTTTTCTTTATCCCTTTTCTCTCTTCTTTCTCACCAATCAACCTCACCTCATTTGCTTTTTACCCTTTTTTTTGCTCCATCTACTCTCTTCCCTTATGTTTACATCTTTTTTTTTATTTCAACTTTCCTCTCCTTTCTTTGATTTTTTTTAACATTATTTTTTTTGCCTTTAAATCCCTCTCTTCTCTCCCCTTTATTCGGCGTACGCCTCCCTCCTCTGCTTTGCTTGGCTTCGCCTCACCTTTCCTTTCCGTCTTCCTTTCATCTCCCCTCCGTCCATTCATCCCGTCTGATTACCTCTGACAGTATATGGGTTGAGGCAAAGCGTGGTAGTGTTTCCTCATTACAGGCATCTGTCTGCTTCTATTTCCTCCTCCCTCTCCTCCTTCCCCTCCCCTTCGCTTCTCCTTTTCCATTTTTTTTTTCTTCTTCCCATCTCCTTCTCAGCCCTCAGTTCATAGAACAACCTTCCCATATGGTCATTTATAATTCAACAGAAGCAAGCCTTCAAAATAAACAGATTTATTGGCAAGCATTTACATATGTGCAAAAAGAGTGTGTGTGTGTGTGTGTGTGTGTGTATTTATGTGTGCCATAGAGGAGAATTAAGGTGAGGTAAAGGTGGCATGTTAAGGGTTTTAATGTATGTTTTTGTTTGATATCTACACCTTTTTTTATTTACTTTACCCTGTTGTTTTGCATGTGTTTGTCTGGACGTACACACTCACAAAACTCCTCCTCTGACGTGACGCGCCACAGTCCTGTCATGATTTGATACAGCTGTCAACAAGAAAAGACAAAACCTGTGTCAGCGGGCATTTTGCATTTCCATTTTCAATGCACATCAACAAACACCACCTGAAGAGGAAAATATAGCGTCGACCTGATCACGCCTCTGCAGCGTCGTATTGAACGAGGCTGCTGTCGCACTCCGAGCGTGTCAGACTCTAAACCAAACATGTGTGATACTCGTGACGTTTGAAAAGGAAAAAGCAAAAGGGGCCAGTTAGTGAACTGTTGAAGCTGACAGGCTGGCTTTTAATTCGCTATCCAACCCGGCCGGGCTAGAGATGATCAGTCACAGAAGACGTGTTTGTACTGATTGGAGGTTAAATAAAATCACGTGGTACAACACAGATAATAAACTTTGATAGCATCACTCTATTTTGGACTCTCCAGCACTCTGTTCCTTCAAAGATCAGCACTTAAAACAGCTAGATTTCACACATCAACCATCATCAAAGTTGAACTGTATGCAGAATAATCACGTGGATTCGTTTGTTGTCCTCGAGCGGATCAAATCGCTGCAGTTCCATTGAAATGAATTGATTTTGCTGTAAAACTGCAAATCCTGGTTTGGACAAACCTCTTTTACTGCTCGTTATCTAAGAAGTAATCCCGCTGACACTGTTGAAACTACAAAAAAATGCAATATTAAGCACATTAGTTGGGCAAGTAAGCTTAATAGGGCAGTGTAACATAATAATATAATATAACATAATATTTTAATGTTCGGTGAGCCAGTGTTGTGTAAGTCTCCACAGAAAGTTTTGAGTTTCAATTTCAAACGATGATTTATATAATGAAGGAAAAAACGATCCTTTACTTCATCTGTCAAATCTGCTTTAGAAAATGTGAATATTTCCCATGGCAAAGCTTCTTTTCGATGACTCAGCTTGGACCAATGTGTGTTTTATTCTAACGCCAACTATCACTAACACTCGATGCTCTTACTTTCTTTATGATTCAGATCAAGTCAGCTCTGAGTTTCTTTTCTCTCGAAAGAATAACACGGAGTCTGAAGTCACTGTGGTGTTTATTTAATACGGCCTAACTTGCGCATTTGTGATGATCATTGATTTGCTCATTGATTTCTTCATACTGCTTTTTTTTCCATCCTTGGGAATACTGCACAATAAATCTCAGAAAAATCAAAGGGGATTCTCAGAAAAGCAGTCATGTTGTTTTAATGTCTTTAAGTCATTTAACTCTGGAGGATTTTGAATCACTTCGCTCCCTCGAAGCTTCTGCTCAAATAAACATTTTCCCACTTTTCTAAGAGGAGCTGATTGAAAACTCAAAAACCTTTACGCTGAAAACTATAACTTCAGTATAACTTATATTAGTATGCTGCTGAGTGTTTGAAAAAAAGCAGGTGTCTCTGTTTTTCAGTCTCTTCTCATGAGTTTTAGTTACTAAACTTTTATTTTCTCGTGTTTCTTTTCCTGACGCTCATAATGTTGAATTTCTGATGTTATGCAAGCAGCATTTTGGAGCTAACGGGATGTCTAAAAGTCAAGAAAAGACAAAAGTTCAGTCTTGGCTACACAAATTGACACAAGAACACATCCGCATGAGCAAAAGCATTGAACTTTTCTGAGTTTGAGAGAAAATAAATCTCAGTTTTATCAAAGCTGTATGACTTTCCTTCCTTAATCTACAGAAACGAGAAGAAAATTTTAGTGTTTAGTGGAACATAACGTAAACTACTGTACGACTAATGCCTATAGCGCCTGGTCAATACATTGGTTGTTTGTTGAGCATTTTTTTAAAGGCGTTGAGATGAAAATGTGCTTCTTGTTTGTTTCCTCTCCTTTTCTTTTATCCTCTCTCGGTCTCCTCCTTTGTCATTTTTCTTTTCTCCTCTGTTTCCCCCCATCGCTCTTTCCTCCCTCTCCGTCTCTCTCCTCTCTCAACTTAATCTATTCACTATATTTTCTTGCATCCGTCACTCCGTCCTACCTCTCACCCTTCACTTTCACCCGTTCTTTTTATCTTTCCCCTCACTTCTCTGACCTCCCCTCCCTCACTAATTCTTCATCTTTGCCTCTCCTCTCTGTCACAAATCTTTTCTTCCCTTCCTCCCGTCCTCGCTCTCATATACATGCACACACTCACCCCAAAGCCCTCTTTCCATTCACTAATGTGTACCGGTGTTCAGGTGAATGAGAATCATTACGCAGGCTGTCAGTCTCTGCCAAGCGGTGTTACTACACACACACACACACCCTTCACCCAGTGTTACACCTCCAAGCATCACTGCCATAATCAGTATCCCCTCCTGCATCATGTTGCTTCTCATTACAACAGAGGTGTGTGTGTGTGTGTGAGAGTGAGAGCAAAAGAGGGTGAGTGGATGTTTCTGCGAGTGTGTACTTGTTTGTGTGTGAAAGACAAACAAGCAAGGAAGAAAGGTTTGAAAACGAAAACAAGCACACAACCGTGTGTGTTTTTGTGTGTGTGTGTGTGTGTGTGTGTTCAGCTTCAATATGGCAGCTGACTCTCTTATCCTCTCTGGCGCCGATTCTCAACACGTCTGCCGAGCTGCTCTGAAGTCAGAACGCCAACAACTCCTCTGAAGTGTTTGACCAAAGAACCACAACAAATATTAGCATCCCCCAAGAACCACAACAAATGTCACACACACACACACACACACACACACTCACACTCACAGCTATACAAATAAACACACTCTCTGCGCTCATGATAGCACATACAAATTCAGTGGATATGAAAGTCCTATACCTGCAGTCTCCATGCACACACACACACACAGTGTACACACTCTCAGGCTTGTACAGATCACAGCAGTCTAGTTTGTGCTTGATTGCTTGCAGCAGTGCAGCACTGCGGCGACATTATTCCACCTGCAGACCTACAGTAGGAAGACTTTTCTTTTTCTTTTTTGTTTGGAAAACTTCCACTTATGTTTCTTCTTTTCCGTGGCATGTTTTCTGCAAATGCACATACTTATTTTATAGTAAATCAGTGACGCAAATGAGGAGTATTCTGAGTTCATGGTGAGCAAAAAAAGTTAATTAAAATGTGTGTAATCGCTTTGGTTTTCTAGCCAGTAAAGATTTTCTGAAGTATTATACAGATTGTTTAATTATGTAAAGGTGGCGATGTACTTAAAGTGGTTTGAATAAAAATTCTGGTGGATGTAGAGCAAATAAAACAGACATAAAAAAACAAAACAGGAAAGAAAAGGATTCTCAAGCAAAGACTGATTACGTTCGCCGCCGCCCCCCCCCACCAACAGATGATGAAATGGTTTCTATCGCAGCCCCCAGCGGGAGGGAAGTGCACAGATAATGGTGATAATGAGGCTGATTTTTAACGCCAGCCTCAGTATTATTGATACTGTTGACGGTGATTGCTGTTAATCATTGTTCCTCTTCAGAAGCAGTCGGGGGGTAACAAAGACGCGGCGATAACAATGCAGGCAGAACTTTGATGCTGATTTTCAGCAATTGTTATTTATCACCAAAAAAAAAAAGAAAGAAAAGAAAAAAAAAACATCTTCAGGTGGCGGAGAGAGAGGACGAAGTGATGATTTTAACGATGGTCGTATTTTCAATTAGAAGATGGAGGGTTGTAAGTGATTATAGCTCATCTTTCTAAAACTTCAGGGGGCTGACAATTGGATATTTTGCTGATCGTTGGTAATAGCAAGCTGTGATCATTAACAGTGTGCGATAATTGATTGTTGATGAATTAATCAGAATTAATGAGATGTGCTGCTGTCTAGACATTTAGAAGACACTCGCCGAAAAGGGATTTTAACTTTCTTCTTGTTTGAACCGCGAAAAATAACACGCGGGTACAAGCTAAGCTCAGCTCGGCTAATTCACCTCTTGTATACCTAACAAGTGGCTGTGTGCCATCATACCGCCACTTTTCCAACGCCATCGGACTCCGGGCGAACAACTTTAACGCCATCACGCCAAAGAGAGGACGTTCCTCAGACAATCAGAAATGGGACACTAATGAGAAGAGTGTCGGCTGGTCAGCGGGAAAGACGGTTTGCTGTTAGAGGGGATAACAGGATATGTTTCTTATGATCACAAGCTCATTTGATGCTAAAGCGTTTCAGCGGCAAAGCCAAAATCAGACTCGCTCGTTTGCTCTGTCCTCAGTTATTATTACTTTTTTTATTAATGTTGATATTGGGGGAGGAAGTCATGCATGTTTTGATCTCACTAATGCTGAAGCTGATATCACACGGACAAAGTAAAACGATGGTTGTCTTCTTTTAAGTTAAAACAAGTTGCAGTTACTTACTTTTTTAAAAGAGGAATGAGTAATTAAACACATAAAAATACTGAATATTAATACATAGTAAGTGAGTATGAGTGTCTAAATGGTTAATAGTGATATCATAGTAAAATTTTCTCTCACTTGGACAAAATGGATGCCCAGACACTTTTCCATTTTCCACATTCGTGCAGCTTTGGTGAAACCCGCCGTGGTTTAGTTCAGCGTTACGACACACCGATTTTGGCTCTGATGTGTAACTTTAAAGAGGCTGCTGCTCTTTCTTCCCTCCACCTCTCTCCTTCTCCCTCTCGTTCATCTCTCCCTCTCTCTTTTTCACTCCTGACGAGGCTTCAAACAGCTGGAAACGGCATCTTGAGGCGCGTGTTTGTGTGTACGAGTGTGTGCGTGTGTGCGTGTAAGTCGACATTGGTCTGAGTTGTTTGACACATCAGCTGCAGGGAGCTCTGGTCTTAATAGGCTATTACACACTGTAAGCCCTCCAACACACACACACACACACACACACACAGATATGCATACTGACACTGGAACACACACATCACTTGTACGCGGAAACACAACTGAGATAATATTCGTAAACGCACATGCAAAAAGCTTTCGACACACATCCTAAAGATGTTCCAGCACATACGAGCATACAGAGGAGAAAGGCTCACTTTAACACACACACACACACACACACACTATACAGTCTCTCACACACACTTACAGTCAATCACACATGCTATTAAACTCCCTAATGCCTTGAGCCGGGCTGACAGCGGAGTGTGTGCCGTGAGTGAGCTGAGCTCCATAGGGAGCTAACTGATTAAGTATATCTGTGACAGACACAATCCCTGCTTAGTGGCTACTGAAAAAGGGAGGCGAGAAGAGCGGGAGAAGGAGGAGGGGGAGGAGATGAGAGGGAAGGAGAAGATGGAAGCGTCAAACATCTCGTTCAGCAGTTTCAGCCTGCGACTGTGAGCGTTATTTTCCCTTCAGCTCCATCTGTTTAGGTGGACTTTTAAAAGCGCCCGTTTATAGCGGCACAGTTAACGAGTAACTCGCCGCATTCAGGTGCTAGATTTTGTTTTAAACTTTTAATATTTCTGTACTTTCAAGTGTAGGTGCAAGTGTAGGTAAAAATGCGGCAAAAACCAAATGATCATCCAGCTGACGAGCGACAACACACGCTTCATATCGTTGATCTGATGGCGATGACCTTTTAACCTCCGTCACCATCATATGAAATGAAGAAAAATCAAAGAGTGTGTGTATGGTGCAGTATTTTAGTAGCAGAAATCTCCCATCATGCATTAGTGCCACTGTATGATACCATATTATCTGCCCTAGTTTGTCTGCAGCGTTGTAAAATAAAATCTAATGGGCATGCTGAAGCATTAAATTCTTCTCTCTCCAACACCGAGCTCTGTTACACTTTCTTGCTCTTTTCAGGCAGACGAAAAGGCAATGGTATAAAAAAAAGGAAAAAGAAAAAGGCAGTAAGTGGAGGTTTTAACTGCCTCATAGCTCAAATGACCATAATATATCTGCAGGAGGTTGATAAGGTTTTTGTTCAGTGTCAATGATCCCGCAATTACTTCGTCCAGTGCACTTGAAAACAAAATCTAAGCCACCAGAATTTCAGCCACATCATTTTTTTATTTCCCCCCAAAGCACAAAGGCTTAAATATAGTGATATCTTTGGTTTTCCCTTTGGCATTTCACTTAACTTTCAAAACTAATGTTATTTCTATGAAATAGCCAAGAAAATGACATTACGGTTAAACAGTGTGTGGTATAAATATTTTTATTTAGGTTAAAGGAAGACAAATCTCAAATACTCTTAAGTCAGATATATACATATACTAAAAGTGAATGGTTCTCTTGTAGGAATAAAAACATCCCAAATGTCAGGACTGTTCAGTAAAGTTGTTGTAATGTTGTTCAGTAAAGGTTATAGATTATTTACATTGTCAAATTTGATCCACATTTAGGGTAGAATCATTTATTTTTTTACTGCTTTTATATTATCTAACCTGAGTAATTCCTAAATGCCTTTTTGCCCCATTAAGTGAGAACAATCTTGGAGTAGACCCCGGCTTCATAAAACAATAAAAAGGGCAGTTTATTCATGGATGGATAGCATAATGACTCCATAGATTAGCTCTGACATCCCTGATCAAATTAAGCTATTTCAGTGAGTTACGTGTGTCTTATTTCAGGTGATGTGACATTAAATCTCATCATGACCTTTGATCCCAAACAGCTCCCAACACAGCTGCTCCTGTTTGCCGTCGGGGTCTGACAGCAGTCATTAGGCGCCGGCGGCTCCTTCTCATTTTGTTTGCGCGCCGCTGTGAAGGGTTTTTTCGGTACACACAATCCGACATGATGTCTCCAAATGACAGCTTTTCTGCCGCATTCGGCCGCCCCTGCAAATCTCCCCCAAGATAAAAACACAGAAGTCTATTTTGTTTGGCCTTTTTCTGGGACCCCCCCAGTTAACAAGTTCTCTCCCGACAAAACTTTTTACAGCGGCTGTAATGACAAGACTCAGGAGTGAAAATGGAAACTAAAAGCAGAGAGGAGGAAAGGAGGATGCAGAGGGGGGGATGAGGGGAGGTGTGTGTTGGGGAGGGGGAAGTTGCAAGGTTACGAGGGGAAGGGAGACTCAGCAGAGGAGTGCAGCTCATTAATGAGTAATGGGTTCGCGACCCTTTGCCCTTGGACAGCACAGCTTCTGATGACTTTGTTGTTACTCCAGGACTGCAGACGCCAACGTGAGCCTCAGCGCACATATCTGATCTGTAAATCTAGATCTATATCCAGATCCAGATTAAACATATGCAGTGTGTACTGATCTTTAGAGTTAAGTTATCCAATTATAGATAACACTGGTTTTAGTATTAGATTTTTTATTTCGATAGGAATGGATGAGTTTGTAACAATAGTTCCTCTTAAGTGTCACAAACAACTTCATACTTGTTCACATACTTTACACTAATTAAAACGTATCTTTAATTCTGTGTATCGTCAAAGCGTCACTCAGTCTCTCTCTCTCTCTCTCACACACACACACACACACACACACACACACACACACACATACAGAGACTGTCAGCCTCTTCAAACCTATGGCCTGTGTCCAGATCTGCAGTGTTTGCACGCCAGTACCTCCTGCCATCTTAGCCCAATTAGAAGCTTCCCTCCCTGGGCAGAGAGTAGTGGAAAAGGGCCCCTCCCTCCCTCCATCCCTCCCTCCAGCCTCATATCAGTGGCGCTTGTGTTATGACAGCCTGACACTAGCCCTGTGTAATTACTGCCGTCTGAAAGAGCAAGACAGTATGGGGCAAGAGAGGGGGAGGAGGAGGAGGAGGAGGAGAGGAGAAAAAGGTAAATGAAGGAAGGACGTGGGGAAGAGGGAGAGGCAGGCGGAGAAATGGAGGAAGAGGAGGAGAAGTGGTAGAAGAAAAGGTTGAAAAAGAGACTACCCTCTTGTGTGTGTTTTTACATGCAGCAGTGTGTGTGTGTGTGTGTGAGAGAGAGAGATGGTGGTTGTGTGTGCGAGAGCTGTGAGTAAGAGTGTGGGTGAGCTGATAGCTGATGACAGTATCTTGTACCGGCAGAGTGGAGTCATGCTGCCATCATTGTTGCCGCTCAGCCAGAGCTGGAAAATTACTCCGATAGAAGCCGTGCAAATAATTCTCCTCAAGGTGATCTCGGAGGCGATAATCAAGGAGGCTTCATATCATATGCAGCTATTCTATATTAACAACGTTCAGCGATATTATTCGGTGCCACTGGAGCGGGTGATGTTCGTGTAAAGCGACAAAGAGTGGAGAGGTGTGGAGATGGTGCCAGCGAATAATTTACTCCAACACCAGCAGAGTAATGTGGGCTTGTGTCTCATATTTATTGTGAGATTTTATACTTTTTTAAGGGGTAAATGGTCTTCGTGACACATTAGGCGATGATATTGCCTGGAATTCCTGTCGTGATTTGGCCAAGAGACGCATCAGACTACATGTTGAACCCCAAACAAACCAAACTTTGAGTCTTTAATGATGAATGATTGGAAAGGAGGGGTCAGAGACAGAATTTCAACAGCCATGACATTTGAAGGATCACAAAGAACATCTCAGACATGATTTTATTATAGAAAAGAAAGCAAAAATAGTCAGAACATCATGGGAATAGATCGTCTTACAAAATGATACCATGCAGCTCTGGAAAAGTCCATCTTCACATCCTTATGTTAGGTCAAAATATGGGAGATACTGCAGATGTTTGTCTTTCAAAAAGGTTTTATACTGATCACCTTTCATTCCCAACAGGAAAAAAAAATAAATAATAATTTACCAACTTTCTCCGAAGCTTTAAACCACACATAATCGTCTTCATCAGCCAACAGTTTGCTCAGTTGTCATAGAGATGGTTTAGTTAAATGGATTGTTCTGCAATAATGATAATCATCATAAACATCATCTTAGTATTTGATCTAAAGCTTTACTATATTTAAATCTTTTTCTGAAAGATCTTGTTTCTTTAAACAAGAGTTCAAAGTCAGCTTCTCTGTAACTTTCCTGCTACTTCAGGATCGCCTTTTACGCCACTGCAAGCCTCATTTTTGTGCCAGCCACAGATAGAAAAATTCACACATCTATTCTAAGATAGCCACCGAAAACACAAAAACGTTAATGCCTACTTGACAAAATGATTACCCCCGAGCCCCCGCCATAAACATAAAGGAAATGGATTACAATTGAAGGCATGACTCATCGACCACACAGTCTTGCTCACATAAAAGCTTTATTTTTTTCGAGGCAGTATTTCTTTTAGAGACAAAGGCATTTAGAGACACGTGAATTTAAGCTTTGATTGAAATTGGGTGTGAAAAAACAAAATCATGCCCATGCAAAATGATTTTTTTATTGTCAACATGAAACCTGGGAGTTGCATTGTTGCATACAAAAACACCTTTTCAGGGTATAATTAGCTCTTGAAACATCGACGTGTGAATTTCAGGGGGTACGACTCTTCAAAAGCAAAAAAAAAAAAAAACTGAAGTGTTCGAGATAAAAAAAAAAATGTTGATCTCTCATTTTCTGACGCGGTTCAGAAGTCTTCCCTGCAGCCAACACACTAGCTCACAGGCTAACCGTCGTTGTAGCTTTGCATCAATCAGTAAAGTCATACGCATTTGCATTTCAGGGACTTCAAAGAAACACAGAGGTGATCCCCTTTATATCCCCCCACCCCCCTTTTCTCCGGGCCCCTTTTCTTTTTCTTTCTCATCCCAGCTAATGCTCATCAATTTCTTCCACACCTTTTTCGTCTTCTTCTTATTCCAAGAATAATATTTTTAAATAATCAGTGAAATTCCTATTTGTGGCAGCGGCACCTTTATAATGTGGTCGTAATGACAGTAAGAGGGAGGAACTGGAGCGTATCACCACAAGAAAGTAAAAAAATAAAAAAATAAATAAAGACTGAGCGAGAGAGAGAAAAATAGAGATAATCAGACTGAATCATGTCTGCTTTATGTGTAATTACCTGCCGTTGCCATGCTACGACTAAACAAAATCACTGCCTCCCATTAGCCATAATCGCCCCGTATGTGTCCTAATACTATGGACGGCTATTACAGGACAGGACAAAATAACAGACATTCAAAGGAGAAAGGGGAAAAGTAGATTTAGTTAAGGTGCTTTAACAGTGGCTGAGCAATGGTTGTGCTGATGGATCATACTTATAATTTCCCATATACTGTTTTATGCAAGATTGTTGATTTATTCCTATTATGTTTTTTCTCTCCTTTTAAAAGAACAAATGCAAAAAGACTCATTTGCATCCGTTGAGTCACTTTTATCAAATAATTCAGTGATCATTGTTGCATTAAAGCACATATTATGTAGATTATAGAAAAAAATAGTTGCAACTTAAAGGTATCTAAAATGTGCAGCATCTAAAAAACTGTTCAATACTTCTTTAAGCAATTATTTCACACAGTTGGTTTCGCTGTTACTTTTCCTCCACAACATTTTATTTTTAGTTAACAGCTCAAAACAGATGCTTGTGGGCGGCGCAGGTCACGGAAGGTTTGCTGCAAAGGTACTATTAGAAATCTGTTTGAAGTGTGCTGCTCTTTACCTAAAATGAAATCTAAATTATTTTTAACCTCTGGTACGCAGTGCTGAGTGTTTTTTTTTTTTTTTTTCACCGCGCATGAAGCAAATGTGTGTTTTTTTTTCCATTTTAAACAGCAAAAAGGGAAAAGAATGGGCAGTTTTAAACCACGCTGACATTCTTCTGATTCAAATTGCCATTGGCTTTTGGACGTGAACATCAGTGGAGAGCCACTCGGATGGCTCACTGGGAAGTCTCTGTAGTGTTTGAAGTATTTAAGTATCAGAAACCAGAGTGAAAATAGAGACATTAATCAAAGACTTTCCATTGGTGGTTATTGGTTATGGATTATTTAGCAGTAAACAAACTGCTGTTTGCTGATATAGGCAGCTCGTAATAGTGACAGTGTTCGTCCCATCAGCTAAATAACACGTGTTATAAATCTACATTTAGGAGTCCTGTATTTATGTTTGTGTCATGCACATCCAGCTCATCTGAATGGAACTGCACTGATGCTGAATTAAAGGAAGTGAAAAAAATTATCAGCGTATTTGCTCTTTCTGAATGTTTTTTTTTTGTGATTAGTGAATTGTCGATCAGTTTTGTCGTCCGAGTCTATTCGTGATGTGCTATTTTTATGCTCATGGTTTGGTTAAGTTTAGACGACTAGATCTTGGATCACCGTTGGCAGGAGACAGGACTTGAAGTCACGTCTCTAGTTGAGATGCTGTGTGATCTTTCTTCAAAGTCATCATTTGAGCGTTAAATGTAAACGTGGGTTATTATAACACCCGGTGCCATCATGTGTCTGCTTCACACTCAGTCAGTTAGGTCCCCATCCAGCCAGTTAGCTGCTCCGATCTGTGGGTAAAAGTAACTTTAGGCCTGTTGTATTTTTGTGCTATCTGACCCCACAGACGATCACATCACACCAGAGTCCGACTGCAGCTGCTGGACGGGGACCCCCACTCCGACTACATCAACGCCAACTACATTGACGTGAGTCTTCACACACACACACTCTTATTAACGCTAACCATCACCACTGAATGTGTTTCCCTTACTCTAATAGTGAACATATGAACCTTCCTTAAACCTAATCCTTACATTAATCCTGACATCGAGTCTTAACCCTCCAGCAGCCTTTTTGAAGAGGTGAGAGCTGCAGACTGTCATCTCTTCGGAGGTTTACTGTAAAACTCAAATCAAATGAGGGACGTGCTCAGAGACGGTGACTGAAAAGCCACAGATCAGCAGAGAATTTGAGACCAACGCTGTCTGTCAAAGCGTCTCTGAGTAAGGCATGACTGCGGCTTTGGATAAGTCGTTGTAGATGTATGACCTTGCAGGGAAGCAGTCAATATGTGTGATGCATATGCAAACACACACAAACACACACAGATAATTATCCAAGGCTGTCACAACAAATGGAGCCATCTGAGTCCCATTACTTTTTTTTTTTTTTTTAGAAAACAATTATCTGGAAGGTGGTAAAATCATCAGAATTGATTGTTATGTTTTCCTTCCATCCAACCATCCTCCTTCAGTGCCCTTTTTTCTTTATTTACCCCTCCTTTTCTTTAATTTCATGTCCCTCACCTTCCCACCGCTGTCCTTCTTTCCACCCATCCATTTGTTTCCTCCTCCTTTCCTCTCTGCCCTGCGGGTGTCGTGCCTCACTTATCAATTTAATCTCTTGCTCACAGCTGACGGTTGTAATAATAGTCTTAATGAATTTGGTACGTCATGCTTATTTTCAATCAGCCTCCACAGACAATTTTTTTTTTCTTCCTAGAAAGAAAAGAAATGGGGAAGAATATGGAAAGTGAAACAGTTTGCTGAAGATAACACCATAACGTGGTCTTAATGACAGAATGAAAGTGATAAATGTTTTTTATCCTCTCATGTGGGGAGGAGGGGGTGCAGGGATGAGACGAGGATAATCATTGGTCGCTTTTCATCTGTCACGAGGATGGAAAATTAAGATTCCCTCTATTATTTAATTTGATGTTTATTTGGAAAACGACCTTGAGTTATGCTTCTGAGAGGGGTGGAGGGGGAGATAAGGCCAAATTAAAAGAGAGAAAAAACAGGATGTGAGGGGGAAACTAAAGAAGAGGAAAGAATCTGAGATGGATGGGAGGAACAAGAAAAAGGAAAGATAGAAAGAGAGGATGCGGCGAAGGAGGAACGGAAGTAGAAATTGATTGGAAAGTGAAGTAAGGAGTGAGGTAAGAGGAAAGAATTAAAAAGGAAAAAGAGTAAGGACTCAGTACAGCAGGAGGAAATGGGAGGAATGTCAAAATAAAAGACCTTGTGGAGGAAATCATAGAAGTCGGAGGAAAAGATGCATCAAGAAGGAGAAAAATAAGCGAGCAGAGACGCCAACAGATTCAAAAATGAATAAAGTAAAGTGGTAAAAAGTAAGAAAGGTGTGTAATGATAAAGGGATAAGAAGTTGGCAGAGGGTAGGAGGCAGGGAAGGAAGTTTTACAAATGATTGGAGGGAGTTAATGCTTTAATTTTGAATTTGACTTTTAATATTTTACCCATCAGGAAAGACACAGAAAAACTGGATAGCCTGGAAAATTAAAGTTGAAATAAAAAAAAAAAAACATAAGAAAGTGAGAAAAGTAAGTAACATAGGCAGAGAGACTCAGAGAAAATGAGGACAGTTTGGACTAAAAAAGGGGGAATATAAAGAAGAAAAAGATGGAGATGTTGAAAGTATGGAGTATTTTTTTTTAATGCTTCACCTTTTTTTCCGGTCTCACAGGGGTACCACAGACCCAGACATTACATCGCCACACAAGGTAATTAAAGTGACGTGATGAGTGTGTGTGAGAAGACTGTGTGATTGTACGTTTGTGCAGACACAAACGTGTGTGTGTGCGTTTATGCGTGTGTGTGTAGCAGCCACCTGGTAAATGTCGTCCTTTCGGGCTGGAAGGCTATTACCACAACCTCCTAAATCTAAACCGCAGTATAAAATCCCCCTGACAAATTTAAGACCCCATTACCTCAAACCCCCGAACCACTATCTGGGATTGATGGCGTGTGAGCGCATGTGTGTGAACTCATGTGTGTTTCCCCTGTATGTGTTTTATATGTGTGTATTTTTACGTGATAAAATGAGTGAGTGTTTGCACATCCGTACACCTGTGTGCATCAGCTGAGCTTGTGTGTATCAGTATGTCTATGTGTCTGATTTATGTGTGTGTGTGTGTGTGTGTGTGTCAGGGCCCATGCAGGAAACAGTAAGGGATTTCTGGAGGATGGTCTGGCAGGAAAACTCGGCCTCTATCGTCATGGTTACCAACCTGGTGGAGGTGGGCAGGGTGAGTTCATCATCCAGGAGATCACAAAATGTGTTTGTGTGTGTGTGTTGGAGGAGCCAGGTTATGCAGGATATCAAACAACTACTTCATGCACTGCAGCAGCCTGGTTACTGTAAATCATACAGTAGGTCAGTAATCTGAACTTTTTCTGGAACCACCTCTAAAAGGGGTTATTAGTTTCAGTGAATACCGTCACATACATGGCCCAAAAAAAAATCTGTGTTTGGCAGGAGAAATCTAGTTAGGGATTCTTTAATCTCCTTCCCAGATTATGGAAACCGTGTTTCTCCTTTCTGCTGCTTTAAGAAATCAGCTTGCAAGAGAAAGCCGACTGTAACCCACATACCTAAAAGCATGTAAAGAAGAGAACAAGAAAAAACAGCTCCGTCTGTTGGCCAGGAGGGGATTAGCACCCTTTTCTCAAATAAAATCAGACGTTTCGTTACTCCCACCTGTTTGCCAAGACCTGCTCTGGAGAGTTTTTGAAAAATGAAAGAAAAGCCTGTTGATGGTTTTCATGACTGCAAACATCCACGTGTCGTCTAGTTACACATGGTATTATCACATCAGGCTAAACAACACTACAGCATTGGGGGTTTTCTTTAGTGCAAGCTTATAACTTTTTACAGTTTTTTGGTGTTATCTAGTAATTAATGTCTGCTAAGAAATTATTTATTATGAAAGAGAAAAATTTGTTTTATTTATCTATACTATTTTTTCATGGTGATAATCTTGACTTCCTATGCTACCACATAGTATGACTATAAATTGTATTTCCCAGGTGAAGTGTGTGCGTTACTGGCCGGATGAGACAGAGGTTTATGGCGACATCAAGGTCACCCTGATAGAAACTGAACCACTGGCTGAATACGTCATACGGACTTTCACCGTCCAAAAGGTAAGAAAATAAACATCATCAACATCAAAAACCCCCCAAAATACTCAATTTTTAATACATCACTTTATAATACATCATTAAACTTCCCATTAATGACACTTTGAAATGTCAGTTCTTCAAACAGTTTGAATTTGGGTTGTAAGGATTTCCCTTTCCTGTTATTACAAAATGATCAGAAGTCAGTCTTTGTCAAAGTTTTATGTAAATGCTATTCACGTCAAATAGCACAATGAAGTCATATCAACATCCTGTGACTCTGGTTTATAAAATATTTCCCACAGGACCTCAGACTTCATGCTTTTCTAGCCGCTGAGTCACCCTCATTGTTGTATGTTAGTTATAGTCTCTATCTTTCATAAAGCCAAAACCTGGATTACCATTACAGCCAATGTGTGTTTGGGGATTTGAGGCAAGCGAGCTGTTACTTATTTGTTTCTTGCTGTTCAAGAAGGAGACTTGAAAGCATAATTGGGGCCCTTGTAATCAGGCAGGAGGGATTCGAGAGGAGAAAAAGACAAGTGCAAGTGGAACAATGTACCATCATTGTTGTGATGCTATTCTCCAAGGCTCTGTGCGGCAAATGGGAAAGAAATACAGCAGAAACGTACTTCACAATAAGAGAAAAAGGCTCTGATCCAAATCCTCGATTTTTCAAATTGCTTTGTTTGCATCCTCTTCTCACTGCTTTTCCTTTCTATGTTATAGCCATTGTTTTCTTCTGTCTTTTCATTGTTATTTCCTCTGTTTTATACTTGATTTTCTTTTTTTTTGTGCCAGATAATGAATTTCAGTTGACTTATTTGCATGACTAAAACAATGTTGGAAAAGCAGTACACATTACATTACACTTGCATTATTTAACTGATGCTAAAGTGACTCTAAATAAGTGTCCAAAATTACATATATACAAATACTCCTGCATTTAAATCCAGCGTAGTACATACCATGACATAAGACAACATCATCAGCGAACAGAGGTACTTCACACCTGTGGTTAATAATTAGTGATAAAATAATGAAATAATTACAATACACATTTATCATCAGACCTGTAATAACTAAAATTTTGCTCTTTCCTTGTATTTTTTCTTCCATTTTCTATGCCTCTGTCTATCTATCTCTCTCACACACTTTTTTCCTCTGTCCTATATTTCCTTCCCCTTTAAACTCATGCAAAAGCAGCTTATGAAGTCTTCAAGTCTTCGCTGTCAGCTCGTTTAGCAAGCCATTAATCCATGCCACCTCTGCGCTTGTGTGTACACAAGTACTCTAAAATTCAAAGGAAAGCTGAGTTTTGAAATGCCTGTCATTTTGCAGCGTGCACTAATACATACAAACACACACCAGACACACGCATTCATTAATTCAAAATTCTCCATCTTTAAACTACAGTAGGTTTTTTTGACTGTGTGTGAAGAACAAAGAGAAAGCAAAGCGGACAGAGAGAGAGAGAGAGTGTATACAGGTTTTGCACCACAGTTAAATAGCTTTAATTGCAGTGAATAATGAGAACAGGATCTTAATGAAAAGGTTTATTAATGGCACATCCAAGGAGATTAACCGAGCACTGAGGAAGAGAGTGCGACAGAGTGAGACTCAGAGAAAGAGAGGAAATCTGTGTGTGTGTGTGTGTGTGTGTATGTGGGGAAAAGGGGGGAAGAGATGCAGGATGGAGAAAAAAAAGGGAAAAGGGAAAAAGGGAAGATTAGAAGATGTTCATGTTCGAGTGTCAGAATCAAGAGGAGTCAAACAGAGTACAGTGGAGCGTGAAAGAGGACGTGACTGAGTGTACGTAGAGTGTGTCCAAAGCTTGAGTGTAAGATCATTTTTCACTGAATCAGTCACATTCAAAACAGTTGAAGATTAACTCATCTACTGCACGCACATCTGGAGGAACCAAGCAACTGAATGCCACAGCAGACACCAAGCTGTGCAGGGAATGATTCAGTAACGTACATAAATTTATAAGGCCAACAAACACAGCTTCAAAGATCAGCACACCTCAGACAGGTAGGACAGATGGTTTGTGAGACGTATAAAACAAGACTGTGTTCAGATGAGGTTGTGATTGAGAGCAGGGATTTAATTCTGAGTGGACTCGCCCCACTTGTAGGTGTGGTTGTCTCTCGGGGGCTTGTATTATTTCCCATAAATCATCATCAAAAATCTTCTGTCAAAACTCCAGTTCAGCCATTTGGATCTGATTTTCTTCCAGACATTTTACCACTGAGATGATTGATCCGAACCCTCAGAGGGAAGGTGTTAGATGTCTGGTCAATTAGCAGTCTGACAAAAATAGCTCCATGTTACAAAAAGAAAGTTGTAAAGTTTCAAGGTTATTATTTTTTTTTTTATGCATTCACACTTAAGCTTTTAGATGGACATGGTGACTCATATTGGGAAAAAAAAGGGACATTGGTTTGTTGCATGTCCACAAAACAGAGAAAATCCTTCAGTACCAATGTCAGGGTGATTGCAAGGTCACAGGTTCGGCTCTCAGCTCAAAGAGAAGCTGTGCATATTGTCAGAGCGACCTTGAGGAGGACGATGAACCCATCGCTCGCTCGGGCATCTCAAGCTGTTCCAGACAGACGAGAGAATAAAAATAGAGAACTCTAACAATAAAACATATTAAAACATCTGAAAAGCAGACAAAGGGGTAATAACTATTTATGAAACAGCATTTAGATATAGATAGATAAGTATAAAATGTTAAAAAAGAGGTTGTTGTGCTCTTTCACGCTGTTTTCATCATCTAATCCCAACATGTCAAACACTGTCATGCTGTTGCTGTTTTTTATTTTTTTATTTTCTACCAACCAGTAAAAAGTGGCTGTGCTGGACCTCCGTCTATCGATTTAGAGAAGTAATTTCAACATCACAAGAGACCAAATCAATGAGAAGTCGAGTTATCAAATCGCCTCGTGGTTTTTGTGGGTTTTATTTTTCTCCTCTCTATCTTTACGCCTGTCTCGCTCTCTTTCTATGACTGTGTTTTTCTCTTCTCCTGTAACTTCCCCTTCCTCTTTGTCACTTCTGTCTCTTCATCTTTCACCGCACCACCACTTTCCCCCTCTCTCTCTCAGTTTATCTTTCTCGCGCCTTTACCCACTTGCTTCACCGACCTCTACTCCTTGCCACTTTTTTTTTCTCTTGACCTTTCCCGACTGTCTTTTCTCCTCCTCGTGTTATCCACGCTTCTCAGGTTAACACGAGGAACGCCGCCAGAACAAACAATTCAACACAAACCCCGTCTATCTTCCGGAGCCAGAATAAAAGTTGCAATTACATCAGTTTCCTCCCGTTTCTATTCTTAGAGATTAACCTGAACTGCCGAGGACGTGGCTCTCTTAATTTAAGCTCAGTTTAGTTGAGAACAGTATAATGGAATCGATATGTTTGAATTATTAAAGCCGAATTATGTACCGCTGTACCAAGTATACCTTTTTAGTGTGACGTACCTCAACCGAGTGGCAGAGATGGGTTAGGGTGTCATGGGAGGTCGCTTTTAAGATATATGGTGTATTTGATTAAAAAAAAGTAAATTCAAAATCAATTCATTGTAGTTGCAATGCCACTGCCCCATGATGCTTAAACATGAACCACTGCAGCAAACAGGCAACCCCTGAGATGACACAAAGGTTTCAAACCCACCAATACATTTCCGTTTTTGTGTTAACCTGCTTCCTATTTCAGGCCCACTGTTTGTCACTTCAAGTCAAATTGTGCTAGCTAACATCATGGATGTAGCATGACCTTTTTCATGGGGAACAAAGTCATGAAACACTGGACATTTCAGTCTTTACCTCATAAATGTTTAACTAATTGAAAGCTACAATAATAAGTGTAATTATGACTTTGCATTCCTGATATCCAACTGTGCCATCCAACAAGTTCTTGAAGCATCATGTCTGAGTGAAAGAGAGGCTCCCTGATGTGAGACTTAATTGTTCTCTATTAAGCATCATAATTATCTTTAGTTTAGTAATGTTATCTCCGTTGTTAGACAAGGAAGTATTTACCATCCCTTTATGTTTCTTGAAAGTTCATCATTAAAATGTTAAGATGCTATCAAGAGGAGAGCCACAATGGCTGCTTGTTGCCATCTCATTTCCCCATAATATCCATTGTTATTTAACAAAATGTCTGTTTTTGTGTCTCTTTCGAAAAAGAGCCACAGTAATGTAATAGTAGTAATGTGGAGTCCAATTTATTTTTATCTTGGTCTTTATTTACTTTATTTTAAATGAAAGTACATTTCATCCATTTTATTAAGAAAAAGCTGTATTTTGAAATTTTCTGGAATTTTTTCTACTTGTGATGTCTTAAAATTTATATAGAAAGGATCTGAAATGACTGTCAGATATCAGAAACTTGAGCGTAAATTAGGCAGCTTAGTTGAACCATGACTTTTCCTCCTGTAAGTCTTTCCCAAAAGAGCCATTGTGAGATTTGTGAAATCAATTAATCTTTTTTTTTTTTTTTTGCGGAGCCAAAATGGCCATCAGTGTGCTCAAATCTCTCCTGTAAATTAGGCAAATGAGCCACGATAAGTCTTCCTGTCTCTCATTCCCAGAAGTGGCCCAAAGTGCTATCTTGACATCCGCGAGATTGATTTATTTTTCATCTGAAGCCAAAGAGGCAGCATGGCCCCCAGATTCCTGAAATCCCCGCTGTAAATTAGGCCGCTGAACTGCGATACATCTTCGTGTTAGAACTCCCAAAAGGGGCCATGAGAAGATTTGTGAGATCTGTGCATTCTTCATCATTAGGAGACAAAATGGGAGTCATTTTCAGAACGTGTTGCCGTGAAATGTCTGTGTGTGAAACGTTTCTCCCCCGTGTGTTTTTCAGAAGGGTCATCACGAGATCCGCGAGCTCCGTCAGTTCCACTTCACCAGCTGGCCCGACCACGGCGTCCCCTGTTACGCCACCGGACTGCTCGGCTTCATACGACAGGTCAAGTTCCTCAACCCATGCCCGACGCCGGGCCCATAGTGGCGCACTGCAGGTAGGAACACACACACACATTTAAAGTACACATTGTGGGTTTGGTACAGAAGAAACTTAATTCCCAAACAAACCAACCAATCGCTCGGCTGCTTGGCTCTTTGCTTTTGCCTTTCACCAGCATAGCAAAGAGCAAAGAGTTGTAGGGAAAAAAAGGGCCACTTTGAATGCATTACATATTCTGATTATCATTTTAAAGCATGTGATTGGCTTTTTACTATATGTATTATAACCACCTAACATCACACACACGTCTGTCTCAGTCAATGTCAAAATAGTCAATGAAAGCATGAGAAGAGCTTCTAGATCTATTTCTGTTGGATCAAGATCGGCCTCACATGAAATACAACAACATGTTTTAATGTCTGATTCAACCCATGTTTATGTTTAGCTCAAGGACCTCCAGAGGCAGGGTGACAATGAGTTATTCAGGCTGGAGTAGTACGACATTGTTCGCAGTCTCGCCAAAGGTCAGGGAGTGTGAATGCTACGAGACTGCTGTATTTCTTTTGACCGGAACCACAACCATATGAATCATTTTTGTGTCGGCCATTTGAAATGTTATGGAAGAGTCACTGGTAGAGATGCAAAAGAAAAACTCACACTCGCAAAAGAGAACTGTGAATATATTTCAGGACATGAAATGAGATTGGTCAAAATCTTGAGCATATGTAGACCAATCACACACAGATGATCTTATACATGAATCCATTTTATATTTGTTGATTCACACTTGTAAATGCAAATTTTAAATGTTTAAGTCAGATGTGAAATCCATCTGTGTTAATCAAAAGCCTGATAAAAGTCTGAAAACATCCTCATCCTCACTGTCAGCCTTTCCTCCTACACTGTTTTTTCTCATCTCCTTCTTCTTCTCATGACTTTTCTCTGTTTCCCCCTTCCCTCTCAGATAAGACAATGCACTTTGCACAGGTTATCAGTACCAGTATGATCACACACACACACACACACACACACACACACTCCCACACACACCAGTCTCCCTTGTCCATAAATTAGATCGATGGTGTTAACCTTTAAAACTGGAAAAAAAGAGAAAGAAATTCACCTTCCACCCCACTTTCATCCCACCACCTTCACCAACATCCACTATCATCACCCACCAGGAATACAGGAAGAAAAAAAAAAAAGTGACAGTTTTAAGATCCCCATGGCGACAGTATATTTAACCTCCATGTTCTGTTCTTTATGGCATGTAACGGTTTAACTCTGGGGCCAGGTTGTCAGCAGGCACACGCTTGAAAAGGTCAGCACTCTGACAAGTTATGAAAGGAAAAAAAAGTGCTTGGAGTATATTCCTCATATTGGCATGAGTGTTTGAAATTAATGTATTCCATTTGGTGGTCCCCTGTAATACAACATACAGAGGGAGCATATACTGTATCGCCTGTCATATTCTGTTTGATAGAGACAAAGGACCATAAAACATTCACCAAACCTATTCATAAACTCTCCATTTTTGCATTTAGTTCCTTTTTTTTGGTTGTTCTTTACATTCGAACATTGTACTTTTTGGTGCATTTTCTTCTTTCTCTTAATGTCAAATTGTACTCATCTTAGAAATATATCCTGCAATACCTGCTCTTGCATTATACTTACCGAAACACTCACCAAACTGTTCATCCAGTTATAGGTTCATATAAATATATATATATACTGATGACTGATTGTCAGCGGCCTCGACCATTCAAGATATGACTCATATGAGCCTTTTCCATGTAAAGCACTTTGTAACTTTATGGTCTGGTTAAGTTACTAAAACAATAAGTCAAAGGCTTTTGGAAATATTATTGTCAAAGTTAAATAAAAAACATGGTTTACACTTGAAAGGGAACAAAAATAATAATAAGCCATAATATTTTTAGTGGAGCAGTGGTTTTTTGCACAATACACTCCTCAGATGAAACCACATTTAATTTGTGTTTTTAGCTATTTAGTTAAAGGGACAGACATGCAGTTAGATAAAGAAAAGAAGACGAACACACAGAGTGGATGGACAAACGAGGCAGGCAGATGCGTGAACAGACAGCCGTGGTAAAAGTGTGCGGACAGACAGGCAGGAAGTTATGGCAGTCACTTCCAATTTCCGGGGGCACTCTGACGCCATTGGCCTGTGTCATGAAGCTTTCAAACACACACATGCACACGCACACAGAGGCCCAGCAGTATTCTGGTCTCAACATTAATCACAGAGGTTGACAGGTAATCTGCTGAGGCGCTCCCCCCTCTTTTCTCTCTTTTTCTCCCTCCTTCTCTTGTATCTTCCTCCTCTCTTCCACTTCTTCTTCTTCTTCTCTCTTTCTCTCTTTGGCTGTCTCTGGGAACTGTCAGGGGGGGATTGCAAAGTGAAAGATAGCTTTCTCCCCTCCCCTTCTTTTCCATCCCTCCATACCTCATCCTCTCAGTTCCCACTCCATCCCTCCATCCCTTGGTCTCTCCCCCCCCCCAGTCCCCCGAGGACCATTTCTATAACTCCCAATCACTCACGACTCCTTCCCTCTCCCTCGCTCATTCAATCCATCCATCCATCTGTTTCTCTGTCCCCTCCACCCCCTCCCCCATTCGTCTCTTCCCTCCAGGCATTACTGTTCAGGATGTGTCGCCTTAACACCTGACACAGGGTATTAAAGTCTGTACATGTTTGTGTGTGTGTGTGTGTGAGGAAGTGAGAGAGAGACTCCACCCTCATCCTGAACTCCATCCTGCAGTTTACCATCATTTTTTTTTCCACTGAAGTCTTTTACAGTGTTTCCTGAACAAAATATGACACCTATGAAAATGTGACACTTATCAGTAACAATCAACATATCTGATCTGAGATCTGATCATAAAAAATAGTGTCAGTTTATTTATTTATTCTTTTTGTTTTTAACTTTTTTTTTCTGCCAACATCCAAAAATGAATAATTATTTACTGTCCTTTCCAGACAGTGAAAGTGAAAGTTGTGTCATGCTGTTATACTACCACTAAAGAAAATAAATAGATATTCATTCATTCCATTTCACTGAATGATTTTCAGAACAGATATGGTCTTGATAAGATAAAGCCGTGTGCATTTTTTTTTTTTTTTACCCAGACCTCTTTAAAAATTTCTTTCTCATCAGTGTCAGAGACATTATGAGCAAATTTCACCTCTGCTTCAGCTTTTAATCTCATTTCAGTCTGTGAAATTAACTTCCTGTATGGCTGTCTGAGTGTGTGTTAAAAAAAAATGAACGACTTTTCTTTTCATTTATTTGTGTATTTCTGTTTTCAATTTTTGTGCAACTGCTCTGATTACTGTGTGTTTCAAACTCATGTATTTTAATAGTGGTGTCTGGCGTAATGTTAGAGTAGTTTAATTTTATCAGGCAATTTGGTCCATAGACAGAAGTGAAACTAAAGATTGGGAAGGTGTTGAGTTAGTCACATTTATTTAGTAGATACTCAGTGTTGTGGTTGTTCATTTTTCTCCGCAGTGCCGGTGCTGGGAGGACGGGCTGTTTCATCGCGGTGGACATCATGTTGGACATGGCGGAGAACGAAGGTGTGGTGGACATTTTCAACTGCATCCGAGAGCTGAGATCACAGCGGGTCAACATGGTGCAGACAGAGGTTGGTGTGAACAAACAGACAAACACGAGACACCCCCATCCTTCATAAATGAAATGTTGAAGTTTTATTTAAGATTATCCTATAAATCTGTCCCAATTGTTTGTACATCTTGGGAGAGGGATCCCTCATCTGTCCTTCTTCTGGATGTTTCTTCAATTTTTTTTCTCCAGGTTTTTTTGGGTGGTGCTTTCCCTTTTTAAACTATATTCTTGTTCCTTAGCTCATATGACAGCCTTACATGCTTTTTTGTGGACCCAATACAGGTATCTGTGTGACGCCTCTCCTCCTCACGCCCCGTGTGGCTTTGCAATTTGTGATATTGGTCTACAGAAATAATAATAACCTGACTTGACCACCATATTTTTTTGCAAATGGCACACTGCATAGGAATATATATAATACATCCAGAAATATTCCATAAAATGATGCTAGTTTGTATGTAGTATAAATAACAGCAAGCTTGATTAACGTCTTTACCTTGAAGCATGTCATCATCCATCTGTCTGTCTGTCTGTCTGTAGCTGGAGTATGAGGCATCATCTGCGCTTCTTATATCATCCATCCCAATCAGTCTATCATTATTAAACATGTTGTGAATAATAGATGACACGATTGCACATATGCAGTGTGCATCGAGTGTCTAACACGCACAAACTCATAAACATTGGGGTTTCCTTGTGTTAAAGTGTGTGCAGCTCTTGGAAAACACATACAAAGATGTGCAAACAAACACATACATTAACACATAAACAGATGCATAGATGCTGTAAGTTTGCCTTTGCATTACTTTTAAAGTTGTAGTTTTGAAGGTAGTTGTTGAAACTTCAGCTCCAGCTCCAGAACTAACAAGAGCAAACTCTAGTGGCGAGTACGGTGTCGGTTTAAATTAAAGGTGGCCAAGCTTAATCAGAAGACTGATCTGCACTATCAAATCAAGCAGTGTCAGATCAATTTTTCATTTGATTTATTGAGATTTTTTTGTTAGAAAATGTAAAAAATGCGAGATCCATTTTGTAAAAATGCTCCCGTGGACTCGGGTTGTGTACTATCCTTTCCGCAGTGTCATAATTTGTTCTAATTTTGTACTATCAATCATTTCTAAAGAGTCTGCATCTTCAAATGCTGGGTGTTTCATTTTGGAACAGAAGTATTCATTTCTTCTCTAAGCTACCTTAAGCCGACCTAATCCATCCCGCCTCTGCATTCCATTTGTACTACTGATGAAAACCTTGCATATCCAAAAAGTCAACTTTACCAGGAATAAAGAAAAACAGCCTCGTTTTCAGACTGACAGCTCAAGCTTGGAGCCTGAAATTGACTTTTGAATGGGTTTTAGAAGTGCTAGGATCAGGAAAAGTTACCCCGGGCATCACTTTGAGTGTTTTCATGTGACAGTGGTGGTATGAAAGCTAGGTTTGTATGTGTGTGTGTGTGTGTGTCTGTGCACTTGAAACCAAGCTAAATGCATCCTGCCCTGCCTTTTGAATATGTGTGGGAGCAATTTGTGTCAGTGTTGAAGCTGCTTGATGCTATTATAATCCTGCTCCGCACAACACAAAGCAATTAATCTTTTAAAAGGCACAGGGGAAAGGTAAATGTGTGTGTGCGTTAGTGTGTACATGTGTTTTTGCGTGTGTGTCACTAGAGTAGGTAATGGCCAGGAGAGGACATTTCACTGCTTTTGAAACTCTCCTCCCCGCTCCAAGGGCAACAATAAACATTCAACAGAGAGAAAGAGAAAGAGAGAACGACGATAAAGGGACAAGCAAATTAAAAAAAAAGCGAGAGACAGGAGACAAACCCAGGTGTGAGAGTAAACAAGGAAGTAAATGGAAGGAAGAGAAAAAAGAGAGAGCACAGAGGTGAATTAACATGCACGGGCTGCAGTAGCTCACGGTGGCCGACGCTTTTACCAGCGAGCTGGTCGGAGCACAAAGAGCACGCTTGATGCAGAGCACAAAAACACTACTGCAGGGCAATGCAACGCTCCCTTTTAATTCACTTTTAGGCTGCCGAGAGAAAACAAGTAGGCAGATAATTAATTGAAACGCACAAAAGCAAACAAACTGTCTGTTCACGCTGGCATTTTTTAGTTTGTCAGAGACTCAAAAAGGTCCCAGAGGTGTCGGTGCTCAGAGCTACGCCGAGAAACAAGTTAAGTCAACCTCTGTCTGTCTGAGACAGGCCAGAGACCTGTTTTGTTTAGTTTTTTTTTGCTCTTGAAATGCCTTTGATCCATGTCTTTCGCTTTCACGTTTGCAGGAACAGTACGTGTTTGTTCACGACGCCATCTTGGAGGCGTGTCTATGCGGGAATACAGCCATACCTGTGTGTGAGTTCAGAGCCATCTACTACAACATCAGCAGACTGGACCCGCAGACCAACTCCAGCCAGATAAAAGACGAGTTTCAGGTGAGCACACACACACACACACATTATTGTTCTTTACAGGGGCTTATATTCCTTCCCTGATGACTTAAACCTCAACCTTTTGGGGACCACCTTTTTTGAGACGTCTTTGTCCTCGCAATCTGGGGACAGAGTAATCTGGTCCAATCTCATTTGCTCTCTTATTAATCAATAAGTGGGCTATCTTTTTCTAAAAATAAAGTTACAGTTGGATTTATGAACTTCATCTGTCAGACTCTGAATATAGTGACCCCTAGAGTCCGTCCAGAGGACTGCAGCGTGGGTTTGCTACCCAGGAACCACGACAAGAACCGCAGTCTGGACGTTCTTTCAGCAGACCGATGCCTGCCTTTCCTCATATCTGTGGACGGAGAGAGCTCCAATTACATCAACGCTGCATTAATGGACGTAAGTGTGGATTTAGGGTGTGTTTATTGTTTTTTTTTTAATAATGTTAGTTTCTATTATTCAAAGTTTTTTGTGCTGCAGAGACACTTTGCTCCATCCAGTTGTCTGTTTATCTTGTTATTGCCGGTATTTATTTGTGGTCTGTCTCAACACTCCAGAGCCACAAACAGCCAGCGGCCTTCATTGTTACGCAGCATCCTTTGCCAAACACCATGGGTGACTTCTGGAGGCTGGTTTTTGACTACAACTGCTCCTCCATTGTAATGCTCAATGAGATGGACGCGGCGCAGGTACAGCATGTATTCCTCATCTGTTTTCTTTCTTTTCGGCTAACTCGATTTCAGAAAAAACAGACCAGACAGCACACGGCCGACACATGGACTGTAACATGATCAACACATCCAGAGACTATTTTTATCAATGCAACTGTGTATTGAATTAAACACCAACCACTGTGAAGGTTTTAGTTACAGTTTTGTACAATCATACCTCAGACCAAAAGAAAAGAAGGAAGATAATCTAACTGCTAATTTATGCAGAATTCACAATTTAAAATGCTAAATTAACTAACTAATCAACATATATTCCTGTCATCAACATAACTCAGGGGTACAAAGTTGGAAGATTGTAACGCTAAAGATGAAGCTAAGGACCGCCACACTTGTTCCTCTGAAGTACATTAAACAGCAAACAGTCTACAGCCCTCTGATTATTTGAAGTTTGGAGGTGCATTATTTATTTATCATGTCCTACTGCCTAAACCTGACATGCTAACCAAAAAGCACATCTGCCCATTCAAGATTTTCTTTGAGTGTCGCTGGAAGGGGCAAAGCAAATCAAAATTGAGGCACCACGTGTAATCATGCAATCAACGCAGACTAACACAATTTACTTACCTCGTCTCCCCCAGTGTTGATTGTAGATCATCTGTCGATTCTCAGCTCATGCATATGTGGCATTTTAAGTGAATAAAAACCTGGTTTAAAAATAAAAATACTAAGGCAACATTTCTCTTGTGTGTCTGGCAGGTGTGAAGATAGGAAAGTCAGCTTTATCTAATTTAGATCCTGCACAAAGAATTACAATCCATATGAAGATAACTCTTTGATAGTGTCTTAGTGTGAAGGTATAAAAACTTGAAAATTGAATTTACTTCAGGGGATACCTTTATAATAAATTAAGTGAATTCATATGAGGTTTTGTCATCTTTCTAGTTATTACTTGGGCTGATGCTATTTTCAGGAAAAACCATTTCAGTGTAAGTGATAAGGTGGTAAATGTTCTTTTTCTCTTCATTCTTCCTCTGCTACATTTCACCTTTCTCCTCCCCATTTTTCTCTCTCTCTCTCTCTTTCTTTACGTTTTCTACAGTTATGTATGCAGTACTGGCCAGAAAAGAGTTCGTGTTGTTACGGTCCCATTCAAGTTGAATTCATATCAGCAGATATCGATGAAGACATCATCAACCGGATCTTCAGGATCTGCAACATGGCCAGGGTATGCTCTCACACTCAAAGCATGTGATGTTTTAGTGATAGAAATAAACGTTTTGCTCTTATAATGTACATTACAAGGTTTTGGTGGTTGCAGAAGCCTGATTTTAAAACTGTTTTTTGGTTATTAAGATAATGTGCAATATTGCACTCAGTTACAGGTCCTTACATGAGAAGCAAACCTCTCCTGCACTCTCTTAGACCTTTCACCTGACAGAAATTGATGAAAAGCAGAAATTGATTGTTGTTATTCAGGAGCTAGGACATTCTCAACCAGACCCTGGAGTATGTGTTGTCTATATGTGCATAACAATAATCTGTAACTCCACCCGAATCTCGTTTCAGATGAGTTAGTGATCTGACACTTTATTGTCTTGCGTCCTCTTCTTTTCTTTTATGCGACTGTAGTTTGTCTTCCTCTCATGTCACATTAGAACCATCTGCACTGGGTATGTCGCTCAAACCAGGACTTAGGACACATAAACTAAATGATCCGTTATCTAATGCAAAAAGCTGTATAAAGATATACAATAATACACATCCAAACATTACACCCGTGTGCTTGCTGAGCACATCTTTCCAAAAGGATGGGTATTAATGTGCTTCTATAACAGCGCCCACTCTTCTTGGAAAGCTTTGCACCAGATTTTGGATCCTGGCTGCAGTGATTTTCTCCCACTCAGCCACTAGAGCGTTATCGAGGTCCAGCGCTGATGTTGGGTGAAATGACCTGGCTCACAGTCGGCGTTCCAGTTCATCCCAAAGGTGAAGCCGAGGTCAAGCTGTGCAGGCCGGTCAAGTTCTTTTCACACCACACAATGAAATCCATTTCTTTATGGACCTGGCTTTGAGCAAGGGGGGGGGGGTTGTCAGGAAAAATACCTCTTCAAAGTCTTGCCATAAAAAATGGATGCACAGTTTCTTTTAACCTTTCCAACAATCTTAAAAGCATGTGGACGCGGATCTATACGTCAAAGCATTTCTATATTATAAACACATAATACATAATCTGTAATCTGCTCACAACGTCAGTACTAAATTATCTTACAGCCCCATGAAGTGGAGTGTAATTTTTCAGACTTGATTTTATCATTTGCAAGATAAATAAACTTGCTTGACACTTACATACAAAATACAAAAATGATTTTCGGAAATGACTCAAAAAAATGTCTCGACCTATATTTGACAAGAGGAACACAATAAAACAACATAAAAGAGGCGTTTTTCATTTGATGTGACCTTTACTTCCAGCTAACCGCTAACACACGAACACACAGCCAGGCTAACCGGTTCAGCGAGAGCTCCAAAGCTGCATGGCAGGAGGTCGTGCATGAAAACAGGACATTTTGAAATCCGCTGTGTCCTCTCCCCTCGTCTCCTTGTTCCATCTTGTTGTCCTCCTGCCTCTCATCTCTCCTTCCCCCCCCTTTTTTTTCTTTCCTCCTCTCATTCTTGCCCCCTCTGGTTACTCCCTTCTCATCTCATTTTCTCACCCATCCATGACGGTGCAACTCTAGCGGTTCCCTATCGTCTGCACACTCCTATAGTGCTCGGTGAACTCCCTCCCCCCAAAACCACTACCCTCCTCTCTATATCCGAGCCCTCTCTCACTCTCTCAAACACATCACCGGTCTAGCGTGAAATGGCTCATATCATCGCCACAACAGCACATCGCATACTGTGAGAGCAGCTCCGGCCTAGCTGAGTCTGTACCACCAACCACTAAGCCATCAAATGAGGAGGGAGGGGGGGGGAGTGCAGGACAGAGAGAAAGGTCTGAGAGGGACAAAAATATACAAAGATGGGAGGGAGGGAGGGGGGGCAAAAAAATAGTTGCGAAGGCAAACAAATAAATGAGTGAGTGAGTCAGAGAAAGAAGGGGTGAAGGAAAAAGGCAAAGGAAAAGTTTGAAATGGGAGTCGATGGGGGGTATGAAGGAAGTGGAGAGAAATATAAAAAAGCAGGACAAAAAAAACAAAAAAACATAAACAGCTGCATCTGGTTGTGTGTGAAAATGTCAATGTGCATATGCGTGTGTCGCGAAAACCCGGCAGTAAATCAGTCTGACAGTGATGATGGGTTTTTGGTGTTTCAGGTGGTGGATGCCAAACGCCTTGGGCCATACGACTGAAAAACATTTTGTCTGCCATGAAATTGAATTAAACATTATAAGACATCGTCTTTGACGAGTCCAATCCTGTTCCCTTTTGGAACAGCATTTTGTTCAGAAACAAGAACTAATTGGAGCACAACAGCAAAAAAATGAAAGTGCCTTATGTATTAGTTAAGTACATCACTACCAAAAGAGAGCATACATGATGAGACTAGCTGATTCTGAATACAACCATGCTGTGTTTAACATCTATTTTTCTCCAGAGACCTTCTCAACAAAACAGGAAAGAAGAAACATTTCGTTAAAGCTTTGTCTTGAATTTCTGCACCGATGTGGCCAAGACATGTCATGCTACATGTTTAGGTTTAGACAGGAGGAGACAAAGACAAACGTCTGGATCAAACATGTCAACTCTAATACAACAAAATCATCATAAAGCATATTTTAGACTTTTTTCAAAATAGGATGTAGATATTTTGACATATTAGCCTTTTCGATGTTGCAAAGAGTTACACATACTTTTGCACTTGTTTTAGTCGTTTATATTCTCCCACAAAGTTTACTGCATGATGACGATTGTGTGGTGATTAAAATATCGGCCTCTGTCTTCAGCCACAGGACGGTTACCGCCTGGTGCAGCACTTCCAGTTCATCGGCTGGCCGGCCTACAGGGACACGCCTCTCTCCAAACGCTCCATCCTGCAGCTGGTCAGGAGGCTGGCCAAGTGGCAGGAGCAGTACGACGGAGGAGACGGGAGGACTGTGGTACACTGCCTGTAAGTTCAACACACACACACACACACACACACACACACATACACACACTTAGAGTCAGATACTTCAGTAACATGGAATAAAATAATAGGAAGCAGGTGAAAGGAGGACTGGAACAAGTGCTGCTCACTGGGATGATAGATCAAAACAAAATCGTAGAAAGACAAATGTGCCCTTACACCTGTGTGTGTGTGTGTGTGTGTGTGTGAAGAAGACAAAGAGAGGTGAAAGATGCTGAGATATCTGTAACAATGATAAAGTACACTTTGTCTGCAAAAAAACGCACAGACCCATTTAAGGGCAAAAAATGTTCACTTCGCACACACACTTTTGCACACACACACACACACACACACACCTTTAAGATGATATGTACAATATATGGTACATCCAGACTCATCCATTCTTCTGTGTTGGGTCGTTCTTTCATGCTTTATTTTCCTCCACTGATTTGTCAAACATATAGATGGCCTAAACTGAACATTTATCTCAGTTCAGATACGTCTGAAGTTCACTATGAGGAGGCCAAAACATACACAGCACTGGTCTAAAGATTAAAAAGGACTATTCTTAAATGCTATAAATAAAAGTACTAATTCAATATAATTTAACAACAGGGTTAACCTGGTTTATATCTAAAAAATGGGATAAAATAGGCCTTTTGTAAGTTTACAACCCACAGAGATTCATTTAAGATTGACACCTTCTCCAACACCAGGACCTTTGCATTATATCCTGCCATAATTTAAGCCTTAGATCAATGGTAGAGTTAAAATACTGTTGTGTGCCAAAATGTGAATACTTTAGAAGAGATGGTGTTACTTCAGAATAAATAGTTCAGCACTGAAAATGTATTCACCTGACTCATTAAAACTCTAAAGACTAACTCACCTGTGTCTCAGCCTTGTCGTCCAAAGCAACAAAAAATAATTCCATGTTACCACAGTTTTGCACCAGGACCTTTATTTTTTTATTATTTTAAAACCTTAAAAAACATTTTTTTCTTTAAAATATTAAGAAAGGTCAGGATAGCTTCTGTACACTTACATATTCACTGTAAAGGGCATTTTGAGGAGGGACGCCCAGATCTTTACACATCACTACAGTACATGTACATATAGTAAAAAAAAAGCCTCTTTTGGTTTGTTTGTCGATTTTAAGCAAGCACAGCGATATCACTGCATTGCTTTTTCTGGAAACTGGAAACAGTTATTGCATGTGCTGGTTTTTATAGCATATGAGTGAGGTAACCACAGTCTGCAAATTTTGATATATTTAGCTTATTTTTAGTTTTTGTCCTGATATAATGTATAAACTGCAGGTTATATAATGGTGAGTTATAACAGGAGTAAAGTACAGCAGTAGTAATAGTAGTTAGTTGTAGCATCCACATTACTTTAAACATTAGCAGTGTCCTAAGCACTATTAATAGCAAAAATGCAAATCAATAAAGTAACATCGATTACACACATTACGTCGAAGTGCACACAAACTGCTCTGCCTCATACAGTTACTGTGTGAGCAGAGCAGATGAAGCCGATAATGAGGGAGGGAAACGGAGGCTGTAAAATCTATAGATGAGAGATTACAGATTACAAGTTCACTAACAACACACACACACACACAAATGGACACACACTCCAAACACTGCCCGAAGCACATCACTGGTGCTTATCCAATCAGCTTCCTCTGTCACAGCTCATTGGGCCAATCAGAATTGACATTGATTTGTTTTTTTCTAGCTGCTGTGAGGTTTTGTTTGCTTTCTGTGTGTGTGTTTTTTTTTCTATCTCTGTGTTAAAAAGAGATACAGTAGTTTGAAATACAAGCAAATATCTTTAAAAAAATCTTATTTTTATTATTTTTTAGACAGTGTGACAGCATGCTAAAGTGACAGTGTGTACTTTATTAACTCATCTTCAATCAGTACTTTGTCAACTGTTGAAATTTCTGCCTTCTCACTGATGTTAAATAATTTCAAAAGTTTTCATCTGCAAAACCCAAATGGTTTGTCAATGAGGGAAACAGTGAGAGCCAATCACAGTGCTGCTAGCTAAAAACAAAATGACCGGTGGATCTTAATTAAACTGTTAACGCTTACATAGAAAATCAGTGGTTAAACCACTGCTGCCTTATAGGACAGAGATGCATGTTCTCTCTTTGACCCTCAGCCCAGCCAACACCCATAGCTATTGATTTCACAGGCTTAATTCTCCTCTCAATCATATGAAACTCTTATACCGCCAAATGAATACATGCAAAAAGAAATCTCCTTCGGGTGTAATCGCCCCACCGTAACCGCCACCACAGCCCTTTTTGCTCAGCCCCAGAAAATGTGAGTGACAGGGATGCAAGCTTTCTCTGCTTCTGGTTAAAGACAGCTACACTGGCTAATCAGCCCCGGCTATTGATTTCACAGACTCAGTAATACCAGAGATAAGGAGAAACATGATTGTTCAATCAGCAGCTGGTGAAAATGAATTCTTTTTTTTTGCTCTTCGCTCTTCCTGGAGGTCGGAGTCTGATGGGTCTTTAATGCTGAGCACATGTTTCATTTTGAGCAAATCACACAGGGGGGAACCAGTTAGAGAAGTGTGAGGATCAGCACACTTAACGGAGTAATCTGTCTATGCTATTTTTATCCAAAGGCTTATAGATTTTTTAATAGAGGAGAAAAACACAAATATGGTGCTGTCTCATCCCAACAGATTCCTGAAATAATCTCAGCATGTTCGTATCTGAAATAATGTGGCTCCAAGTATTTAATAAACAACGTCAATAAAACATCAAATATATAATTGGATTTAACTATCTACATTGACTGCTTTACTGTTTTGTCTCGATCTTTAGTAGACAGAAAGTAAGTTAGCTTGGTAGTGTTAAGTTTATATGAACTTTTAATTTCCTGACCCACAGTAAGGGGTTTTCAAAAACTCCTTCACTAAAAGTGCATGCGTTAAACAGAGATTTAAGTGTATAATTAATTGTATGTTTTTATTTTTCTATACGTCATGATAACAGTACTCATCAAACAGACAAGTTAAGATAATCAGGCTAAACTTTGGCCATGTTTAAAGCCTGTGTAGTTTTTTAGGCCTTCTCTTTTTCAGAAAAAAACAGTGATGGTGCGATGATGGGTGCAGAAAAAGTATGAGAAATCAGACACTGCAGATGTCTGAGAGAGATTCTGCCAATGATGAAACTCTGCCTCTGTCCACCCAGATCACACATTTTAAAGCCTACATGACACCCTCATTTCATATTCAACGTATAGCTAATTTCTATTAGTATAATGAGGAGAAAAGCCTAATTTCTTATTCATGCTACGATGCCACCAAATCAAGTTTCAATCAAGTGGCTAAACACAGTCCACAACACCCGGTACACAGAAAGAGTTTCACAAAAACTCGTATTACTATAAAGTAAATATTTTAAAAATACACCATTTTCACAGTAGCAAAAAGCTTTTTGACAATGCAGCAATGGTGATTGTAGATGTAAGAAAAGGCTTGAGAATGAAATATTCTTCATTTGCATGCTTGTGGCTGTTTCTTTTACACGGACCTGCTACTTGTTTTGATTAAAAGGGCTTACAGTTTGGTGCTGATGTTAATAAGCTACCGAACATGGCTTAAAAATTGTGAAAGTTATTCAGCTGCTTTGACCGTGAGTACCGCTTGAGTCTTGACCCATCTTGATTTTATTGGGTTTGCCGGTTGTTCTTCAGTAATGAGGTTTAATGCATTTTAGCCCGAAGATGTATCTGACAGCACTAATGTAAAATGTATTTGCTTCCATGTTTCTTTTCCCCTGCTGAGAAATTATTTTTTGACACTGAAACAAGCAACAAGAATTACAATTACAATTTAAATTTTTATCACAAATATCAATATTCACACTCAGTGTAATGAAGACCTGAGGTGCTTTGTCCCACTCCAGTCCCAATAGGTATACACATAAAAAAGTAATAAAAAAATTAAAATCACTACTTCATAAGGAAGAGGTATCACTACTACTAAGGGGTGCTGGAAGAAAAAGGTGCAGATTTTACGAATAAATGTTCAGCATTTTTAAAACAATTAAATTACAAACATTAAGCAAGAATAAGAACATTAATAAAATAAGGAGTCTTTTTTTTATTTTCCAACTTTCTTTTCAAAAGAATGAAACTAAACTTCACTAAAAATGTAAAACTAATAAATCTTACCTATGTTTGTTTCTTTGCTACTTTTGAAAGAATAAGAAAGTCAACCAAATCTAGAAAACTGACCTCCATCCATACCTACCCTGAGGGCAAACTGGTGGTCCCAGCATTGCTAATGCAGAGTAGGTAGTCGGTGGGTGATTTTTGTGATAGCTGCCACTCCACCTCTCAGTGCCTGAATGTTTTATTCAGTCTGAATACTGAAGGAATTCAGCTGGAACAAGGTGAGACAGAAACGTCTGGAGCTTTTTTCATGGCGGGTGGTCTGACTGCTGACTGGCAGAGGACTGACTGCTGATTGGGCCACAAAAGCCAGTAAACACACCATGCGTACACACAAATATGTGTGCGTCCATTACAGAAAGTTATCCCCTGTGTAAAGTCTGAAAAACTCCAATTTAAGGTGAACAAACCTATTCAAATGTCTTAAATCCATTAGTGGAGCTCACAATCCTTTGCTCCATGCAGTGACAGGTTTCTTTGTACTTCATGTTCACTCTGTCACTTTCAGCCTTTTCTTAACTTTTATTATTGTAATTATTTCAATTTGGGTAACACTGAAAAAGTCTTCTACTGTCTTAAATTTTACTGTCTGGCCTGTATGTACTCTGAACAGGGACTTGCATTTCCGAGAATCTGAATCCAACTCTTACAGACACATATGTTTGTGCGTTGTTTTCTTTTTGTGTTTCAGCTTTAGCGCTATTTCACGCTTAAAATTGTACATTTGTGTCTGTACATTTGACTTTCAGCCAGTTAATGTTGATTTAGTGCAGAAACTAAATGGCTTAAATGATGGCTGAAAAACCATCAGGACTAGATCATTTGAATGGGGAACATTTATAGAATGTCTCCGATTACATTTAATTGCCTATTTATCATATTTTAAATATCAATTTGATGATAAGTATGTGCTCCAAAGACCTGGAGAGCCTCAAAAATAATTCCTTTAAATTCCTATAAAAAATAAAAACAGAAATAGAAACAAGTTAATGGAGAGAATAGCGTTTTCATACTTTTTCTGTGAATGAACTGAACAAGAAGTCCAACAATGCTGGTAGTAAAACTTTAACGCAGATGGCCACATGTTTAGATGGCCACATCTAAACACGTGTGTTTAGATGAACTCATGATGTTCATGGATTTAAATCATTTTAATGATTTATATATGTAGGTTTTGGTTGTAATTTTGTGTCAGAGCTGTAATGTTATTGATTACTGTGTGATGTGTGAGTATGTTGTTGATTATATGTAAGCTACGTGGGTGGGCTCTAAGCTCTCCTTCACATTTAAACCTAAAAATTTTGCCTTTAAAGCAGAAACCATTCCTCCTACACACAAACACAAACACGGGCCTACGCTCTGACTGCGATCGCAACGAAGAAACAAATCTCTTCTCTCATAACCCGTTTTATTAAGTCTCATTAAAACTCATTCAAAAGTCTTCTTGGTTTAGATGTCACGGGTTTCAAGAGCGTCTTCTTTTGAAAGGCTGGCACAGTCAGTGTCAAAAAAGGCAGTCACAACAAAGCAGAGGCAGCAAAAAAAAATCTCAGAGGAAAAGAGAAATGCCTGAAAGGAAACATTAAATTCCATGATAAACACATTTTAAAAAGCCGAGCTCCCAGGGTGATAAAAAGGGAAAAGGCAAGTCCTGCTGTTCTGCAAAGGAGTGAACATGTCTGACTTCAAAGCAGCTGGTCTGAAAAGACTAGAGGTCTTCTGGTTTCTTTACATTCTCTCTTTCTTAATTATCTTCTTTTTCTTATACCTTTTTTTTCTGTCTTCCCCTCAGATTTCATGCTCCCTTTTTGTTTCTTTCTCCGATTCAGCATGATCATTTTGGCTTACACACCTAGGTTTCCCCACACAGGACGATGTTGCTGTTGTTGTTTTAATAATGACTATCTCGTGTCCTTCCTCCTTCCCCTCCTACTCCCTTCCTCCTCCTCCGCAGTACCGGCGGAGGGCGTTCAGGAACGTTCTGTGCCATCTGCAGCATCAACGAGATGATCCAGCAGCAGAACATCGTGGATGTTTTCCACACCGTCAAAACCCTGAGGAACAACAAGACGAATATGGTGGAGACTATGGTGAGGACTCATACACACACACACATTTTATCAGGAGACAGTGATCAAACAGTTTTCAGGTGATTTCGATAACAGAAACTCTCGAGGTGGTCTGATTATTTACTATACAAATATTAACTTTCATCAGACGCATACACTACATACGCATACATCAATTATTATAGGCAACAACTGGTGACATCTAATCAGACATTCGCACAAACATTTAGTCTGAAGTCGAAAAGTGACTGCAATTAAATTAATCTATTAATTAATTAATCAATTAAATCTACACGTGTAAAAAAAGAGTCTCCAATTCATTCAAAAGTTACTTTACATAGTTACTGTCGAGATGAATATAGTAAAAGTAAAAGTAAAAGACAAGGCAACTATCACATATAAAACAGACAGACATTACCGTACATCAAATTTAGAATTTCAGAAGTTTACTTTCAATGCAGGAAGGAGTGAGTCTTTCATATGAATCCAAACACTCAAAGAAAGACATTTATTCATGTATTTCTCACCAATTCTGCACACAAGCTTTTGAAACTTCGTGCCTTTGAATGTTTCTTCTTTCTTTATATTCAAAGTATTTTTATGTCTTTAAAATCTACAATGTGAATATCTGTTGATCCGGGAGATGAGCTGCATTACAAGAATGATTAAGTTTGTGTTGAATTGAGGCAAAACAATTTTATTCAACAATAGCTGGAAAAGTTAAATTTAAGCCGTTTTAATTTTACTTACTTACTCTTATTCTTTTCATGGCGATGTGTAAAAAGATCAATTACTTTGCAGATGACTCACTATTGTTCTTTCTACTCTGCTTCGTCCACAGGAACAGTACAAGTTCTGCTACGAAGTGGCTCTTGAGGCACTCAGCTCCTTCTGATTGGCTGAGTGAGGCTGAAATCCTCTTTTCTGATTCGCCATTGACGCTGCCTGTCATTCTCAACGCAACAGCGGGACACACAAAGTGGAAAAAACTGCTTCGTGTTTACCCGAACCCAACCTGTGAGCATGTGTGCCTGTGTGTATGTGTGTGTTTGAGTGTGTATTTGAGAGTGTATGCACTTGATTGTGTGTGAATAAGAGAGGGCATGCCTGTGTTCTTGCATATTTGAGTGTGTGTGTATCTATGTGTGTGCCTGTGACAACACACACACAAACACACACATACAACCTGTACAGAAGAAGACAAAACAAAACAAAACAAAACAAAACAAACAAAAAAAAAGCGACAAATTTACACACTGTTGATTTGTTGATTTTTTGTGTGTGTTCGCTTCACCAAGACTGGGGACTTTACATGCTTGTACAAAGAAAAAAAGAAAAAATGATATGTTGAAAAAACAAAATCAGATGTTTAAACAAAAAAAAAGCGCCACTTTTTCCTTCTCTATCTCTCTGTCCTCTCTGCTGGGCTGTGATGTGACTATTGTACAGTACTTCCTTTTTAGATATATTCCACGCCTTGAATGTTGTCTCCCTCTGAAGGCTGGATGCACACTGGAAGATACATATTTTTTATTTGTTTTTTTATGGGGGGAGCGTTCACATTTAACTGAAGCTGAGGTTCGAGTGATGCCACAACTCTGTATTTTGGACGTTCCCCATTTCATTTTGGACTCCAACATTAATCCACCCAGAGTATCTGTAGAAGAAAATGAAACATGTTTGGCTGAGTTTAGCTGAAATCTGGATGTTGTTGTTGATGATTCACTTAGCTGGATCAAAGCAAAAACCAACAGACCCTCTTTAATATTTCTGGCATTTTTCTTTGAAATCACAAGCCGATGAATTTCCTCTCCATGAGAAGCCTCTTGACTGCATCAATGCTAATGATTCTTGTAACTCAGTAATTGGTAACAAAAATTCTCAGTATGGTTTCTTTTCCCTGCTACAGCATCAAGTCATTTATGACTTTCTTTTCACAGACATTTTTTGCTTTTATCGAGACAAAAATTCTTACAAATACCATTAAAACAGGGAAAAGCAGAGAGTGAGAGCCTGCAATAAATGGAGTCAACTGCATGGTGAAGAATGACAGCCGCATTAAACAGACAAAAGAAAAGAAACTCATGGCCTGCCTTTATAAAATGTTGTTGTTGTTGCTCCAGGGTATTTTTATTGGGGCTATTAGAAAAAAAAAATGAAATGTTAGATGGCTTTATGTAAAGTCTTATAGTGTGCATCCACCCTTACTGTAAATAAGATAAGACAACCACAGTCAAACAAACAGACAAACAACATGCACCAGACACATTACGAATAAAGGTTATCATTTCAAAACACTCTTGCTCTGAAAAGCCGTGTCAGTGTCATCTTCAGCGACTCTGTGATTATGGTTTGAAAGTATGTATTATGTTATCTTACCGCAGACTCTCCATTTAGACATGTCTAAAAAGTTAAGATATATATTTTTGCATATTGCACATTTAGGTGATGCCCACATCCAGAGTGATCTACAGATTTTTTTTTTTCTTAAGGAGGGTTTTATAGAAAGACACAGTTGTTTGATGGCACTTTTTCAAACAACCGGGTTCCCCTGAATCGCTTTTGGGTTATGAACTGCACTCACATACGTAAAAAAAAAAAAAAAAAAAATCCATACCATCATTCAAGATGAAAAGAAAAGAAAAAAAAACCTAAACAACATTTAAGTTATTTTATTATTTTATTAAATTATTATTTTTTTGTCCAGTTGGTTTATGTGGTTTTATACTTGCTTCGACTTGAAAGTGCCGAAATGACAATAAACAAACTGGGATAAATTATGAACTAAAATCAAGACCCACCCAGTTATATTTACCTTCGTCCCTCCTGAACTGCAGAAAATCAATCAATAGCCAATTTATTTGTTTTCAGTACAGTTTAGCTTTTAGCTTTATAAAGTTAGAGTTGTGTTTCATTGACGATTTGAACTTAACCTGTGTTGTGAAAAATCATACAACACATACAACATACCATTTTTTCTTTTGTACCTTCAACTGTGGGGAAAGAAAAATGCAGGAAAACAACTTTTCACATATTTTATCAAATATATATTAATATATTGGGATCAGACAAGCATACATCTCTAAAAATAAGATAGACCTATGAAGTTTCCTTGATTTAGATCTGACCCATGAGCCACCGTCTATTTCATGTAACACGTTCTGGATAAATTTAAGTGAAAAAGATCGGATCCCCAGCCTGCCATCTATCATTAAAATGACAACACAAAGACAAAGACACTGGTCACATTTACTTTTCCTCTGCAAACAAAGGCTCAAATTATCTTTCCGCTGAAGCCCGTTGAGGTGTGCACATTTAAAAAATTCATCCCCCGCTCTAATAGGAAATGATTACAGTTGATGATTGACCTCGGGGGGCGGAAGATGGTCAACACGGCTGACAGTTCAAATGACACTGCAGCTCAAAGGACGTGGGTTTGCGAGACAGAGCTAATGAGAATTAAACAGGATGTGACGCTGACCTCGGCTTCCCGAGGTTATCTCCCTCTTTGATTTAATCTTTCAGCATTTTATTTTCTTTGTTTTCCATTTAAGGAAGACCAAATAAGAGGCTGATTTTTAAAGATACACTCCCTGTTTTTCTATCAGCACCCTCTGAACTGTGTTGCATCGAATGAACTGTGATCATATTTTGGGTTTCGCTGACACTTCTTTGGAGTCTAAAACAAAGTCACAATGTGGGCTGAGGTAATATGACCAATAAAAGAACAGCACAACAGATGAAGGGCTTCATTTTCAAACACCATGGATCTGTTGTAGAGGAGTCATTGAAACTAATGACAATTTTGTAAGCCAACATCTTTAAAGAAAGACTAATCGTAACCCATAATGTGGTTTATTTGTGTGTCAGCCATCAACTCATACCAGCAGGTATTTTTTGAGTCAATGGGTCACCCAGTTTGGACTGAAACTCCACATTTCACAAAAGGTGAAGGTCGTTCTCTGGTGAACTTTTGTTTAGTTAGCAAAGTTTGGTAGGTGTCAATGCTCTTGGCCAGAACTGGCATACTTGTGGCAAAATGTCGTGGCAAACTGTTCAGTCTGCGCTTACGTTTTATTTGTTTGCTGGAGTACAGTCAGGCTCATTAATGGACCTATCAAGAAGAAGATGGACAGTGTTGTATTGAAGACAGTGTGAATGCCAGAAATGTTTATCATTTTTATCTCCACTAAGGCTTTACTTTATTGGCTTGGTTCATGGCCGTCCATCTGTATTATATGTTTTGTTCGTTTTCTTTGGGGATTTTTTTTTTTTTTTTTTTGTCCTGAATTTGTACATTTCTTTTGTATAATTATTATTCTGATGATTATTTGTTTAGCAAAGTGTTGTTTAGATCTGGTGATGCCATTACCATTGGTTGTTTAGTTGTTTGAAATGTGGTTAACATGAAATAAAGGGACCAAAATGTTGAATGTGATCTCCTTTTTTGGTGTTTACAGCCTTGAATTTGGCTTAAGCACCAACTACATTTTTTATAGTTATTCATTTTTAAACTTGGTGTTCATGCTGCATGAGGCATCTTATCTTCCCACTTGAAATTCTGGTGTTATAGACACTGAGAGGAAATCTCCCACCAAGTAACTAATCCAAACTTGATTGAAACTATCCAAACTAGATTTGTCCACTCTAAGTTAGTTCATGTTATGTGCAATGGAGCGAAGCAACAACCGAAGCGCCATTAGATTTTTTTTCGGTGCGGCAGATTATCACCAAATGGCCTCGACAAGGGTGATTTTTTCACGTAATATCTGTCTCATGTAGATACTTAGTGACAGTTTTAGGAGATATGACTAAAAGTTATTCTTAAATAAGTTACCTACGTCTTCTTTAACTCCAGATGTAGCTAAAAGGAGACAAAGCAGTTGATGAACCTGGTGGACAAACAGCTGTCGACACAAGCTTTGGTCACAAATTCATAAAAAAATTCATCATTAAAAAAAAAGTGTAAAAGTAAAGGTCTGTATACACAGGGCGTGACAGCCATGTTGATGAAGGTTTGTGAACTGTTTCATCTCGAGACCTCTGCTTTTTCTTTGTTCTCCTCTATGTCACAGGCTCCCATTATGATCCCTGAGCTGAGGAGAAGAAAAATAAAAAAAGAAATAAATTGAAAAAACACAGGTCTTTATAGGCAGATTTTTTTTTTCTCTTTCTAATCAATCAGAGCGAGTGATGAACGCAGCTCCAAGCCAACGGCCTCATCCTTTATTTAGCTGGTTGATTCCCAAGGAGCTCATAAATATGCATGAGCCTGCGATTAGCATAGGCACCAAGGACAGGGCCTGTACCTTGGCATTATGACGATCAATCAGAAACACTAAGGGGCTCCTCAGAGGGAAGCTGTCTGTCAGCTTGGCTTTGGGCTGAGTTGATGCACATGCACACACACGCACACACACACACACACACATAAAAAATAAGGTACGCTCAAAGCATACATAACACCCAGACAAAACACACACATATCACAATGCCGAAATCATGCATCTACACACACATGCAGACAAAAAAAGCACATAAACTATCCACACGTAAAGGCACAGACTAGGCATGTATATAATACAAACACACATGTGAATACACACAAACCACACGGATACAAAGCCAATGTCAATGTTTATCATTTGTCTCATATTCTTTCTTTTTCTCTCTCTCTTTTTCCTCCTTTTTTTCATTCCTTTTCAGAACTGAGTTAGTAATGAGTTTGAAAATTGGCCCATTTCATTTGCTCTCACTGAAATGTCATTATCTGGGGGACGAAGGAGGAGGAGGGGAGGTTCACGGTGGAACAGTAATACATTTTTTCCCACTCTAACAGGGTTATTAATATATTTTCTCCCGGAGAACTTGTAACAAGGTTACACGCCGTCTGCGGCCGATCCCATGCATCTCCACGTGTTGCATTTACACTGATAACCGAAATCGGATTCATCCACGGGTCTGCGATTCTTCTGGACCTGCGTTGCATTTTTTAACCGCATCGACCGACAGTCACAGCGAGTCCCTTTCATGCTCTAAACGTGCTTTTAATGCTTTCGCCTGCAATAAACCTTCAGTGCTGCATACGGTTTCCAGTGCATGACGAACAAAAGCGTCTTTCTTCAATGGCTTTGGGGTTGTTTGTCCCAGAAAATGGCACTTCGATGTCCTTCCTGAGTGTATCTACTGAGCTTTTACAGTGAGGTGACACTTAAACTTTGAATGTTTTTTTGTGTTGTATTGCAACAGCTAATAACAACCTTGTGTGCTATTCAAGGTGCCTATCAAAGACTTGCAATCTTTTATAGTGGTGGTCTTTTATAATGCAGTATTAAAGGCCACGGGGGATATTACTTTTCTTTTTTTTTTTTTCTTGCTGCTGCACTATGGTGGCCACAGAGAAAACCGTTAGCTCTCTTAATATGCCCACGGTGAAAGTAAAATGTTGTAAAATAAATCTTTTCCGCCATGCTGGCTCTGCGTCAGATCCACTTTGAGGGCACTGTTTACCAGAAGGGGCCTGAGATCCAACCAGCCATCGCAAGCAAAACAGAGGAGATGCCGCATCTCAAACTGTGGAAAGGTTTTAAAATATTACTGCCACACAGAAGGGTGTTAACTATAATATCCAAAAGCAGTGCAGATACAAGCATTAATGAATTCAATAAGGGGATCAAAAGCATCTCATGTATCACAAAACGTTGTTTTGTTGCTAGATGTATGAACAATGCATACACATAAAAAGACATGCATTCACCATACACCACATATAAACTGCTATTTATAAGTGAAGAATTTGCAGTGAGAATATACACATCTCACACAAACTTCACTTAAGATGTAGACACACCACAGCCGATGGTGGTTTATAGGTGTTTTATCAACAGTATAGAGACAATAAATAGCCACAGCTGTGCAAAATAGCCATGCATAGTGTTGGAGAACTTTTGACAAATCAGTTAAACTGAACTTCCTCTTAGCCTGTCTTTTGACAGGTCTCATTGGCAGCTGTAATGAGCGGTGAAAGAGCCAGTAGTTCTGATATGCAAGGAGTTCTACATCCATTCAAACTGTGGGAGTGAAAATCAGACTCAGATACAAGTTTCACAATGATACACATTTATAAAATGGAACAATTTTCACGGTTTTATAAAAATGAAAAGATTGGCTATGCATTTTTTCCTCCACTCTACTACTTTTGGGTATTTTATTTCCATTTTATTCTAATAATTGCAATAGGCTCATTTTTATGCCTTATGGTCATGAAATGTTTTTGTTCCTCAGACTCAAAATTTCCATTGTTAAGTCTTTACATCTCAAAATGTCAAATAATTTGAAGAGTTTAGCGCGATTAAAGAGTATTTCACCTTCTCTGCTAGATATGTACTCAGTCATTAGCATGAAAGTGGAGCGCCTTACTGCTGAAGATATAAAGACCAGTCACCTTCGACAAAGCTGTGACCTCGACAGAAACAGTCAGCTCATTTACCTTTTTTGTGTCTGTGCAAATCCCGCCATTGTTTCACCACCGTCTCTGCCGGCGGGAGAAGCAAACGAGAATGCAAAGTCATGCGTGACCAGGGGTGCAATCCATCAGCTCCCCTCTCATTCACTTCTGCCGGCTTTCTGCGGAGTTGGACACAAAATGAAGACGTATGGCAAATCTCACCTACGCGGTGGGAAAAAACAGAGGGGACGAGTTCTGACACTGCTGCAGTGCCCGTGTCGCGGTACAAGCCTACAAACCTTTTTTGTTGTTTTCACCACAAGCTTCATATTTGGTTCATTTTTGCTGCATTCAAGTGCTTAAATGGAGCCTGGTGCAAAAAAAAAACTGTTTCTGAACTGAAAAGTCACAGGGTTTAAACCATTCTGTCTAACATTACAACTTAAGTGAATACTTCTGAAATCCTGTTTAATTCATACATTGGTGCTGAATGTGGTCATTGCAATGGTGGGCATTTTGCATTGTTTTTCTACCAATTACCTCCATGAGTTCATCTAAAAAAGTTCTTTGGAAATTACTTGGCTACAGCCCAGTGGGTAGTAAATAGACTGAATAAGAGTGGAAACCAGTGGTCCGACAGTCTCAGATTATGGGGGAATTAGTGCAGGCATGTTATTAAGTTGTTTCTTGCATCTTTTGAATTGAACTGTATTGTGTAAATCCACTTAGTGACAAATGTACTTCTTGAATTTACTCACTAATTGAGCTCTGTAAATTGCACACTGTCCGCAAGTCAACATCAAACAGTTTTACAAGTTAGCAGAAAACTGCTTCTACTTCTTTTGGTTTTAAGGGATAATAAAGATCAGGGACAAACTATTTGTAAATGGAGGATGAATTTTGAGATAATCACGACAAAGATCCCCAATCTGGGTTGGAAAGGTGGATACTGAAGAACAGACGGGAGCTAATTGGTATTAAATCAAGTAACTGCCCACGCTGAGAAATCTACATCGAGTGCATGTCTGGAAAGCGAAAGTACACAATATGAAATCTTAAAGAGACCAATTCACATATTTATAACTGCTATCAGAGCCTCTGCCTGCAAGACTAGAGAAGAACCAAAGTCTGAACACTGTCAGCTCAACCAAAAAGTGGTTGAAAAGGAATTTATGAAGAAAAAGGGTGATTTCCAACAGTTTCTAAAACCTTCAACACGCTCATGTGAAACACTGACTAACTGCTACATCGAGTGTGATCGATCAAGTTAAACAGCGTTTAAGATGGATAATTCGTTGACTGGTGAAACTGGCAGCCTGGTATGAAGCATCTTGATGATAACTAAAGCAAAATAGTACACAGAAGCAAATAAAGGAGGCTATGAGGAGGCCAGAAATCAGACGAATTTCTTTGTTAATTCCAGGCTGGGTCCCACACCTATGCACCACTCTGAAGGACAAGGCACCTAATTGGATGTAATGAAGTTAAAGTGGAGAGCACAGTCTCTCTGGAGTCTTTTTGCTGACTTAGCCTTTAAAATTCACCAAAGGCAGTTTAAAAAAAAAAAAAGAAAGAAAGAAAAGAGGGGAGGTGAGGACAGAAAGAGGGGAGAGGAGGGAGGAGACGAGGGGTTGAAAAGACAAACTAACTCACGGTGCTGTTAAGAGTTTTGTGACAACTGGTTTACACACATGACAAGTTCAACTCAAACAAGACTGAATATTTAAAGTGTATTAACAGGAATGTTAATCTTTCAAGTGCTTTGTAAATATTTTTTCTCATACTTCCACTTTACGCTGCCTCCAGCCACCCAACAATGACCTTGTGAACAAAATAACAGTGATTAAACTGCAGACGGTGGCTGATGTTTTGACCCCATACCCTCATCACACTGGAGATGGATGTTACAGATGGCTGGCTGGCCAGAAAATAAGTGTCACAGTCACATATTAATAATGTCCATATTAATAATGAATCCTCTGTGCATACTAAAGTCTGTCATGGAGTTCCACAAGGTTCAGTGCTTGGTCCAATTCTGTTTATTTTGTATATGCTGCCCCTTGGCAATATCATCAGGAGGCACTCCATAGATTTCCATTGTTATGCTGATGACACCCAATTATATTTATCAGTGGAGCCACACAAAACTGATCAGCTCCTGAAACTCCATGCCTGCCTTAAAGATATAAAGGCTTGGATGACCAGAAATTTCCTGTTGTTGAACTCAGATAAAACTGAAGTGATCCTATTAGGTCCGAAACACCTGAGGAACACGTTTTCTCCTAAGATAGCCTTGCTGGATGGCATTAACTGGGCCTCCAGCACCACTGTAAGGAACCTCGGGGTTTTATTTGATCAGGATATGTCCTTTGACACCCATATTAAGCATATTTCAAGGTCTGCCTTTTACCACCTGCGCAACATCGCAAAAATTCGGCACTTTTTGTCCCAAAGCGATGCTGAAAAATTAGTCCATGCATTTGTCTCTTCCAGGCTGGATTATTGTAATTCACTTTTATCAGGCTGCCCAAACAAGTCGTTAAAGACTCTACAGCTGGTCCAGAATGCCGCTGCTCGGGTGCTGACTAAAACCAGGAAAAGAGACCATATTACTCCAGTACTGGCTTCTCTGCATTGGCTCCCTGTAAAATTTAGAGTGGATTTTAAAATCCTTCTCCTCACATATAAGGCTCTGCATGGTCTGGCACCATCATATCTTAATGAATTGATAACTCCTTATCAACCGACTAGAGCGCTGCGCTCCCAAAACGCAGGCTTACTTGTAGTTCCCAGGGTTTCCAGAAGTAGTCTAGGGGGCAGAGCCTTCAGCTATCAGGCCCCTGTTCTCTGGAACCAGCTCCCAGTCTGGGTCCGAGAGGCAGACACAGTGTCAGTGTTTAAGAATAGACTTAAAACCTTCCTTTTTGATAAAGCTTATAGTTAGGGTGGGCACAGGCTCGCCCTTAGTTATGCTGCTATAGGTTTAGACTGCCGGGGGGCTCCCATGATGCATCGGGCACCTCTCCCTCTTCCTCTTCCTCTGCTTCCTTTACTCATAATTATGGTAGTAGTGCAAACTGGAGTCACTTTTAGAAACTGGTTAAAGTGGCTAAACTGGTTAAAGTAGTTAAATTGGCTAAAGTGTCAAAACGGTTAATGTGAATACTCTTATGTCCTGTAAAGTGCATGTTACTGCCGGAGCCCCGGTCCTCTTTGTTCTCTCCAGTCTTGCAGGTTCCTCACTGATTCTGGTTGTGGTCCATCTGTCTGAGGTTCACTGGCCTGGTGGGGACATGATCTGTGTCTGTGCTGTGGAGAGAAGGTCGAGTGGCCCAGAGCTCCATATGAGGACATCTAGAGATGCACCTGGACTCACAGACTCATTTCCATTACCTGTGATACCTTCACACATGGACTAAACCAATGAACTCAGTATAGCTACAGCTTATTACGACTCATGTATAATTCCATAATATGATTGATGATGTTCTCTGTACATGTGGCATCTATTGCACGTCTGTCCGTCCCAGGGAGAGGGATCCCTCATCTGTGGCTCTTCCTCAGGTTTCTTCTTTTTCCCATAAAGGGTTTTTTGAAGTTTTTCCTGACTCGGTTCGAGGGTCTAAGGACAGAGGGTGTCACAACTGTGCAGATTGTAAAGCCCTCCGAGGCAAACAATGTTTGTGATTTTGGGCTCTAAATAAATAAATTTGAATTTGAAATTTGACAGTATAACCTGTGTGAAGTGTTTTGCAGATGAAAGCAGTGTAAAGTCATTGCCGACAAACATGAGAAGCAATTATTAACATTAACTGAACACCAACAAAAACAGACAACAGGTGACTTGTTGTCAAACGGCATCCCAAAAAAATCTGTTTTCCACTGACTTTTATATTCTCAGCATCCCTTTCTTTTGACTATTTCCCTCTGAAGTTCAGGGTATAATTGGCCGTTTTTGACTACTTTTGATTTTACCTTTTATATTTCACCGTAAAAACTGTTGACCTTGCCTTGTTTGGTGTCATTTTTTAACATAACATGTGCTTACCATACAGTTATTTTTGTAAGTTTGATTTTTTTACTGTGAAAACCACAAACATGTCTAATGAACCATTTTTATGACCTAGAATACAAATATAAATAGTAAATTTCAAAAACTTATGTACAAATTTAGCAAACAACAAAGTTATTTACAACTATTTACATTAAAATGCAGACAGTGCCTCAGGCGGTGTGTATGACAGTGTGTTATGTACAGTATATACAGTATGTACAGCAGCATGGGTTGTTTTTGTCAGGGGAAATATTTATATGATAAAACTGTGTAATAAAAACCATTAAAATATATTATATTGTATATATAAATGTAATATTGATGAGATCAATATGTGTTTAGCACTTTCCTTACTATAGCCCATTTTTGCTGTTTCTTCCTGCACCAAACGTGACGACAATATTCAGGAAAAAACACGGACGTAAATTATTTATCACAAGTCTGTTTTTACTCGGCCATTCAACACAATTTAAAAACTGGTTTATAGTTTGAAGTCTGCACTTTCGACACAACTTGACACAGAGACTCGGCTGCGTCTTACTGCTACGTCATCCTAAATCGGTCACGTGATTTGGGCGTGCCAGCGCGTCCGTTGACTCCAGACGGTTAACTGGTATGTCCATATCACTGTTATTTCCCACTATTTGCTTGTGCTCATCCCTTCCACCCCCTTACACACCAGTCTGCCTCTGATCAAGCTCATCTCATCGACTCCTCAATCATTTTTCGTTGTTTCAGCCACGTGGTAGTCAAAAGTGAAAAATGCAGTCGAATTCTACTTAAAACTACATGTGAAGATCTGTTATGGCTCATATTTAGTGTATATTCCTTTACAATCACATCCTAAAAAAGACCATTAACACCAAACAAATTGTAAGAAATCCGACGATTATAATTTTATTGAAAACTTTTGTAATAGTCTTATTTAAAAAGGTTTACTCGTATACTCTCACTGAACTGCACATGGACAGTCCGGTGCTGTGTTTACTGTAGACAAATTGTAATATTGCTGTTTTTTTGGGTGATGAGTGCAAAAGGCAGTTATTAACTAAATCAATGGAGTTCGGCAATTTTCAGAAACGTAAGAAGAGCCGACAGTAAAAAAAAAAAAAAAGCAAAAGATTATTTAATGTGATCTTTCTGATTGTTCATTGCCCTCCTCCACCTCTGCTTTCATGCCGAGGGTTCGCAGGTTCACTCCAACCCCACAGTCGCTTCTCTAAAGATTTCTCTCTCCTCTGTCAGCCAGTCTCATTTTAAATTCATTTGCCTCAGAAACACTCGCACATCAGCAGATGCCTTCACAAATTTAAATCATCACACAGGAGCACCTGAATGGCCACAGGGAGATTTTTTTAAGGACTACTTTTGTGTTCGCTCACAATACTTTTGCATTACAACAATACTTGTTGGGAGTCACAACAAACAAATAGAGACTGGCTGATGGACACCAGTTTATGTAACTTAGCAGCCAAATTGCTGCTGACTGTCCTGCTGCTGCACAGAGGCTGGAGGAGGAGAAGAATACCTGTTTACTATGAAAAACACGACACTCCTTCACTCGGTTAGAAGTACGCTGAGATGTCAGACACTTACTTATCATTATCGTTTTGCTGACGGCTGTTGAGTCATGCAACGGTAAAGTTCAACAAATTGCAGAAATCCACGTTTCATTGTAGGATTGTTAGCAGAGAGTAGCATACACGCCATGGACACGACTCTTTTATGTGGACTGTGTTGTAAATTTCAACTATCTGATTTCAGACAGTCAAATATCAGACAGTAAATGTGATGGTCATAAATAGGAAGTGATTTTTGACATCAAGTTATAAGAACTAGGTCGGATGGTGGACTCTCCAGCTCTCTGCTCCATTAAAGGCCCACAGAATTAACATGGTTTACAATCAATCAACAACATGATTGATGGGTCACAATTTGTGAATTTTGACACAAAAGCACCCAGAGGGTTAGTGCACAGTTCCATTAACCCTCTGGAGTTGACGGCGTCCAAATTACGCGACCGATTTACAATGATGTAGCAGAAAGACGCTGCCTCGCTGAGTCTCCGTTTCAACTCGTGTCAAAAGTGCAGACTTTAAACAATATACCAGTGTTAAGACTGGACACACAGAGCAGGAGAACCCAAATGCAGGACAGCGGACACAGCAGACTGGTTAAGAAGAATTTATTTCAGAAAAGATCTTACGACCTCAGAGCTTGAATTGGTAGTAGACCAAGAAACGACGTGACTTGATTCTTTTGCTTAGTTCAGGAACATGAACTCGGCGCTGGATCACAAACAACGATCTGGCAACGAGACAGGGGAAACGCAGACAATATATACACACACATGAGGTAATGGGGAACAGGTGGAAACAATCAGGGCGGGGCAGACAATCTCACAAGCGGGAAACACAGAAACACACAAGGGCAGGAAGTTAAGGAACCTGAAACAAGAGGAGAGTAAGGGATTTCAAAATAAAACAGACAAGCCAGAACAGGAAATAGAAACGTGACAGACATGAAACTTAACAAACTTGACGAGACATAACAACCAGTTTTTAACTTGTGTTGATAGGCCAAGTATCAGACTTGTGATAAATAATTTACGCCGTGCTTTTTCCTGAATATTGTCGTCACGTCACATTTGGTGCAGGAAGAAACAGCAAAAACGGGCTATTGTAAGGAAAGTGCCAAACACCTATTGACCTCATCAGTATTACATTTATATATACAATATAATTTATCTTTAATGGTTTTTATTACACAGTTTTATCATATAAATATCTCCCCTGACAAATACAACCCATGCTGCTGTACATACTGTAGATACTGTACATAATACACAGTAATACACACCGCCTGAGGCATTGCCTGCATTTTAATGTAAATAGTTGTAAATAACTTTGTTGTTTGCTAAATTTGTTGTTTGCTAAGTTTTTGCATTTTCTTGCAATTTACAATTTATATTTGTTTTCTAAAAATGGTTCATTAGACATGCTTGTGGTTTTTACAGTAGAAAATCAAACTTTTTCCTGTTCAGATTTTATGTTTTTTGTGTGATTTGTGTGATGGTCCAGTGTGTTAATACAGTATGTCAAAATGAAAAAAAAATAACCTGTAAAAGTCACACATGTGAGGTTGTGCTGGGAAAAAAATGACACCAAACAAGGCATGGTAAACAGTTTTTAAGGTGAAATATAAAGGTAAAATCAAAACTAGTCAAAAATGGCCAATTATACCCTGGACTGAATTAATTTCAGTCCAAATTTTTGCTAAGTGTAACTGACCCTCCGGCTGAGAGATTATGAGTACTAATGCACAAATTGAGTTACAGTAAAACTACGCTGCTGAATCGCAGTTATAACTGTTAAGCTTCCATCAATTCAGCCAAATTGTCTCTGCTCTACAGTTATTTGCATTGTTGGAAGCTGACAGCTGTGATAATTATTATTCAGTCTGAAAACGGAGCTTCTCAACGGGGCTTTGGACAGAGTTCATTGACTCCTATTAAGGATCTCAGTATCACAGGGCACACGTAGACAGACTTCTTTAGCACCAGCGAGGCCTTTGTGCGCTGCAGACGTGTGTGACCGACTCCAATGCTAATTTCAAAGTGCTTACTTAGACTCGCCGAGCTTAACGGAGCACATTAGCCTACGGAGGAATCCTGCCGTGGAAACTGTGCCTTAGAAAGAAACCGTAAGGAGAGGGTGTGATGGAGTGAAAGGAAGGAAGAAAGAAAAAAAAAGAAAGATTTACGACATGAAGACAAGCAGAACAAGAGAATTGAAGAAAGATGAGAGAATCAGAGGCTGTAACAGCAGCAAATTAACCGCTCTGCAACTAAAACAGCTAATTTTTTGCAGCTCAGCTGAGGCTCAGATGCTCTTTTTTTTATTTGTTGGTTTGTTTCGTTGTTTTATTTCTTTCCTTCACATGTCTGATGATGAAGCAGTTGGTTGATTTGACACCTTTAAGAGGCTCCACATGTCACGTTTTATAAAGATCAATATATCACTGTGCGATGGTCTGTAACTGGGATACGATGACATGATTATAGACGACTGCTGTCAAATGTTTCATCAAGTTAATGACACTATATGCTTATTAATTAATAGAACAAGCAAGAAGTGAGAAAAAGAAAAGTTTACATGAAAGGTGAATAAACAGAAGAAGAGCGATGAAGAAGAACAAGTCAAAAAGAAAGAATTAGACCATGCTCATTCAGATTTTTAAGCTAAATCCACTCTCTTCTCAATCCTACCAGCCTTGTCATAGACCTTTGCATTGCACCAGTGGGATTTATAGTTGAAGTGTTTCTTGAAAGTTGGTTCAATTTTCTCATAAACTCCAGAGTTTACTGTCGCAATGAGGCTCAGAAAACACTCTAGATGGGATTTTTCACTCAAACGTCATTTCAAACACCCTGAAAGAAAGAATTTCATTGGCTCTGAAAGAATACGCCTCAAATAAGTGCTGCAAGATAATAATAATGATAATAATAATGCATTTACCTCCAAATCTGGCCTTTTTTTGCACAATGTGCATGGTAAACATTTAAGCCTCAATTAAAACCACAAGAGCTTATTGATGTTGTATTAATCCTTTCAAGAAATACAAGTATTTCACACTGTGTATGGACGGATGAATACAGGTCCTTCACCATCATACAGTTGAACGTGAAATCTGAAAATTCAGAACGACTTGAAAGAATTAGTTGAAAGGTGGAATATTTTCAGGAGCCAAAAGAAATGAAGACAAACACAGAGCCGGAGCAGAGACGTTCCTTTTGTCTTTGTTTCCCTCGCTCGCTTTTTGTCAGCTGTCTTGATGTATTTTTGATCTGAGCAAAAAGCTTCCAAGCAAGCGGAGACTGAAGCAGAAACCTCCTGCTCTCCCGTGTGCGCCGGTGTGTGTGTGCACGTCTACACGAGCAAGGACACACACAAACAAGAAGCAGTAAAGATCGAGAAATCCATATAATCTAGAAATCTTGAACAATGTTGTGGAAAGAGAGGAGATTAAAAGAGGAAGAAAGAAATTTACAAAAAGAAGAAGATCTGAACCACCCATCAGCCCAATTTAAGCCCATTTCTTTAAAAAAAAAACAGAAACTTTGACTGTATATGCCTCGATCGGATCTCAGAAACTCTACATTAGGCTGATCAATGCATTTTTTAACTGATCAGATCAGCTATCTTGAGCACAAACCTCAGCCCGATCCTTTATTTATTATTATTTTTTTTTAAGTCAGTGGTCACAGGTGTTATTACTCACAAATCTTTCATGTACAGCAACACAACAAGCGCAGCTGTCGTTATTTGTCCGTAAGACTCTCACCTTACTCCGTACTCTTACTCCTCATTTATTTATTTATATGTATATTCTCAGGCATATCCTCTCTGCACTATGTCCATGTGTAATTATTTTTCATTTTTATGTTGATATTTCACTTTATTTTATGTTCTGCTTTGTATATTTTCCTACTGTTATCCCCACTGTATCTTGCTGCTGGAACGATTTAAATTTCCCCCCTGTGGAATCAATAAAGGATTATCTTATCTTAATTGCACCATTTCAGCATTATTTTGCAGCTTCTTACATTTTGCACGCATGCTGCTAACAGTATTATCTGTATTCTATTGTATTATTAGCTTTAGTTATATGTTTTTTTTGAGTTGCATTATTTATATTTTCTATAGTTTATTTATTTCATTTCTTTAGTTGATTATTTATTTTATATATACTATTTATTATTTTTTATACTATTATTTTATTATTTATACCATTATACTATTATTTTTGAGAATTATTTTAGGGAACCTGAGACTCAAAACTTTCATTGCCAGCGACCCCTCAGTGTAATTGTTGTGCACATGACAATAAAGCTCTGACGTAGTTTCCATATCCTCTGTCCGCTCTCCGCCCTCTGACAGCTGCGGACTTGTGGTCGTCCGTGTGGATTCATTCACACCACTGAGGGTCACACTCAATACACTTAAATCTATAGAGTGTAATGTTAGCTAGGGCTGGTGGCTAACTCGCTAAGTAACTGTTAGCCTGTGTCAACGGTGGCCACTCATCTTGTGTTCTTTAAAGGATGAATTGCAGTGCCTGCTGAAAAAGAGCAGCGCCTCAGTGGACAACAAAGGAGAGACATTCCTTCAAAACAGGCAAAAAGGCAAAAGGGATGCAAAAGGCTTAACATTTTTTTGCAATTAAACCTGAGCAATTGTATGGTACTTGCATGTGAAAGCAACAAATATAATCTATTGTGTCATTTTTTTTCATGTAGGTTTAGACCGCAGCGACGCGAACAAACACTCTGGTATCATCATAGCTTTTTCCACACACACATACCATGAGGATAAAAAAAAAAAAAAACAAAGTGTACGCTCACTGTACAGCAGCGAGTGCAGCTGAAGGAACCAAACATCAGAGGGCCCGTTAACGCGCCGAGAGAGCATTTTGTCTCCTCAAACGACTTGGAGAACACCAGACAAAATGACTCAGGCTCCGCTCAAAAAGCAGCGGGAGTGGAAAAAAAAAAAAAAAAATTTTATATCAGACAAGCCTAATCTAATGCTCTGCTCTTGTTTCGAAACTTCAAACTAGATGGCAACTCATTTTGATGAAGCTGGATCTGAGTGAGAGCATGGGAACGAGGGGGAAAATAAAGAAAGGGAGCATCACAGAGGCTCGCTGTTATTTTTCTCTGGGTGACTGCTTGAACATAGATAGATAGATAGATAGATAGATAGATAGATAGATAGATGCCTGCAACACTATAAGTGTAGAGGTTTTATTCTAAAAATACACATTTTATCAGACAATAAATAAATCTGTTGTGTAGATGTAGGCAGAGAGAGTGGGAGACATGGAGAGAAATAAGAAGTAATACCATTTTACTATTTGACAACATCAATAAACAACAGTTTTCTTCACAGAGGGCGAGCCGGGGACAGAGGCGTGAATAGAGACAAGCAAACAAAAAGCAGAAAACAGCAAGCGTCTGCCGAGTAACGAGCTCCTTCTCCTCAAATGCCTGTCGGACGTTGAGAAGCAATTACAGGGTATTCGGGGGAGGCGATAACGCGTGGTTTCCTCAA